>CM036778.1:20361315-20711315 GCA_020796225.1 Arion vulgaris | reverse complement strand
ACAGGCAAGTGTTGCTAGACAAACAGTTGAGTTGAACCCGCAAGGAAAACGGACAACAGGAAGTCATAAACAGACCTGGAAACGAAGTCTTCTTGAGGAACTGAAGGGTGCTCGACTATCCTCGGAGACCATAACAAAAATAATCAGAGACCGCGAAAAATAACGAGCAACTATTGAGGTCCTATGCTCCACAAGGAGCTAAGAGGAATATCTATAAGCGTTCGCCTATCAGACACAAGAGGATTAGATTTCAATCCCACACTCAATGGTCTCCACGTGAGGACAGGAATTGGCCCTCCTACCACATATTAACATAGCCAGATACATCACTATGAAATCTCCGACTTAACGTAGGCTCAGACACACTTAACAATTCCTCCAACAAATAAAACATGCATAACATCTTAGGCACAACGAACATACACAATGTGAATATCATAACGGAGGAGAATAGTCATCGATCAACATGATCATATTAGAGCGTTAGTCTATATCAGTGGCGGCTCGTCATTAAGGGCCAGAAGGGCCGGGCCCACCAAAATTAATTTGTAACGTGTATTTATTATTTAATAAATTAAAATATAACCTAACCCAAAGCCATGATTTTCCCGAAAATTTGTGTCTGGCCCCACCAACAAAAACGATCACGAGCCGCCACTGATCTGTATGCGCTTAAAGTAGCCAGCAATCAAAACATTGATTGATTGATAGGACCATCATCGTTGCATTTCGGTGAGCAACCACATGTGTTCCGATCTCTTTCTTACCCATAAAGACCTCTGCCGCAGTACAAGTACTCCGTAGCATCGGCGAGGGTCCCGGGTGTAATTTAGAAGATGGTAACACTATTTTGTAGACATTTAAAAAAATTAAAAATGTAAAAATGTAATAATGAATTTACCAGGGCAGCGGCTTTCCAGCCTGCTCTTCTCGATTTTGAACTGTGGAGAATTCTTTTGCGTACTCAACTTGAACAAGCACCTACGTTTTATCATCTGTCTCAGATAGGACTAGGAACTCGATCTCATCTACACTTAGATCAAGAATCTCTGAAAAAATATCCCGATAGCTCACCGAGGGTGCGAACCGAATACCTTTGAAACGGGATGCAAGCACCTCATTTATAGAAAGAACAAATTAAAAAAATTAATCAATTGCGTTACTAGTTATCTTCAAGTTGAATACTTCTGTCGCGTAATTGCAATGTTTGCACAAACGATTTGATATAAAATGGAATGAACTCAATGTTCCTATCGGGTGTATGTGTGTTTTTTAAAGCATGTTTAAAGTGTTTCTGATAATTGCATGTAGCAACCGCAAAGGTAAACTGCTATATCTCTCGGTTGACACATTTTTTTCCGGTTCACAGGTAAAAATAATTATGTAACTATTGAAGACTTTCATGCAGTTCTCATATTGACTATTGGTTTTAATTTTTGTATTTCTGTTTCTGTGTTCAATTCTGCCCAGCGTGTTCGTAGTGCGTTGGACGACGGGTGACAAGCTCCTGTGAGCGCGAGTTCACTTCCGCGGCTGACAGAAAAGTCACAGGTTCTCCAGATTTACTGTGTTCGGGGCACCGAACCGAAGGGTTACGATGTCCATGACACCGAGTCGAAGAGCTGAAAGCTCAAGTGCTTCTGGATCATGGAAAAAAATGGGGTGGAGGAGCGGGGGACTCTGTGGAAAAGTGGTTAAAGAGCTACCATGCGTTCTAAAGAGGGGGGTTTCGAAACCCGACCGGGTCGTTCAGTTCCCGAATGCTTCTTCTTCAAACACTCCATATCGACCACTTGTTAACCACTCTTTTGATTTGTATGTGATCTGAGCCTAAGAGTGATTGTATGTTGTGCCAGTTATGCGCCTCTAATGAAACCCTCACACCCATTTCTGCGACGCTTTTATTTACTAGTGTAGCTTCCCTAGGTCCTACATAAGTCGTCTCTTACGACATGCCTTGTAGGTCGCAGTGGTACTATTCTTTGCTTCCATTTCGGGCCCCGGCACCAGACGTTGCATGCTCACTATGATATTATAGGGAGCATTTATTCAGCGAGAGCCGCTGTAGCGTAGTTATTAGTGAACTCGCTTCTTCAGGCTGGTGGTCTGGGTTCAGCTTCCGCAATGCGCGTGGAATTTTCCCGACCGCGACGGCTCTCAGGTCGACCCAGCCTCAACTGGGTACCAGACATGCTCTGGGAAAGTAAAGGCGGCCGGCGTGATGCTGACCACATCACACATCGTGTATCGACGGTCAACGAAAAATACAGGCCTAACACTGTATTTACCTATATACCACGAGGCAGTGGCGGCTCGTTTTAATTTTTGTTGGTGGGGCCAGACACACATTTTCGGAAAAATCATGGTTTTAGGTCAGGTTATATTTTAATCTATAAAATAATAAATACACGTTACACATTATTTTAGTGGGGCCCAGCCCACTGGCCCTAATGACGAGCCGCCACTGCCACGAAGTATGAAAGGGTTCCTTTTCCTTTACTTTTTAATTATTCAGCACTCGGAAGAATAACTAACGACATCCAACATAAATGCAACAAAGCAAATCAAATGATAGGACAAATGATACCAATTTAAAATGCAAACATGTCACCATGAACACAAAAAGAGCAATGTTCAACACAATCTTTCTCCCACATTATGCTATCAGTGCCAAACATGGACGCTGGTATCAAAGATAGAGGAAAACTAGTCACAACAGAGATGAAGTGTCTACGCAGAATGCTGAGTGTAACAAGAAGAGACCGGGTGAGAAATGAAGACATCAGGAAAAAGGTGGGTACATCATCAGTACTAGACTTCATCAAGAAACAAGAAATTAACTAGTTAGGCCATGTAAGCAGATTACTAACAACCAGTGTGCCTCAAAGATCAATGTTACTCTGATACAGTGAATACGAAGCTAAAGGCTATCCTCGCAAAAGGTGGACCTCAGAGATTACATATGCGATGAAAGACACTGTTTATGAAACGCACACAAAAGCCTGTTCTATAAATCTCTTCTAATCCTGACGCTGTGATCCAAAACAGGTTTAGAGAGAAGAAAAAGAAAAATTATTATAGAAATCTTCGGATATAAAGTGCATGTTTCTTCATATATCTACTCGTTAACGTGCAGGTGCCAGTAGGGCCAATTCATTCCTTCCTCGTGGAACGTTGAGTCAGGTCTGGAGAAGAGATCTGGAGACCAATATTAACCCTTTAGCTGTAAAGGACGTATATATACGTTTTCCCCATTCACTTCTAAAGGCGCATTAACACTTCTGTTATTATCTCGCCTCTGTGGGCTAAAGACGTGTTAACACGTTATACACTGCTACTGGCACTAATATAAACGTACATTCACGTTTGCGACCTAGAAACAAAGAGTAGCTATTTTTAGCTCAGCCTTCGGAAAGTATGTAGCATCGAAAGGGCTAAAAGGATAGGTAAAACATGGAAAGAATTGGAAGGGATGGCAGGAGAGAGGAAGAGCTGGAAAAAGTTTGTTGAAGACCTGTGCTCCGTTGGGAGCTGAAAGGTGAAGAAGTGTGAAGAAGGAACATCGAGTATGGGATTGAACACACACCCTTGTTATGTCTGAGTTAATAAGTGAACGCTTACGCTAAAACGTCCGACATTATAGGGATCTACGCTGACAAAACCAGGTCTAGCGTAAAATATAAGCTAACACAATAATCCGATTATGAAGAAAGGCACATATAAAATAGTTAGCAGTAGTGTACTGGGAACCAGTAAAGGACAACATAAAAGAGTGGATAAGTGGCCAGACCTTAGAATACATCCAAAAGCGAAAGGAGAAAAAAATCTCATCAATAGCATTAGATCAGAACGTCAAAAGATAAGGCAAGAAAAGAATATACAGAACTAAACAAAATGGTAAAAGAAGTGCTAGAACAGACAAGAGACAATTTATGGAAAAGACAGCAGAAATAGCAGAAAAAGCTGCTAAAGTACATGATCTGCACACACTGTACAAGATCACCAAACAATTATGCGGAGGTAAAAGACACAACCATAACATGCCAGTCAGAAACAGCCTAGGACAACTGTTGACAACAGAGCAGGAGCAGGATATGAGATGGACATCCCACTTTGAAGATGTGCTAAACAGACTGATCCTGAACATCCACCGGATATCCACCGGCCGCACAGGATATTGATATCAACCTCAATGCCAGAAAAGCAAGAAATAGTAAAAGCTATTGGATCCCTGAAAAACAACAAAGCACCGGGAAATGATGAAATGACAGCAGAGCTTTTCAAGATCGATTCCATCTTAGCTGCAAACATATTAGAGCCATTGTTTGCAGATATCTGGGAGAAAGAAGAATTGTCTAAGGATTGGACTAGGGTACTGTGGTGAAAATCCCCAAGAAAGGAGACCTAACAGATTGCAATAACTGGAGGAGGAATCACGTTGCTTTCAATCCCAAGTAAGATATTCTGCAAAATTATCATAATGCGAATACAAGAAGCAATGATAAGTGCTCTACGAATGGAGCAAGCAGGATTTAGGAAAGGAAGGGAACAAATGAACATATATTTACCTGCGTAACATTTTAGAACAATGTAGTAGTGGCAAAGGACTTTTATATATCAACTTCATAGATTTTGAAAGGCATTCGACAGCGTCCACAGAGACAACTATGGAAGATACTGAGACAATACGGCGTACCGCAGGCTTGTCAACATCATAGCCCTCTTCTATAAAGATTTCTCCTGCAACCTAAAGAATTCCAACAAAACATTCCCAGTAAAATCTGGTGTAAGACAGGGATTCGTAATGTCCTCTCTTTTGTTTAGTATTACAATTGACTGGGTGCTAAAAATGCCATAAAACAACAAGCACCAAGAGGAATAAGATGGACCCCTTTCGAGATGCTTGAGGACCTGGATTTTGCAGACGATATAGCCCTGGTGTCACACATATATGAACATATACAAGAGAAAAGTACAATACTTCACAGCACGGCAAAGACAGTAGGCCTCAAAACAAACACAGGAAAAACAAAAATTATGACAAACAGTGAAATCCAACAACCAGTAATGTTAGAAGATGAAACACTGGAAAGGGTTGAGCAGTTTACATATCTTGGTAGCGTACTGACACTAAATGGTGGCACAGAGGAAGATATAAAATCACGTCTGAGTAAGGCCAGAACCGCTTTTGCCAGAATGAAACCAGTATGGAAGTCCAAAATCTACAATAGGAACACAAAGCTTAAACTCTATAAAAGCATTGTTTTGCCAGTTTTGCTCTACGGATCGGAGTGTTGGAGGATGACCAAGGGAGATACTAGCAGGCTGTCAGTTTTCCACCACTCTTGTCTTCGCAGAATCTTGGGAATCTTTTGGCCAGTAAAAATATCCAATAACCAACTACTCCAAGACACAAGACAAGAGTCAATGAATGACATACTCAAAAGAGAAGATGGAAATGGCTCGGACATGTTATGAGAATGAGACAGAAATGCCTGCAAGGATAGCCCTCACTTGGACACCAGAGGGAAAGAGAAAGAAAGGCAGACCACGGACAACATGGGGCGCATGATGGAAGAGGAACTGGACACCGCATCTCTGAGCGTGGGGCTCTCGCTGAAGGTTGCACAGGACAGGAGAGCATGGAAAGTCCTTTCTGAAGCCCCATGTGTCACTAGGCATGGCGGGATTAAGTAAGTAAGTAAGAAATCAGATGTGCTAGTCTAGGCACCATGGCGCATAACTTGGCACAATGCACAATCGCTCTTAGGCTCAGATCACGTACAAACCACAAAGAGTTTAATAAGTGGTCGATATGGAGCGTTCGCAGAAGAAGTTTAGAAAGTAACATCTCATGGCAAGACAGAAATGTTAGAGATCTATTACAGCCATCATTTGATGTGAAGATGGCACATGATCTGATCACAACATTCACATATCACGTTAGCCATAATCTGCCCCATGGATGCCTGCCCCCATTTAGCCTGCCTCATGGATGCCTGCCCCCATTTAGCCTGCCTCATGGATGCCTGCCCCCATTTAGCCTGCCCCCATTTAGCCTGCCTCATGGATGCCTGCCCCCATGTAGCCTGCCTCATGGATGCTTGCCCCCATGGAAGTAACACTGCTATGTCATTGATTGAATAGCCTGCCTCATGGATGCTTGCCCCCATGGAAGTAACACTGCTATGTCATTGATTGAATAGCCTGCCTCATGGATGCTTGCCCCCATGGAAGTAACACTGCTATGTCATTGATTGAAACTTACTTTTTGATGACATGGGCAATCAAGATTTTCATTTCATTCATAGCAAAGTTTTGTCCAATACAGTTTCTGAAATATGACAGACATGTGACATCAGTAGATGATATGTGTGACATTTTATGATGTAGGCAGAGTGAAATAACGAGACAGACAGGAGACATAGAGACGACAGTCAGGAGACATAGAGACGACAGTCAGAAATAAGAGAGACAGACAGGAGACATACAGAAGACAGTCAGAAATAAGACAGACAGGAGACATACAGAAGACAGACAGACATAAGATACTGAGAGGAAAGAAGACAAAGTGAAGGCAAAGTAAAGAGAGATAGAGAGAAGCATAGGAAAGATAGAGGTGTCTGATGTAAACACTACAACCCAACTATGAGTTCAGTTATTCCAACAGCCACAATGTTGTCTGATCAGCCACAGCTTCCCATCGGTCACTTATCTCAGTGGTCAGTGTTAACTAAATGGTCAATATTGTTTCAATGGTCATTGCCCACCCGATTCCTAGTGGATGGATCATGTGTTACAAAAGAAATTCAAAAGATATCAGGGTCAAAGACGCATGAGGGTGTGCCAGGATTAGTGAGCCGGCACTAATCAAGACCCTGTCCCCTACCTCCACATGGTGACCCTGGAAACAGACTTTGGTTCCAGTCTGGCTAATGGGGGCAGGGATCGGGGAGAACTACTGGTACTGGTAGCAGTGCAAGTACGAAAAAGCAATGCAGGTCCATACAAACAAAATACACGAATTTTCTTGCCGATGTCCAACAAAATATTGTCCAAGTTCCCGAACAAAAAGAAACAGCAGCGAAACGTCTCTGATAGAATCCCTACTCCCCCGGAGTAAGGACCAAACACAAATTGCTATCTCCGGAGCATGAGACTCCATACACAAGCTCGACGTGTAAGTCAAAGGTCCCCATACAAGTTACCAGTTTCTCTGCCGATGGGGAGATTAGTAAACATGAAAGGATGAGAGGTGCATCCAGTGACGAAACGTGTGCCCACATAGGGTGATACTCGTAGCCCTGAGGAGGGGGCAAACATTGCCAGCTGTGGGACAAGAATAAATAAGTCAGATGCGTAAGGAATAAAAGTCTACCCTCGTGTCGATACGAGGGAAGATTGCAACTGACTCCGTATCGATGGCCTGGCGTAGATACACTTATTAGGCAAGGTTGGCAGAGCGCAAAACATAAAGTTGCGTTTTAGTGCATAACGAAACTACCCTCCCTGGGAAAACGTGCAAGGTACTGTTGCGATAACAACTGGAAGAACTGAGGCGGGTGATGCCTAACGGAACTATCAGACTTGGGGCAACCGGGCAGAGGTCAGTTGCAGTCACAATAGCATCCCCGGAAGAACTGGGGTGGGTGATGGTGAAGCGCGCAAAATCTCAGTTGCATTGTTAGTGCCAATTGAAATGACCCTCTACATTATTTGTGCTTGGCCCCAGTCTGGTGTTTCCCGAGGCTAACTGCAAATTGCCAAGTACTGACACGCGCTCAAAGGATGAGAATGTTCCTACTCTGGAACAAACTCAAAGTGGACAGTAAAGTAAAGTCGACAATGTAAAGATCTGACAGGCTGTCTGGGTCCGAACATTGGCGAAGGCCGATACTTTACACAGTGTTTTATACGAGTAAGACGCCATCCGAGGACAAACTTATAAGCCCCGTGAAATGTTCCTAATCTGGAACGACCTCACAGTCAGAAAGGGCATAACAGTGTAACTCACTGTTTTGGCATAGATCACAAAGTCCAAATATACGGCAAAGCTGATCGAAAAGGCGAAGATCCGGGTCGAAATAGTCGGCAGAAAGGATCGTACCTAGGGAAAGCTCACCCTAGTAAATCAAAAGCTGACTGAAACCGGACGGGCAAGCCTAGTCACCATGGGCGTATAATCGTCCCGACATAGATCACCCTGTTCTTGTCAAAGGACCAATTATATATCATAAAAAGAATGATCAAATTGGCCGTGAAGAAAGAACGTTAGAGAAGAAGAAGAAGAAGAAAAGATATCAAAGAATAGATAATCCTAGTGGATGACTCATATGTCGGAGAACATGAGAGTGACTCATATGTCGGAGAACATGAGAAGTGATGACTCATATGTCGGAGAACATGAGAAGTGATGACTCATATGTCAGAGAACATGAGAAGTGATGACTCATATGTCGGAGAACATGAGAAATGATGACTCATATGTCGGAGAACATGAGAAATGATGACTCATATGTCGGAGAACATGAAATGATACTCATATGTCAGAGAACATAGAAGTGATGACTCATATGTCGGAGAACACGAGAAGTGATGACTCATATGTCGGAGAACATGAGAAGTGATGACTCATATGTCGGAGAACATGAGAAATGATAACTCATATGTCAGAGAACATGAGAAATGATGACTCATATGTCGGAGAACATGAGAAGTGATGACTCATATGTTGGAGAACATGAGAAATGATAACTCATATGTCAGAGAACATGAGAAGAATCAAGTAAGCAAGTGTCCCTCCAACAGCCGGGGTTGTTTTGAAAATACTTGATTATTTCTGTAATGAGAGGGGTGTTAGCAATCTTGTATGCTTGTTCTAAAGCACTTTGTAAGATGTTACTCTAAGACACTTTGTAAGATGTTACTCTAAGACACTTTGTAAGATGTTACTCTAAGACACTTTGTCAACTGTTATTCTAAGACACTTTGTCAACTGTTATTCTAAGACACTTTGTCAGATGTTATTCTAAGACACTTTGTCAGATGCTACTCTAAGACACTTTGTCAGATGTTATTCTAAGACACTTTGTCAGATGTTACTCTAAGACACTTTGTAAGATGTTACTCTAAGACACTTTGTAAGATGTTACTCTAAGACACTTTGTAAGATGTTATTCTAAGACACTTTGTAAGATGTTACTCTAAGACACTTTGTCAACTGTTATTCTAAGACACTTTGTCAACTGTTATTCTAAGACACTTTGTCAGATGTTATTCTAAGACACTTTGTCAGATGTTACTCTAAGACACTTTGTCAGATGTTATTCTAAGACACTTTGTCAGATGTTACTCTAAGACACTTTGTAAACAGTTATTCTAAGACACTTTGTCAGATGTTATTCTAAGACACTTTGTAAGATGTTATTCTAAGACACTTTGTCAACAGTTATTCTAAGACACTTTGTCAGATGTTATTCTAAGACACTTTCTCAACAGTTATTCTAAGACACTTTGTCAGATGTTATTCTAAGACACTTTGTCAGATGTTATTCTAAGACACTTTGTCAACAGTTATTCTAAGACACTTTGTCAGATGTTATTCTAAGACACTTTGTCAGATGTTATTCTAAGACACTTTGTAAGATGTTACTCTAAGACACTTTGTCAACTGTTATTCTAAGACACTTTGTCAGATGTTATTCTAAGACACTTTGTCAACTGTTATTCTAAGACACTTTGTCAACTGTTATTCTAAGACACTTTGTCAACTGTTATTCTAAGACACTTTGTCAGATGTTATTCTAAGACACTTTGTAAGATGTTACTCTAAGACACTTTGTCAGATGTTATTCTAAGACACTTTGTAAGATGTTATTCTAAGACACTTTGTAAGATGTTACTCTAAGACACTTTGTAAGATGTTACTCTAAGACACTTTGTAAGATGTTACTCTAAGACACTTTGTAAGATGTTACTCTAAGACACTTTGTAAGATGTTATTCTAAGACACTTTGTAAGATGTTACTCTAAGACACTTTGTCAGATGTTATTCTAAGACACTTTGTCAACTGTTATTCTAAGACACTTTGTCAGATGTTATTCTAAGACACTTTGTCAGATGTTACTCTAAGACACTTTGTCAGATGTTATTCTAAGACACTTTGTCAGATGTTACTCTAAGACACTTTGTAAGATGTTACTCTAAGACACTTTGTAAGATGTTACTCTAAGACACTTTGTAAGATGTTATTCTAAAACACTTTGTAAGATGTTACTCTAAGACACTTTGTCAACTGTTATTCTAAGACACTTTGTCAGATGTTATTCTAAGACACTTTGTCAGATGTTACTCTAAGACACTTTGTCAGATGTTATTCTAAGACACTTTGTCAGATGTTACTCTAAGACACTTTGTAAACAGTTATTCTAAGACACTTTGTCAGATGTTATTCTAAGACACTTTGTAAGATGTTATTCTAAGACACTTTGTCAACAGTTATTCTAAGACACTTTGTCAGATGTTATTCTAAGACACTTTCTCAACAGTTATTCTAAGACACTTTGTCAGATGTTATTCTAAGACACTTTGTCAGATGTTATTCTAAGACACTTTGTCAACAGTTATTCTAAGACACTTTGTCAGATGTTATTCTAAGACACTTTGTCAGATGTTATTCTAAGACACTTTGTAAGATGTTACTCTAAGACACTTTGTCAACTGTTATTCTAAGACACTTTGTCAGATGTTATTCTAAGACACTTTGTCAACTGTTATTCTAAGACACTTTGTCAACTGTTATTCTAAGACACTTTGTCAACTGTTATTCTAAGACACTTTGTCAGATGTTATTCTAAGACACTTTGTAAGATGTTACTCTAAGACACTTTGTCAGATGTTATTCTAAGACACTTTGTAAGATGTTATTCTAAGACACTTTGTAAGATGTTACTCTAAGACACTTTGTCAGATGTTATTCTAAGACACTTTGTAAGATGTTATTCTAAGACACTTTGTAAGATGTTACTCCTAGACACTTTGTCAGATGTTATTCTAAGACACTTTGTAAGATGTTATTCTAAGACACTTTGTAAGATGTTACTCTAAGACACTTTGTCAGATGTTATTCTAAGACACTTTGTCAGATGTTATTCTAAGACACTTTGTCAGATGTTATTCTAAGACACTTTGTAAGATGTTATTCTAAGACACTTTGTCAGATGTTATTCTAAGACACTTTGTAAGATGTTACTCTAAGACACTTTGTCAGATGTTATTCTAAGACAATTTGTCAGATGTTATTCTAAGACACTTTGTAAGATGTTATTCTAAGACACTTTGTAAGATGTTATTCTAAGACACTTTGTAAGATGTTATTCTAAGACACTTTGTCAGATGTTATTCTAAGACACTTTGTCAGATGTTATTCTAAGACACTTTGTCAGATGTTATTCTAAGACACTTTGTCAACAGTTATTCTAAGACACTTTGTCAGATGTTATTCTAAGACACTTTGTCAGATGTTATTCTAAGACACTTTGTCAACAGTTATTCTAAGACAATTTGTCAACTGTTATTCTAAGACACTTTGTCAGATGTTATTCTAAGACACTTTGTCAGATGTTACTCTAAGACACTTTGTAAACAGTTATTCTAAGACACTTTGTCAGATGTTATTCTAAGACACTTTGTAAGATGTTATTCTAAGACACTTTGTCAGATGTTATTCTAAGACACTTTGTAAGATGTTATTCTAAGACACTTTGTCAGATGTTATTCTAAGACACTTTGTCAGATGTTATTCTAAGACACTTTGTCAGATGTTACTCTAAGACACTTTGTAAACAGTTATTCTAAGACACTTTGTCAGATGTTACTCTAAGACACTTTGTAAGATGTTATTCTAAGACACTTTGTCAGATGTTATTCTAAGACACTTTGTCAACAGTTATTCTAAGACACTTTGTCAGATGTTATTCTAAGACACTTTGTCAACTGTTATTCTAAGACACTTTGTCAGATGTTATTCTAAGACACTTTGTCAGATGTTATTCTAAGACACTTTGTCAGATGTTATTCTAAGACACTTTGTCAGATGTTATTCTAAGACACTTTGTCAGATGTTACTCTAAGACACTTTGTCAGATGTTATTCTAAGACACTTTGTCAGATGTTATTCTAAGACACTTTGTCAACTGTTATTCTAAGACACTTTGTCAGATGTTATTCTAAGACACTTTGTCATATGTTATTCTAAGACACTTTGTCAGATGTTATTCTAAGACACTTTGTCAGATGTTATTCTAAGACACTTTGTCAGATGTTATTCTAAGACACTTTGTCAGATGTTATTCTAAGACACTTTGTCAGATGTTATTCTAAGACACTTTGTAAACAGTTATTCTAAGACACTTTGTCAGATGTTATTCTAAGACACTTTGTAGGATGTTATTCTAAGACACTTTGTCAGATGTTAATCTATCTAATATATTATCTGTAGATATTTAATCTACCCAGTGTCTAAGTCTTCATAACTAGTCTAGTCCTATCAGAGACGGATGATAAACGTAGAGTCCTGTGTTCAATTTGAGCAGTTAAAGAACCCTCGGCAGTTCAAAATAAAGAAGAGCCGGCTGGGAAAGCCGCTGTCTTGGTAAAATTCATTAGAAAACGATTAAAAATAAAATTCAAAGAAAATATCTTCAAAATTACATCGGGACCTCGCAGGTGCTGCGAAGTTCATGCTCTGCCGCTGAGATCTTACTGTGTAAGAAAGAGATGGAAGCACACATGGTTACTCACCGAAGTGCAATGATGATGATTCAATCAATCAATCAATCGGTTATAAAAAGTTAAAAGTTGGCTAGAAATGCAGACAAACCTGGAACCAGCAGAGAAAGGGATAAACTGGAAGGGATCCATATGTTGTTGTAAGTCTGGATGGAATCGTTCTGGAACATACTCATTAGGCTGCTCCCAGATGTGGGGGTTGTGATGTAGTATGGAGATGTGAACACCTATAAGTGTACCTGTAAAAATTCCAGAAAATTCTGCTCAAATCTCCGTACATAACTCAAACGCCACTGTCTAATTATTTGTAATATTTGTATATTATTTATATTTTATTCTAAGCATTATTTATTATTGAATCCAGTGGTTTTTTTTTGTCCAGTCACTGACCTAGATTTCTCACAAACATGTAACTAACCTAGATTTATCACAAACAGGTGACTGACCTAGATTTCTCACAAACATGTAACTAACCTAGATTTCTCACAAACAGGTGACTGACCTAGATTTATCACAAACAAGTAACTAACCTACATTTCTCACAAACAGGTGGCTGACCTAGATTTCTCACAAACAGGTGACTAACCTAGATTTATCACAAACAGGTGACTGACCTAGATTTCTCACAAACAGGTGACTGACCTAGATTTATCACAAATAAGTAACTAACCTAAATTTCTCACAAACAGGTGGCTGACCTAGATTTCTCACAAACAGGTGACTAACCTAGATTTCTCACAAACAGGTAACTAACCTAGATTTCTCACAAACCTTCAAGTGACTGACCTAGTTTTCTCACAAACAAACAGGTAACTAACCTAGATTTCTCACAAACCTTCAGGTATGACATGACCCATGATCTCTGTGTCTTGATCCAGTTTTCTACCAATAAATGGAACCGCAGGATCCAGTCTAAGAGCTTCCTTGATGCACATTGTGGTAAATTCCAGTCGTGGCAGGTCATTCCTGGCATTTACACACAAAGTACATATGGATTACAGGTGGTCAGTCACATACAGGTACGAATACCTGGTCAGTTACACACAGGTAAGCATGGTCAGTCACATACAGGTACGAATACCTGGTCAGTTACACACAGGTAAGCATGGTCATTCACACACAAGTAAGAGTGGTCAGTCACATACAGGTAAGAGTGGTCAGTCACATACAGGTAAGAGTGGTCAGTCACATACAGGTAAGAGTGGTCAGTCACATACAGGTAAAAGTGGTCAGTCACATACAGGTAAGAGTGGTCAGTCACATACAGGTAAGAGTGGTCAGTCACACACAGGTAAAAGTATCTAGTCAGTCACAGAAGACTAGATTCATACAGGCGACACACTCACATATAACTATGAAACTGCACAGTTAGCGCAGACATACAACTATGCAGATATATGGTTACTAGTACCCACCAACTGATATCTTGTCTGTCGCCTAGAACAGCTTGAATCTCTTCATAGATCTTCTCTTGGTAGTCTGGGTACTGTGAGAGACGATACAGTGTCCATGCTGTACCACTAGTTGTTGTATCATGGCCTGCAAGTTAGACATGTTTATATTTCTCATTAAAGATTTCCTTTTTATGTTTCAGTCATTACAATTTTCCAGTAATTTTGTCATATTTCAGACAATAGAAGTTTGTAGACATTGTTCCATGTGTCTGAATGTGAAGTTTGTAGACATTGTTCCATGTGTCTGAATGTGAAGTTTGTAGACATTGTTCCATGTGTCTGAATGTGAAGTTTGTAGATGTTTTCCATGTGTCTGAATGTGAAGTTTGTAGATATTTTCCAAGTGTCTGAATGTGAAGTTTGTAGACATTTTCCAAGTGTCTGAATGTGAAGTTTGTAGACATTTTCCAAGTGTCTGAATGTGAAGTTTGTAGACATTTTCCAAGTGTCTGAATGTGAAGTTTGTAGACATTTTCCAAGTGTATGAATGTGAAGTTTGTAGACATTTTCCAAGTGTCTGAATGTGAAGTTTGTAGACATTTTCCAAGTGTCTGAATGTGAAGTTTGTAGACATTTTCCAAGTGTCTGAATGTGAAGTTTGTAGACATTTTCCAAGTGTATGAATGTAAAACGTGAATGTGAACAGAAACATAAGTCTCAGTCGCCTAGATCACATCATAATTTATTATAATACACAGAAAATATTTTAGAATGCACCGACCTTCAAACAAGAATGCACCGACCTTCAAACAAGAATGCACCGACCTTCAAACAAGAATGCACCGACCTTCAAACAAGAATGCACCGACCTTCAAACAAGAATGCACCGACCTTCAAACAAGAATGCACCGACCTTCAAACAAGAATGCACCGACCTTCAAACAAGAATGCACCGACCTTCAAACAAGAATGCACGATCTTCAAACAAGAATGCACCGACCTTCAAACAAGAATGCACCGACCTTCAAACAAGAATGCACCGACCTTCAAACAAGAATGCACCGACCTTCAAACAAGAATGCACCGACCTTCAAACAAGAATGCACCGACCTTCAAACAAGAATGCACCGACCTTCAAACAAGAATGCACCGACCTTCAAACAAGAATGCACTGACCTTCAAACAAGAATGCACCAACCTTCAAACAAGAATGCACCAACCTTCAAATAAAAAAGTATCAACCTCATTTCTGATTTCCAAGGGAGACAATCCAATTCCATTCTCATCAACTGCAGTTAACAGTGTGTCCAGGAAGTCCCTGGTTTTTTTGGATTCCAGTCTGACCTTGACATCGCCAGTTTCCTGTGAGAGTCCAAGACAGACAGCTTTATTATTGTTTATTTCACTTATTTGTTTAATCACAGCAGACTTGTGGCAGTAGACATGGCAGACTTGTGACAGTAGACACAGCAGACTTGTGGTAGTAGACACAGCAGACTTGTGGCAGTAGACACAGCAGACTTGTGGTAGTAGACACAGCAGACTTGTGGCAGTAGACACAGCAGACTTGTGATAGTAGACACAGCAGACTTGTGATAGTAGACACAGCAGACTTGTGATAGTAGACACAGCAGACTTGTGGCAGTAGACACAGCAGAATTGTGGCAATAGACACAGCAGAATTGTGGCAGTAGACACAGCAGACTTGTGACAGTAGACACAGCAGACTTGTGGCAGTAGACACAGCAGACTTGTGATATTAGGCACAGCAGACTTGTGATAGTAGACACAGCAGACTTGTAATAGTAGGAAACGTACGACAGGGCTTGTAGCAATGTAGGCACAAGCAGACTTGTGGCAGTAGACACAGCAGACTTGTGATAGTAGACACAGCAGACTTGTGGCAGTAGACACGGCAGACTTGTGGCAGTAGACACGGCAGACTTGTGGCAGTAGACACAGCAGACTTGTGATAGTAGACACAGCAGACTTGTGACAGTAGACACAGCAGACTTGTGATAGTAGACACAGCAGACTTGTAGTAGTAGACACAGCAGACTTGTGATAACAAACAAGATAAACAAGTGGGTGCCTTCCTAAAACCAATAGGCAACTAAAAATATTTTAAAATTCTGAGCAGCCCTTATTCGAAAGAATAATGATGCTCTGAGTTTTTGCATATTTCAAACATACCTAGGCCCAAAAGCTCGGCCTAGGCCCCAAAGGAAGCAAAGTATAGTACCACTGCTACATACAAGGCATGTTGTAAGAGACGACTGGT
The DNA here is from genome assembly GCA_020796225.1 of Arion vulgaris. NCBI lineage: Eukaryota > Metazoa > Mollusca > Gastropoda > Stylommatophora > Arionidae > Arion > Arion vulgaris. Next base: position 20,694,850 of record CM036778.1, on the reverse strand, counting down.
AGAGTCCTAGAGAAGCTACCCTAGTAAATAAAAGCATCACAGAAATCAGATGTGCTGGCCTACTCGTAGGAGCATAACTTGCACAATGTACAATCGCTCTTAGGCTCAGATCACATACAAACCACACAGAGTGGTTAACAAGTGGTCGATATTGAGCATTCGAAGAAGAATGACCTGACGCTGCGACGCAAACAGGATTGGAGAAAGAAAGAAGAAGAATTCATAGCGGACATACAAAGAAAACAAAGAAATGTTGGGTATGATCAAAGTTGCCCTTGCAAGAATGAAATGTTGGGTATGTTCAAAGTTGCCCTTGCAAGAATGAAATGTTGGGTATGGACAAAGTTGCCCTTGCAAGAATGAAATGTTGGGTATGGACAAAGTTGCCCTTGCAAGAATGAAATGAAATCTGAAAATTCAGAATATATTGAAGCAATATCTAGCCAAGAGAAACCACATAGTGGATTGCTAGAACCCTTGTTTAGTAGGGAAGGGTTCAATTCTACAGTAGAGTAAAATTATTTGTCCCACAGCACTGTAACAGCTTTGTAATTGACCCAGCCTCAATTGGGTACCCTCCACATACAATCTCAATTGGGTACCCTCCACATACAGCCTCAATTGGGTACCCTCCACATACAGTCTCAATTGGGTACCTCCACATACAGTCTCAATTGGTACCCTCCACATAGTCTCAATTGGGTACCACTCCACATTCAGTCTCAATTGGGTACCCCTCCACATACAGTCTCAATTGGGTACCCCTCCACATACATTTTCAATTGGGTACTCCTCCACATACAGTCTCAATTGGGTACCCCTCCACAGACAGCCTCAATTGGGTACCCTCACATACAGTCTCAATTGGGTTCCCCTCCACATTCAGTCTCAATTGGGTACCCCTCCACATACAGCCTCAATTGGGTACCCCTCCACAGACAGCCTCAACTGGCTACCAGAAACGTGTTTGAGAAGTGAATGAACATAATATAAAATATATAGTCAAGTAAACAAGATCTTACCAACTGCTTTCTTCTCTTGTCAATAATGTCTTCTGACACAGCATGCGCAACATCACACAAATGGTAAAACCTTCTTCCATTTCTTGTCAGACCATAAATCCATTCCACAAAATAATATGGTTTTCTGTAAATACAAGAGAGAGATAGGAGAGAGAGAGGAGGAGAGAGAGAGAAAGATAAAGAAACACAATGTTATTGTTTTCACTGAAGGCAATTAACAGCAGAAGTAGGGAAACATTTCTGGACATTTGTCCAAAATATCATCACCATCATGTGCTGTATCTACTGGCTCTGGTCATCATGGATCTACAACAACTTTCTACCCCAGTGCTAGATCCACACACAACTTCCTACCCCCAGTGCTAGATCTACACACAACTTTCTACCCCCCGTACTAGATCCACACACAACTTTCTACCCGCAGTGCTGACAATCATCTCTGTTGCTGACATATCTCCATGCCATGTTGTCCTGTCACAAACTATCTTCTCTCTCATCCTCTACATCAGCGTTTTCCAAACTGGGGTCCGTGAGGTACTCATAGATGGTCCGTGAGGTACCCATAGGTGGTCCTCAAACGCTTGAAGAAATATCATAATCTTCAACATTTCAAACACAAAATTAAATTTAAAAACATGTATAAAAACAGTGGTAAACTAGTTCCACTGTGAAATCAAAGCACCCGGACCAGACCGGAATCTAAATGTCTGACAGGACAAAACAAAAGCTCATTTGAAGTTTCTCGTAGTCTGAGAAATTATAGACTGTTGGTGTTGTGTAATAATAACCTCATCGCGGAAGAATGAAATTTAAGTAAGTAATTGGCTGTATCATGGAAGGAGGCATACCGGCAAAGGGAAGAGGAAGACCACAGAGAAGATGGATTCAGGATGTAACTGATGGTTTGAACATGACGGCTGCAGAGGCAGGACATCTGGCCTATGAGAGAGAGAAATTCCCGAGGACTGTTGGGGTGACAAAGTTCTGCTCAGGACAAGCTATTTGATGATGATGAATTGGCTGAAACGATCTTGGGAAAGATAAGATAAATAACATTGGCTTGCATTAGATTTTGCTACAAAATATTTTGGCTGAGCTTCAGGATGGATCGCTGGCTGAAATTGAAACGCAAATTTACTATTGATGCTAATGATGGTGAATCTTGTTCAAGGCAAAAGGAAATCTTTTCCTGTTTATTAAAATGTTAAATTGCAGACATTGTTTACTATTGTAACACACAGATAATTTATTCCTGTCCATTTTCAAAATGAAACTTTTGGGGGTCTGCAGCTGCAAAATTTTTTTAAAAAGAGTGTCGCGGTGCTAATGTAAAGTTTGGGAATCTCTGTTAGCCTACATCATGATATAATAATACTGTTAGCCTACATCATGATACAATAATACTGTTAGTGGCAATCTTCTTATTTTGCTAAATCCTGTTTTGCCTCACAGTGTCAGGATATGAAGAGATTTCTAAAACTGTTTTGCCTCACAGTGTCAGGATATGAAGAGATTTCTAAAACTGTTTTGCCTCACAGTGTCAGTATATGAAGAGATTTCTAAAATGGGCTTTTATCTACACTTCATAAATAGTGTCAATCACAGCCTCTTTATTTATGTAGTCCACCTTTACGTGGTCAGTCTTTTTGCTTTGTATCCACTGTATTGTAGTAGCATTACTCTTTGAGATATCCACTGTATTGTAGTAGCATTACTCTTTGAGGTAACCACTGTATTGTTGTAGCATTACTCTTGAGATATCCACTGTATTGTAGTAGCATTCTACTTTGAGATATCCACTGTATTGTAGTAGCATTACTCTTTGAGATATCCACTGTATTGTAGTAGCATTACTCTTTGAGGTAACCACTGTATTGTTGTAGCATTACTCTTTGAGATATCCACTGTATTGTTGTAGCATTACTCTTTGAGATATCCACTGTATTGTAGTAGCATTACTCTTTGAGGTAACCACTGTATTGTTGTAGCATTACTCTTTGAGATATCCACTGTATTGTAGTAGCATTACTCTTTGAGATATCCACTGTATTGTAGTAGCATTACTCTTTGAGATATCCACTGTATTGTAGTAGCATTACTCTTTGAGATATCCACTGTATTGTAGTAGCATTACTCTTTGAGATATCCACTGTATTGTAGTAGCATTACTCTTTGAGGTAACCACTGTATTGTTGTAGCATTACTCTTTGAGATATCCACTGTATTGTTGTAGCATTACTCTTTGAGATATCCACTGTATTGTAGTAGCATTACTCTTTGAGATATCCACTGTATTGTAGTAGCATTACTCTTTGAGATATCCACTGTATTGTAGTAGCATTACTCTTTGAGATATCCACTGTATTGTAGTAGCATTACTCTTTGAGATATCCACTGTATTGTGAGCATTACTCTTTGAGGTAACCACTGTATTGTTGTAGCATTACTCTTTGAGATATCCACTGTATTGTTGTAGCATTACTCTTTGAGATATCCACTGTATTGTAGTAGCATTACTCTTTGAGATATCCACTGTATTGTTGTAGCATTACTCTTTGAGATATCCACTGTATTGTAGTAGCATTACTCTTTGAGATATCCACTGTATTGTAGTAGCATTACTCTTTGAGATATCCACTGTATTGTAGTAGCATTACTCTTTGAGATATCCACTGTATTGTAGTAGCATTACTCTTTGAGATATCCACTGTATTGTAGTAGCATTACTCTTTGAGGTAACCACTGTATTGTTGTAGCATTACTCTTTGAGATATCCACTGTATTGTTGTAGCATTACTCTTTGAGATATCCACTGTATTGTAGTAGCATTACTCTTTGAGATATCCACTGTATTGTAGTAGCATTACTCTTTGAGATATCCACTGTATTGTAGTAGCATTACTCTTTGAGATATCCACTGTATTGTAGTAGCATTACTCTTTGAGATATCCACTGTATTGTAGTAGCATTACTCTTTGAGATATCCACTGTATTGTAGTAGCATTACTCTTTGAGATATCCACTGTATTGTTGTAGCATTACTCTTTGAGATATCCACTGTATTGTAGTAGCATTACTCTTTGAGATATCCACTGTATTGTAGTAGCATTACTCTTTGAGATATCCACTGTATTGTAGTAGCATTACTCTTTGAGATATCCACTGTATTGTAGTAGCATTACTCTTTGAGGTATCCACTGTATTGTAGTAGCATTACTCTTTGAGGTATCCACTGTATTGTAGTAGCATTACTCTGAGGTATCCACTGTATTGTAGTAGCATTACTCTTTGAGATATCCACTGTATTGTTGTAGCATTACTCTTTGAGATATCCACTGTATTGTTGTAGCATTACTCTTTGAGATATCCACTGTATTGTAGTAGCATTACTCTTTGAGATATCCACTGTATTGTAGTAGCATTACTCTTTGAGATATCCACTGTATTGTAGTAGCATTACTCTTTGAGATATCCACTGTATTGTAGTAGCATTACTCTTTGAGATATCCACTGTATTGTAGTAGCATTACTCTTTGAGATATCCACTGTATTGTAGTAGCATTACTCTTTGAGGTATCCACTGTATTGTAGTAGCATTACTCTTTGAGATATCCACTGTATTGTAGTAGCATTACTCTGAGGTATCCACTGTATTGTAGTAGCATTACTCTTTGAGATATCCACTGTATTGTAGTAGCATTACTCTTTGAGTATCCACTGATTGTAGTAGCATTACTCTTTGAGATATCCACTGTATTGTAGTAGCATTACTCTTTGAGGTATCCACTGTATTGTAGTAGCATTACTCTTTGAGATATCCACTGTATTGTAGTAGCATTACTCTTTGAGATATCCACTGTATTGTTGTAGCATTACTCTTTGAGATATCCACTGTATTGTAGTAGCATTACTCTTTGAGATATCCACTGTATTGTAGTAGCATTACTCTTTGAGATATCCACTGTATTGTAGTAGCATTACTCTTTGAGATATCCACTGTATTGTAGTAGCATTACTCTTTGAGGTATCCACTGTATTGTAGTAGCATTACTCTTTGAGATATCCACTGTATTGTAGTAGCATTACTCTTTGAGGTATCCACTGTATTGTAGTAGCATTACTCTTTGAGGTATCCACTGTATTGTAGTAGCATTACTCTTTGAGGTATCCACTGTATTGTAGTAGCATTACTCTTTGAGATATCCACTGTATTGTAGTAGCATTACCTTGAGGTATCCACTGTATTGTAGTAGCATTACTCTTTGAGATATCCACTGTATTGTAGTAGCATTACTCTTTGAGGTATCCACTGTATTGTAGTAGCATTACTCTTTGAGATATCCACTGTATTGCAGTAGCATTACTCTTTGAGGTATCCACTGTATTGTAGTAGCATTACTCTTTGAGATATCCACTGTATTGTAGTAGCATTACTCTTTGAGGTATCCACTGTATTGTTGTAGCATTACTCTTTGAGGTATCCACTGTATTGTTGTAGCATTACTCTTTGAGGTATCCACTGTATTGTTGTAGCATTACTCTTTGAGGTATCCACTGTATTGTTGTAGCATTACTCTTTGAGATATCCACTGTATTGTAGTAGCATTACTCTTTGAGATATCCACTGTATTGTAGTAGCATTACTCTTTGAGATATCCACTGTATTGTTGTAGCATTACTCTTTGAGATATCCACTGTATTGTAGTAGCATTACTCTTTGAGATATCCACTGTATTGTTGTAGCATTACTCTTTGAGGTATCCACTGTATTGTAGTAGCATTACTCTTTGAGGTATCCACTGTATTGTAGTAGCATTACTCTTTGAGGTATCCACTGTATTGTAGTAGCATTACTCTTTGAGATATCCACTGTATTGTAGTAGCATTACTCTTTGAGATATCCACTGTATTGTAGTAGCATTACTCTTTGAGATATCCACTGTATTGTAGTAGCATTATTCTTTGAGGTATCCACTGTATTGTAGTAGCATTACTCTTTGAGGTATCCACTGTATTGTAGTAGCATTACTCTTTGAGGTATCCACTGTATTGTAGTAGCATTACTCTTTGAGATATCCACTGTATTGTAGTAGCATTACTCTTTGAGATATCCACTGTATTGTAGTAGCATTACTCTTTGAGGTATCCACTGTATTGTAGTAGCATTATTCTTTGAGGTATCCACTGTATTGTAGTAGCATTACTCTTTGAGATATCCACTGTATTGTAGTAGCATTACTCTTTGAGATATCCACTGTATTGTAGTAGCATTACTCTTTGAGATATCCACTGTATTGTAGTAGCATTACTCTTTGAGATATCCACTGTATTGTTGTAGCATTACTCTTTGAGGTAACCACTGTATTGTAGCATTACTCTTTGAGGTAACCACTGTATTGTTGTAGCATTGCTCTTTGAGGTAACCACTGTATTGTTGTAGCATTACTCTTTGAGGTAACCACTGTATTGTTGTAGCATTACTCTTTACAGCGCACTGTCTGTTGGTAATCTGCTTATGTGGCAGAACCATTTCTTCTTCTTCAAATGCTTCATATCGACCACCTGTTAAAATTCTCTTTGTAATCTGTATGTGATATGAGCCTAAGAGCGATTGATACGTTGTCAGTTATACAAGTATGCCAGCATATCCGATTTCTGTTATGATTTTTATTTACTAGGGTAGCTTCCCTAGGTTCCTACCTCAGTTACCTCTTACAACATGCCTTGTAGGTCGAGGTTACTATTATTTGCTCCTTGCAGCCCCTCAACATGCAGGTGGGCCAAACTATTTAATTTGCTGTTTCGTGATAAAGTTCAGTACTGATGTTGTACCCACTATTTTAGTGATGTCTTCATTTCTAAACAGGTCTCTTCTTGTTACTCCCAGTATTCTCCGTAGACACTTCATCTCTGTTGTTACTAGTTTTCTTCTATCATTTGATGTCAGCTCCAGGTTTGGCACTGGTAACATAATGATGGGGAAAAAAGATTGTGTTGAACAATGCTCTTTTGGTGTTCATGGTGACGTGTTTGTATTTTAAAATTGGCGTATTTGTCTTATGATTCCATTTGCTTTCTTGCACCCATGTTGGATATCGTTAGTTATTCTTCCATTTGCTGAACAAAAATGCTCCTTAAGTATGTAGTCTTTGACTTGTTTTAATGGATGTTTGTCAATGGAGATATTAGAATGTTGATACAGTTAGTCATGGATGTTTGTTGATGGAGATATTGGAATGTTGATACAGTTAGTCATGGATGTTTGTCGATGGAGATATTAGAATGTTGATACAGTTAGTCATGGATGTTTGTCAATGGAGATATTGGAATGTTGATACAGTTAGTCATGGATGTTTGTTGATGGAGATATTAATGTTATACAGTTAGTCATGGATGTTTGTTGATGGAGATATTGGAATGTTGATACAGTTAGTCATGGATGTTTGTTGATGGAGATATTGGAATGTTGATACAGTTAGTCATGGATGTTTGTCAATGGAGATATTAGAATGTTGATACAGTTAGTCATGGATGTTTGTTGATGGAGATATTGAATGTTGATACAGTTAGTCATGGATGTTTGTTGATGGAGATATTGGAATGTTGATACAGTTAGTCATGGATGTTTGTTGATGGAGATATTGGAATGTTGATACAGTTAGTCATGGATGTTTGTTGATGGAGATATTGGAATGTTGATACAGTTAGTAATGGATGTTTGTCGATGGAGATATTGAATGTTGATACAGTTAGTCATGGATGTTTGTTGATGGAGATATTGGAATGTTGATACAGTTAGTCATGGATGTTTGTTGATGGAGATATTGGAATGTTGATACAGTTAGTCATGGATGTTTGTTGATGGAGATATTGGAATGTTGATACAGTTAGTCATGGATGTTTGTTGATGGAGATATTGGAATGTTGATACTGTTAGTCATGGATGTTTGTTGATGGAGATATTGGAATGTTGATACAGTTAGTCATGGATGTTTGTCGATGGAGATATTGGAATGTTGATACAGTTAGTCATGGATGTTTGTTGATGGAGATATTGGAATGTTGATACAGTTAGTAATGGATGTTTGTCGATGGAGATATTGGAATGTTGATACAGTTAGTCATGGATGTTTGTTGATGGAGATATTGGAATGTTGATACAGTTAGTCATGGATGTTTGTTGATGGAGATATTGGAATGTTGATACAGTTAGTCATGGATGTTTGTTGATGGAGATATTGGAATGTTGATACAGTTAGTCATGGATGTTTGTCGATGGAGATATTGTTAGACAATCATGATAATAATGATGACAAGAAGTCAAATCTTACAGACTTCTGTCAGTCCAGAGAGCCATCAGCCTGACAGAGCAGAGGTGTATTCATTTTCTCTGTGGATAACAATAAGAATGACGGTGACTATCATGTCACACATGACAATGCAATACATCATGTCACACATGACACTACAATATATCACGCCACACATGACACTGCATACATCACGCCACACATGACACTACAATATATCATGTCACACATGACACTGCAATATATCATGCCACACATGACACTGCTATACATCACGCCACACATGACAATGAAATATATTTTATTGGTCTGATAGTCTCTCATTTCTCTAAGATGCTCTCACTTCCTGGGTCTGACAGACACTCTAACTTACCCCTGTGTCTGACATACACTCTAACTTACCCCTGTGTCTGACATACATTAATTCACCCATATGTCTGATAGACGCCTCAACTTACCCTGTGTCTGACATACGCTCTAACTTACCCCTGTGTCTGACAGACACTCTAACTTACCCCTGTGTCTGACAGACACCTTAATCTTACCCTGTGTCTGACAGACACTCTAACTTACCCCTGTGTCTGACATACACTCTATCTCTACCCCTGTGTCTGACAGACACTCTAACTTATCCCTGTGTCTGACAGACACTCTAACTTACCCCTGTGTCTGACAGACACTCTAATCTACCCCTGTGTCTGACAGACACTCTACTTACCCCTGTGTCTGACAGACACTCAACTATCTCTGCATCTGACATACACCTAATCTACCCCTGTGTCTAACAGACACTCTAACTTACCCTGTGTCTGTGTCTGACAGACACTCTAATCTTACCCCTGTGTCTGACAGACACTCTAATCTTACCCCTGTGTCTGACAGACACTCTAACTTACCCTGTGTCTGACATACACTCTAACTCTACCCTGTGTCTGACAGACACTCTAACTTATCCCTGTGTCTGACAGACACTCTAACTACCCCTGTGTCTGACAGACACTTAATCTTACCCCTGTGTCTGACAGACACTCTAACTTACCCCTGTGTCTGACAGACACTCTAACTTATCTCTGTATCTGACATACACTCCAACTTACCCGTGTCCGACACTCAATTTACCCCTTTTCTGTGTCTGACAGACACTCAATTTACCCCCGGATCGCTAAAGATAATATCAACATAAAAAACACTCATGAAGAAAAAGCTAACCATGTCACGTTGCTTTTTATAATATGTATCAGGGTTTACGCCTTTGCAAATATTCGCCACCATTTTGTGTATTATTGTAAATTCTAAACTTTGATTATCATTTTGTTGTGCTTATGCAAAATTATATAGCAAAAAACGTTTTTGCATTAACAAAGCTACCTACCAATTAGTTAAACATGGATTCGTAACGTCGTGAGGTAATAAGACTGCATGCAAAATTACTTGTCATCACAGATAGATTTCTACAAATTAAACCTATGTGATCCGAATTTTGTAACTAACTATATAGAAGAAGCAAACTATACTAACAGAAGAAGCAATCTATAGCCCAATAGAAGAAGCAATTATACTAACATAAGAATCTATACCCAACAGAAGAAGCATCTATACTAATAGAAAACAACTATACTAACAGAAGAAGCAATCTATACTAACAGAAGAAGCAATCTATACTAACAAAAAGCAATATATACTAACAGAAGAAGCAACTATCTAATAGACGAAGCAATCTATACTAATAGAAGAAATCAATCTATACTAATAGAAGAAGCAATCTATACTAATAGAAGAAGCAATCTATATTAATAGACAAAGCAATCATTAATAGAAGAAGCAATCTATACTAATAGAAGAAATCTATACTAACAGAAGAAGCATCTATACTAACAGGCTAACAATCTATACTAACAGAAGAAGAATCTATACTAACAGAAGAAGCAATTTTATACTAACAGAAGAAGCAATCTATACTAATAGACGAAGCAATCTATACTAATAAAAAGAAGCAGTCTATACTAATAGAAGAAGCAATCTATACTAATAGAAGAAGCAATCTATATTAATAGACAAAGCAATCTATACTAATAGAAGAAGCAATCTATACTAATAGAAGAAAGCAATTCTATACTGACAAAGAAACAATCTATACTAACAGAAGAAGCAATCAATACTAACAGAAGAAGCAATCTATACTAATAGAAGAAGCAATCTATACTAATAGAAGAAGCAATCTATACTAATAGAAGAAGAAATCTATACTAACAGAAGAAGCAATCTATACTAACAGAAGAAGCAATATATACTAACAGAAGAAGCAATCTATACTAACAGAAGAAGCAATCTATACTAACAGAAGAAGCAATCTATACTAATGAAGAAGCAACTATACTAATAGAAGAATAATCTATACTACAAGAAGCAATCTATACTAATAGAAGAAGCAATCTATACTAACAGAAGAAGCATCAATACAACAGAAGAAGCATCTATACTAACAGAAGAAGCAATCTATACTAATAGAAGAAGCAATCTATACTAATAGAAGAAGCAATCTATCAATAGAAAAGCAATCTATATTAATAGAAAAGCAATCTATACTAATAGAAGCAATCTATACTAAAGAAGAAGCATCTATACAATAGAAGAAGCAATCTATACTAATAGAGAAGCAATCTATACAAAAAACAATCTATACTAACAGAAGGAAGCAATCTATACTGAAGACTACATAGAAAACTAAACCTTTCTTAACTGACAGACTAGTGTCTCTTTAATATGTCACTAATTCAGTTGTGTCATTGTAGGTCATTAACTCAGTGTGTCGTTAGTAGGTCACTAACTCAGTGTGTCGTTAGTAGGACATTAACTCAGTGTGTCGTTAGTAGGACATTAACTCAGTGTGTCGTTAGTAGGACATTAACTCAGTGTGTCGTTAGTAGGTCATTAACTCAGTGTGTCGTTAGTAGGTCACTAACTCAGTGTGTCGTTAGTAGGACATTAACTCAGTGTGTCGTTAGTAGGACATTAACTCAGTGTGTCGTTAGTAGGACATTAACTCAGTGTGTCGTTAGTAGTCACTAACACATTGTGTCTGTTAGTAAGTCACTAAAAACAAAAGTCGTTAGTAGGTCACTAATTCAGTGTGTCGTTAGTAGGACATTAACTCAGGCGTCGTTAGTAGGTCATTAACTCAGGTGTCGTTAGTAGGTCACTAACACACGTCGTTAGTAGTCACTAAACATTGTGTCGTTAGTAGATCACCAACACATTGTGTCGTTAGATAGGTCACAAACATTGTGTCGTTAAATAGGTCACTAACGACATTATCTGTTATAGGTCATAACACATTGTGTCGTTAGTAGGTCTAATACATTGTGTCATTAGTAGGTCACTAACACATTGTGTCGTCAGTAGATCACATCCAATGTGCTCGCTAGTATGTCACACACCCAGTATGTCGTTATTAGGTCACGCTTCTAAGGTGTCGTTAGAGGTGACACGCACTGTGTCTATATTAGGCACACACACGATGTGTGTTGTTAGTAGGTCACCACCCAATGTGTTGTTGTTGGTAGGGCACACCAATGTGTTGTTGTTGGTAGGTCACGCACCCAATTTTTCTGTAGTTTGTCACTTATTGTCTATGTTAGTAGGTCACTTATCTCATGTGTCTATGTTAGTAGGTCACTTACCTCATGTGTCTATGTTAGTAGGTCACTTACCTCATGTGTCTATCTTAGTAGGTCACTTACAACATGTGTCTATCTTTGTAGGTCACTTACCCCATGTGACCTATCTTAGTAGGTTACTTATAATAATTAATCTCGACCGTTACATCACATAGGGCCTGCAAGTAATTTCTTCATACCGATCTATCCTGGGCAACTCGCTCAATCTCCTCCATGGAACTGAGACCGATATTTCTGGCCTCTCTAGCAAGTTCTTTCAGGGTCTCCTTTGGTAGTCCCTCTTTCTTGAACCCTTGCATCCCACTTCAATACCTGCTTTGATATTCGTTGATTATTTCTCCTCAAGGTGTGTCCAACATATCTCCATCTTCTCTTTCTTATAACAGTTGTCACTAGTGGTTGATCAGACATGTCTCTGATTTCATCACTTCTCCTGAATTCGTTCCATTTTATATTCATTATTTTTTGCAGACATCTTTTTCAAAAAGCATTCAACTTGCTTTCTATATCTTTAGTCATTTTCCAACCTCGCTGGCATATGTTAGGATTGATACAACATTTGAATTGAAAATTCGTAATTTAGTTTTAATACTATATAACTTGCAGTTCCATATTTTACTTAGACTTTTAAAAGCTGATGTTGCTTTGCCAATTCGTATCATAATTTCTTTTTTAACATTTCCTGTGTAATCAAAATTGCTACCCAAATAGTTGAACTGCTCTGTTATTTTTATCATTTTAGATTCAGGTGATATCTGTTACTTATAGGTGTCTTCATTATATTTGTTTCTTCATAGTTTATCCTGCAGTCCGACTTTTGATGCATAGACGACAAGTTGTCTTTTTTTCTTTTCATATCTTGGGTTTTTTCTCCTTAACAAGGCAATATCTCTGCAAAATCCAAATCTTCTAGCGACTATTTTCTACCAATCATGCGTTTCGCCCCTCAACATTTTCGCATCACCCATCAATGGCTACTCCAAACAATAGCAGAGATGAATACAAACCTTGCTTTACTCCGTTTCAACCATAAACCAGTCGCTGTGTCCACCATCAGTGTTAACTGCACACTGTGAACCATCATAGAGGCTTTTAATAATGTTTATTATTTTTTCTGGTATTCCATAGCATCTCAGAATATTCCACAGATTCTGTGTAGACTATCAAAGGCCTTTTTTTTAAATCGATGAAATTTAGTATAAGTGGTTTGTTGTTCTCAATATGTTCCTCCAAAATTAATCTAGGTAATTATTTGGTCTAAGCAACTTCTCCCAGGTCTAAACCAGGTTTTTCTTCTCTCAGGGTTTTGTCCACTGCTCCTTTGATTCTATTAAGAATGATTTTGCAGAAAGTCTTGGTCATTGCTGAAAAAAGGTAATCCCTCTCCAGTTGTTACAATCTTAGTAGGTCACTTACCTCATGTGTCTATGTTAGTAGGTCACTTACTCCATGTGTCTATGTTAGTAGGTCACTTACCTCATGTGTCTATGTTAGTAGGTCATGTACCCCATGTGTCTATGTTAGTAGGTCACTTACCTCTTGTGTCTATGTTAGTAGGTCACTTCTCATGTGTCTATGTTAATGGTCATGTACCCCATGTGTCTATGTCAGTAGGTCACTTACATCATGTGTCTATGTTAGTAGGTCACTTACCTCATGTGTCTATGTTATTAGGGTTTCTTGCTCCATGTGTCTATGTTAATAGGGCACTTACCTGTTTGTCTATGTTAGTAGTCACTTCCTGTTTTGTTTTATGTTAGTAGGTCACGTACCCCATGTGTCTATGTTATAGGTCACTACCCCATGTTCTATGTTAGTAGGGCACTTACCCCATGGATGTTTTAAAATCTAAGAGCCAACTTGTCCGATATCTCTTCTATGGACATTCTATCTGGTAGGTCCATCTTGTTAGCCAAGAATAGGAAGACCGCATTGGTTAGTTCCTCTGCGCTGACAGCAGGTTTAATGACGTCATAATTGAGCTCATCCAATCGTTCTCTGTCATGGCTGTCTATGACAAAAACCACAGCATCAGCTCCCTTGTAGTAATGGCGGAACAGAGGTCGCTGAGAAAACCACAAGTTTACAATAATAATTGCAGAAAATCGACACACTTTGATTAAGATCACACAAGATAAATATAGAAAGATTCAACAAACAAAAATCCAGACGTTTCTTCAAAAAGAAGAAAACTATTCGTATCTGCAATAGAATGCAGAAAATGTCATTTATCTAACATCTACATTTGATTGTCTAAGATCTTGGTCAGAGGCCCACTTGTCCGCTTCCTGTTACCATGTATTTCCATATTCCAGGTCGTATGTTTTATTTTATCCACAGGGAAACATGCTCTGATCTGTGATAACATACAGATGTGGGATATATTAACTTTCATTTGCCGTCATTTATTGTTACCTTGGAAACTTCTAATGCAATTTTATACTCAATTCACTAGTATTCACTGATTTTTAGTAATCTTTAAATATACAGTACAAAAAGCCAGTCAATAGGATCAACAGAATGAAAGGGTTAATCATGGTCCTGATGCTGTATTGGGCTGATTTTTAGACCGTCTGAAGGGTCAAATACGTCTGGAAGGTCATAGACGTCTGAAGGGTCATAGTCCGTCTGAAGTGACATGGACCGTCTGAAGGTCAATGGGGCCCTCTGAAGGGTCATGGAAACCTGAAGGTTCTTGGGCCGTCTGGGAAGGGGCATAGCACGTCTGAAAGGTCATGGACCGTCTGAAGGGTTACGGATGAACATCGCGTCTTACACAGCCAGCTTTGAATGTCAGCTCCAGTTCCTCCTCCGTGAATGTTAACACTTCCCAAAATGTGCTAAAGCAAATAAAAGGCAGTATATATAATATAAATGTCCTCTACCAAGTTATAAATGTCCTCTACCAAGTTATAAATGTCCTCTACCAAGTTATAAATGTCCTCTTTTCATGTTATAAATGTCCTCTATCATGTTTTAAATCCTCTATCATTTATAAATGTCCTATATCATGTTATAAATGTCCTCTATCATGTAAAATGTCCTCCTTTTCATTTATAAATGTCCTCTATCATGTTATAAATTCCCCTACCATTTATAAATGTCCTCTATCATGTTATAAGTGTCATGTAGCACACATATCGTTCACCAAAAACTTACAATTTTATCCCGGCTACCAATATCCCATGCTGTCAAGTGAAGATCTTTGTACTGGATGCTCTCTACATTAAAACCTGCAGAAAACAAAACAATTACAATATTTTATCACCATACTTTGTACGTACTTTGTCCTTACTTTATCATTACCTTATTCCCAGCTTTGTCCTTACCTTATCCTTACCTTGTCCTTACCTTATCCTTACCTTGTCCCACCATATTGTTGCAGTATCTTACATTGTACACCTATACTTACATTGTCTTTACCTTTTTCCTTACCTTTTTCCCTTACCTAATTCCTATATTCTCCTTACCTTATGTTACCTTGTTCTTAACATAAGAGAACATGCAACTGTACCTATTGTTGTAATAGTTTTACAATAGAACATAAAACTGTACTGTACCTATTGTTGGAATAGTTGTGACCAAATCATCTAGTTTTAATCTGTACAAGATGGTGGTCTTTCCTGCTGAATCCAAACCTGAAAAATCCAATCACGACACTGGAATGTTTATCTTCATCAACTAAAAACGTCAAGTTACATAACAGATGTCATTACAAACACAAACACAAACAGACGACTCTACTCGTAGAATATCAAACACAAACAGACGACTCTACGAGTAGAATAGCAAACACAAACAGACGACTCTACTCGTAGAATATCAAACACAAAAGACGACTTACGTAGAATAGCAAATACAAACAGACGACTCTACTCGTAGAATATCAAACACAAACACAAACAGACGACTCTACTCGAAGAATATCAAACACAAACAGACGACTCTACTGGAAGAATATCAAATACAAACAGACGAGTCTACTCGTAGAATATCAAATACAAACAGACGACTCTACTCGTAGAATATCAAACACAAACACAAACAGACGACTCTACTCGTAGAATAACAAACACAAACAGACTACTCTACTCGTAGAATAACAAACACAAACAGACTACTTACTCGTAGAATACCAAACACAAAAGACGACTCTACTCGTAGAATATCAAACACAAACACAAACAGACTACTCTACTCGTAGAATAACAAACACAAACAGACTACTCTACTCGTAGATCAACAAACACAAACAGACGACTCTACTCGTAGAATATCAAACACAAACACAAAGACGACTCTACTCGTAGAATACAAATAAAACAGACGACTCTACTCGTAGAATATCAAACACAAATAGACGACTCTACTGTAGAATATCAAACACAAACACAAACAGACGACTCTACTCGTAGAATATCAAATACAAACACAAACAGACGACTCTAACTGTAGAATAACAAACACAAACAGACGACTCTACTCGTAGAATATCAAATACAAACACAAACGACTCTACTCGTAGAATATCAAACACAAACAGACGACTCTACTCGTAGAATATCAAATACAAACAGACGACTCTACTCTAGAATATCAAACCAACACAAACAGACGACTCTACTCTTAGAATATTAATTACAAACACAAACACAAACAGACGACTCTACTCGTAGAATATCAAATACAAACAGACGACTCTACTCTAGAATATCAATTACACAACACAAACAGACGACTCCTACTCTTAGAATATCAAACCAAATAACGATCTACAGAAACAAAACACAAACAGACGACTCTACTCGTAGAATATCCAAACACAAACAGACGACTTCTATTCGTAGAATATCAAACAAACAGACGACTCTATTCGTAGAATATCAAACACAAACAGACGACTCTACTCGTAGAATATCAAATACAAACACAAACAGACGTCTCTACTCGTAGAATATCAAACACAAACAGACGATTCTATTCGTAGATTATCAAACACAAACACAGACGACTCTACTCGTAGAATATCAAACACAAACAGACATCTCTACTCGTAGAATATCAAACACAAACACAAACAGACGACTCTACTCGTAGAATATCAAACACAAACAGACGACTCTACTCGTAGAATATCAAACACAAACAGAACCTACATAAATCAACACAACAGACGACTCTACTCGTAGAATATCAAACACAGACGACTCTACTCGTAGAATATTAATTACCAACACAAACACAAACAGACGACTCTACTCGTAGAATATCAAACACAAACAGACGACTCTACTCGTAGAATATCAAACACAACAGAACTACTCGTAAATATTAATACCAAACACAAACAGACGACTCTACTCTTAGAATATTAAAGAACACAAACAACAGACGACTCTACTCGTAGAATATCAAACACAAACAGACGACTCTACTCGTAGAATATCAAACACAAACACAAACAGACGACTTTACTCGTAGAATATCAAACACAAACAGACGACTCTACTCGTAGAATATGAAACATCAAAACAGACGACCTACTCGTAGAATACAAACACAAACAGACGACTCTACTCGTAGAATATCAAACACAAACACAAACAGACGTCTCTACTCGTAGAATATCAAACACAAACAGACGACTCTACTCGTAGAATATCAAACACAAACACAAACAGACGTCTCTACTCGTAGAATATCAAAACAAACACAAACAGACGACTCTACTCGTAAAATATCAAACACAAACAGACGACTCTACTCGAAGAATATCAAACCCAAACACAAACAGACGACTCTACTCGTAGAATATCAAACACAAACACAAACAGACGACTCTACTCGTAGAATATCAAACACAAACACAAACAGACGCCTACTCTAGAATATCAAACACAAACAGACGACTCTACTCGTAGAATATCAAACACAAACAGACGACTCTACTCGTAGAATATCAAACACAAACACAAACAGACGACCCTGCTCGTAGAATATCAAACACAAACAGACGACTCTACTCGTAGAATACAAACACAAACACAAACAGACGACTCTACTCGTAGAATATCAAACACAAACAGACGACTCTAATTGTAGAATATCAAACACAAACAGACGACTCTACTCGTAGAATATCAGACACAAACAGACGACTCTACTCGAGAATATCAAACACAAACGAAAGAAACCGTTCAGACATGATGCATCTGTTACTATCGTCAGTGAAGATCAAACACAAACAGACGACTCTACTCGTAGAATATCAAACACAAACACAAACACAAACAGACGACTCTACTCGTAGAATACCAAACACAAACACAAACAGAGTACTCTACTCGTAGAATACCAAACACAAACACAAACAGACGACTCTACTCGTAGAATATCAAACACAAACAGACGACTCTAATTGTAGAATATCAAACACAAACACAAACAGACGACTCTACTCGTATAATATCAAACACAAACAGACGACTCTACTCGTAGAATATCAAACACAAACGAAAGATAACTCGTTCCTAGAGCATGATGTCATCACTGTGTTACTATAACGTCACGTGACATCATGTCTGACTCAGCGGACGATGATGAACCGGAAGTTTGTATTCAAAAGTCAAGGCTTCACGTTTGACTCTCAGTTTCAGGAATACTTTCCACCTGGAGAAATAAGTGCATCAAATCAACTAAACGCTAGGCTAGCTGTGAAACCGCCATTTCCAGGTGTTTGTTTTCTCCAGAGTGAGTCAATGAACAAGTAAGCCAGGTGTTGGAAAGATGAGGCACACGATGTCATCTACTTACGTCTTGCAATTCGTTGGTAAGAAAATTGCCATGCCGTGTGTTAGCACATATTGTGTTCTCACGCAGGGCCGTGCAGTCCTATGATACAGAGAGGCGCCCGCCTGCCCAGCGTGTTCGTAGCGCGTTGGGCGACGGTGTGACAAGCAATCTGTGAGTGCGGGCTCAATTCCGCCGGCTGGCAGAAAAAGCCACAGGTTCTCCAGATTTACGGTGTTCGTGGCACCGAACCGAAGGGTTGCGATGTCCATGGTACCGAGCCGAAGAGCTGAAAGCTCAGTGCTTCTGGATCGGAAAAAAGAAGATATAGAGAGGCGGCCGCATCAGGCGGTACCATATGGGGGTGACATCGTATGGGGGCGGCATCGTATGGGGGCGGCATCGTATGGGGGCTGCATAGCAGCGAAATCCAGATACAGATTGAACCATTTCAATAATTTAAAATATTTATGCAACGCTTTTCTATATTGTTCTATGTTTTCTGATATTTATGTCTACGATTATGTTACCATGGTATGTTGTATGATTGTCTAGATTATGTTACCATGGTATGTTGTATGATAGTTTAGATTATGTTACCATGGTATGTTGTATGATTGTCTAGATTATGTTATCATGGTATGTTGTACGATTGTCTAGATTATGTTACCATGGTATGTTGTATGATTGTCTAGATTATGTTACCATGGTATGTTGTATGATAGTTTAGATTATGTTACCATGGTATGTTGTATGATTGTCTAGATTATGTTACCATGGTATGTTGTATGATAGTTTAGATTATGTTACCATGGTATGTTGTATGATTGTCTAGATTATGTTATCATGGTATGTTGTATGATAGTCTAGATTGTGTTACCATGGTATGTTGTATGATAGTCTAGATTATGTTATCATGGTATGTTGTATGATTGTCTAGATTATGTTATCATGGTATGTTGTATGATTGTCTAGATTATGTTACCATGGTATGTTGTATGATTGTCTAGATTATGTTACCATGGTATGTTGTATGATAGTCTAGATTATGTTACCATGGTATGTTGTATGATAGTCTAGATTATGTTATGACACACATCTTTGACCTATATGTTATGACACACATATTTGACCTATATGTTATGACACATATCTTTGACCTACATGTTGTCATAACTTACCCAAGAGAATTATTCGAACATCTCTGTGCCTGAATCGTGTCCACAGGTTGCCCATGCCTGACCTGGTGGAGGAGATAACCTGGTAGACACTTGTCCAGTAACTAGTATATGTGACGTAATCTCAGGACTGTAAGATATCCTGCCATCTTAGAACCTTCATCTTTCTCTTGCAGAGCTCAAGCTGATGATTAGTCTGTAGTCGACGACAAGTCAGTCACATGACACGAAAGCTGATCAATGACAAAGCGAAAAAAGCAATAAATATGTCACGACAATCACCACATACACTCGACATATCCCGAATATACTGAATATCACTGACATGCATATCACTGACATGACTATCCTCGACAATCACTGCATATCATCGACATATCACGACATATCACTCGATTATCACTACGCATGACATATACGACATGACATATCCTGACATATCATGACATATCATCGAATATCACGACATATCACTGACGTATTCAATATACCGAATATCACTGACATATCACTGACTTACGACATCATATCAGACATATCACGGACATATCACTCGCAACGGCATATCACTCGGACATATCACTCGACATATCACATGACATATCACTCGGACATGACATATCACTCGACATATCACTCGACATATCATTCGGACATATCACTCGACATATCACTCGGACTTCATCGACATATCACTCGACATGACATATCATCTCGACATATCACTCGACATATCACTCGACATATCATTCGACATATCACTCGGACATATCACTCGGACATATCACTCGGACGTGTCATTCGACATATCACTCGACATATCACTCGGACATTCCATATCACTCGACATATCATCGACATATCACTCGACATATCACTCGGACATATCACTCGACATATCATTCGACATATCACTCGGACATATCACTCGACATATCACTCGGACATATCACTCGACATATCATCGACATATCACTCGGACATATCATTCGACATATCACTCGTACATGACATTCACTCGACATATTCATATCACTCGGACATATCATTCGACATATCACTCGACATATCATCGACATATCACTCGACATATCATTCGGACATATCACTCGGACATATCATTCGACATATCACTCGACATATCATTCGACATATACTCGACATATCATTCGACATATCACTGACATATCATCGGACATATCACTCGACATATATTGACATATCACGACATATCATCGACATATCATCTAATATCATTCATACATATCATCGACATATCATTCATACATATCATCGGACATATCATCATTCTGACATATCACTGACATATCATGGACATATCATTCGACGGACAGTAACTCGACAGCAGAATCAGATGTCCATTCTAGACAAACAGACATATTCTAAACTAATCTGCATGTCGGGGATGTGGGCTTGAATATGGTTGAGAGTTCTAACTTCTAATATCTAATATGTCCCAGTCTCGCTAGAACAAAATGTGATTTTAAATTTCTTAAAATGCTGTGTAGATTCGACATTAACTGTCGTGTCATGTTCTAAATGATTGTCTCTGACTCGCTGATACAAGTTTGTCCCTCTACTGTGTCTACGGTCCCATGTTGTCATATATAGCAATCTGACTCGCTAAGTGATACAAGTTTGTCCCTCTACTGTGTCTACGGTCCCATGTTGTCATATATAGCAATCTGACTCGCTAAGTGATACAAGTTTGTCCCTCTACTGTGTCTACGGTCCCATGTTGTCATATATGCAATCTGACTCGCTAATGATACAGTTTGTCCTCTACTGTGTCTACGGTCCCATGTTGTCATATATAGCAATCTGACTCGCTAAGTGATACAAGTTTGTCCCTCTACTGTGTCTACGGTCCCATGTTGTCATTTATAGCAATCTGACTCGCTAAGTGATACAAGTTTGTCCCTCTACTGTGTCTACGGTCCCATGTTGTCATCTATAGCAATCTGACTCGCTAAGTGAAACAAGTTTGTCTCTCTAATGTATTCATAGTCACGTGTTGTTATTGCAGGTTATTGGTTATTGGTTACCAAACCGACGTCATTGCACTCCGGGCAGACCCATAGGTGCTCAGTATCTCCCAACAGATATCGAAGAGTATGCATACTGATGGTTTCCGTGGCTCGCTAATTAAACACACCTCTCACTCTGCCTCTCAGGCATCCAGTTCGACTTGTACAACGAGTAACTCCAAACTGCCTAAATCTCTTGATCGATTCAACATCGATTTTAGTGTCCTCATCCAACAGACAGTCGCTAAGAGACCGAAGAATATCCCCTTATCCATCTTCAACTCTCCAACAATCGATGCTGTTGATGCTAGCCTGTCCGCTCTCTCATTACCGTAAACACCCGCATGCACAGGACAGTATATCCACGTAAGCCTCTGGAGGTTAGAAACTTATATAGACGACATCCACTCATACCGAAACCTGCCCCGTTGATTGTAAACATGTTGTCATATGGACAATCAACTCAATCAGAAAATCAACAATTCCCGCTCGAGTGGACTAACTATAGATACTTTATAGAACACTGTAAGAACCGAGTGGTTGCTGGGGCCAAAATTGGGGTGTAAAGAATAGAACCACTTTACCTGCCACGCATGTCGTAAGAGGCGGCTAAGGAGACTGGGGATGTGGCTAGCTACCCCACACCATAAAAAACACTAGATGGCTACAGAATGGAGAGCGAACCGAGTAAACGCTGGCTGAAACCTGACACATCACCGAAGGTAATAGAGTACTGTAAGATTATGTGACTGATGTACTACCGAGGTGATATAGTACTGTAAGATTATGTGACTGATGTGCTCAGTCGGCATCAATAGAGAGCCTAGAGATGAAATATCATCATACGGCCTGGCATCTGCCTGAGAGCCTTGGGCTGTCTTCCATTGTGCTTCTCATTCCGCACAAATCAATATCCACTCACAGGCATTGAAACTACACGCACGTGCATTTTGTGAGCGCGTGAAACTTTAAGAAAATCTGGTTGTAAGAACTGATAGTGCAACCGTACTACGTTTGAGAGTACAATAATAGAACACATTATAAGAACATACTACAAGAACACACAAGAAAACACTAAAAGAACATAAGAACATACTAAAAGAACAACTAAACTAGCATACTAAAAGAACACACTAAAAGAACAACTAAACTAACATACTAAAAGAACACACTAAAAGAACAACTAAACTAACATACTAAAAGAACACACTAAAAGAACAACTAAACGAACATACTAAAAGAACACACTAAACGAACATACTAAAAGAACACACTAAACGAACATACTAAAAGAACACATTAAAAGAACACATTAAAAGAACACATTAAAAGAACACATTAAAAAAACACATTAAAAGAAAACACTAAAAGAACACATTAAAAGAAAACAATAAAAGAACACAGTAAAAGAACACACTAAAAGAACACACTAAACGAACATACTAAAAGAACACATTAAAAGAACACATTAAAAGAACACATTAAAAAAACACATTAAAAGAAAATACTAAAAGAACACATTAAAAGAAAACAATAAAAGAACACATTAAAGAAAACAATAAAAGAACACTGTAAAAGAAACACAGTATAAGAGAAACATGTAAGAACTCAGTATAAAGAACCAGCAGTGAAAGAATCATAGTGGAAAGCGAGCATCCCAAAAATCAAATCAACACATTGAAACTACACAGTGCATTGAACCGTAAACAAGAAAATCAAGAACATGTCAATAAAAGAACACATAAAGAACACATTATAAGAAATACTACAGAAAAAAGAAACATAAAAGAACACAAAAATACAAAGACAATAAATAAACATATAAAAGAACACATAAAAGAACAATAAACAACATATAAAAGAACACACTAAAAGAACACAGCTAAAGAACATAGTAAAGAACACATTAAAAGAACACATTAAAAGAACACTTTAAAAAGAACACATTAAAAGAACACATTAAAAGAAAACACTAAAAGAACACATTAAAAGAAAACAATAAAAGAACACATTAAAAGAACACAGTAAAAGAACACAGTAAAGAACACAGTAAAAGAACAAAATTAAAAGAACACATAAAAGAACACAGTAAAAAAACATAAAAGAACACATTAAAGGAACAAACTAAAAGAAAAAAAATGATGTATGTGTGTGAGTATTTCTGTCTCTGGTGTGTTTAGTTGTTGTGTGTATCTCGTTGTGTGTCTCTCGTTGTGTTCTCTCGTTGTGTTCTCTCTGTGTGTGTCTCTGCTTTGTGTGTCTCTCGTTTCCCATTGTGTGTCTCTGTTGTGTGTCTCGTTGTGTCTCTCTTGTGTCTCTGTTGTGTCTGTGGGTCTCTTGTCTCTGTGTGTCTCGTGTCCCATGTGTGTCTCTCGTTGTGTGTCTCTTTGTGTCTCGTTCTCTGTTGTGTGTCTCTCGTTGTGTGTCTCTTGTTGTGTGTCTCTCATTGTTGTGTCTCTGTTGTGTGTCTCTCGTTTTGTGTCTCTCGTTATTGTGTGTCTCTCGTTGTGTGTCTCTCGTTGTGTGTCTCTTGTTGTGTGTCTCTCATTGTGTGTGTCTCTCGTTGTGTGTCTCTCGTTGTGTCTCTGTGGTGTCTCTGTGTGTGTCTCTCATTGTGTCTCTCGTTGTGTGTCTCTCGTTGTGTGTTCTCGTTGTGTCTCTCGTTGTGTGTCTCTTGTGTGTCTCGTTGTGTGTGTCCATGTACCTATACGTTTAGTTCATCTGACTATCTTTGTGTATGTTAGTATCTCTGCATGTCTAGTATTGCATGTGTAGTACATGTTCACACGGACACATGTAGGACACGTTAACACGAACACAGGTTTGACACGTTAACACGGACACAAGTAGGACACGTTAACACGAACACAGGTTTGACACGTTAACACGGACACAGGGACACGTGAACACGGACACAGGTAGAACAGGTATGATATGCATATGAGAGACATAGACACAAATCCTATATGCCTACATAACATGGACATACATATACAGGTGTGACAGATGCATACAGAGGTGTGACAGGAACACTCACAGGTAAAGCAAATACAATCACAGGAAAAACAGATATGAACACAGGTAGAACACACATACACAGGTAGAAGAAACACAGACTAACGTAAAGTAGACACATGCATAGGTGTAAGAAACACAGACATACACAAGGTAGACACATACACAGGTAGAAGAAACACAGAAATACGTATGGTAGACACATACATAGGTAGGACATGCAGGGACATACGTAAGGTAGACGCATACATAGGTAGGACATGCAGGGATATACGTAAGGTAGACACATACATAGATAGGACATGCAGGGACATATATAAGGTAGACACATACATAGGTAGGACATGCAGGGACATACGTAAGGTAGACACATACATAGGTAGGACATGCAGGGACATACGTAAGGTAGACACATACATAGGTAGGACATGCAGGGACATACGTAAGGTAGACACATACATAGGTAGGACATGCAGGGACATACGTAAGGTAGACACATAAATAGGTAGGGCATGCAGGGACATACGTAAGGTAGACACATAAATAGGTAGGACAAACATAGATAAGATATGCAAAGACACAGCAAACAGGAAAATTCATAAACACAGACAGGTAGAAATATTGTGGTTACACACATACAGGTAGACATATTGTGGTTACACACATACAGGTAGACATATTGTGGTTACACATAGACAGTTTGACATATTGTAGTTACAAACTGACAGGCTGACATATTGTGGTTACACATAGACAGTTTGACATCTTGTGGTTATACACACACATAGGTTGACATATTGTGGTTACACACAGACAGGTAGAAATATTGTGGTTACACACAGACAGGTAGAAATATTGTAGAGATGATGACATGGCTGAACTAGCTCACAGAAGCATAGTATAGATTTGGTATAGTTGAACTAGCTCACAGAAGCATAGTATAGAATTGGTGCTAACATCAGTATTGCAAAGACACATTTCCAACAATTGTATGATGAAACAGTGAGACAACATACTTGAAGAACAAGACTTGTGAGAACATACTGCAGAACTTGTGAGAACATATTGCAGAACTTGAGAACATCTTGCAGAACTGAGAACATACTTGCAGAACTTGTGGAACATACTTGAAGAACAAGATTTGTAGAAAATACTTGAAGAACTTGTAGAACATACTTGAAGAATAAGACTAGTGAGAACATACTGAAGAACAAGATTGAGAACATACTTGAGACAAGACTTGTGAGAACATACTTGAAGTGCATGACTAGTGAGAACATACTTGAAGAACAAGACTTGTGAGAACATACTTGAAGTGCATGACTAGTGAGAACATACTTGAAGAACAAGACTAGTGAGAACATACTTGAAGTACAAGACTAGTGAGAACATAATTGAAGAACTTGTGAGAACATACTTGAAGAACAAGACTAGTGAGAACATACTTGAAGAACTTGTGAGAATATACTTGAAGAACAAGACTAGTGAGAACATACTTGAAGAACAAGACTAGTGAGAACATACTTGAAGAACAAGACTTGTGAGAACATACTTGAAGTACAAGACTAGGGAGAACATACTTGAAGAACAAGACTTGTGAGAACATACTTGAAGAACAAGACTAGTGAGAACATACTTGAAGAACAAGACTTGTGAGAACATACTTGAAGTACAAGACTAGGGAGAACATACTTGAAGAACAAAACTTGTGAGAACATATTTGAAGAACAAAACTTGTGAGAGCATACTTGAAGAACAAGACTAGTGAGAACATACTTGAAGAACTAGAGAACATACTTGAAGAACAGACTATGAAACATACTTGAAGAACAAGACTAGTGAGAACATACTTGAAGAACAAGACTAGTGAGAACATACTTGAAGAACAAGACTAGTGAGAAATACTTGAAGACAAGACTAGTGAGAACATACTTGAAGTACAAGACTAGTGAGAACATACTTGAAATACAAGACTAGGGAGAACATACTTGAAGAACAAGACTAGTGAGAACATACTTGAAGAACAAGACTAGTGAGAACATACTTGAAGTACAAGACTAGTGAGAACATACTTGAAGAACAAGACTAGTGAGAACATACTTGAAGAACAAGACTAGTGAGAACATACTTGAAGAACAAGACTAGTGAGAACATACTTGAAGAAATGTGAGAACATACTTGAAGAACAAGACTAGTGAGAACATACTTGAAGAACTTGTGAGAACATACTTGAAGAACAAGACTAGTGAGAACATACTTGAAGAACTTGTGAGAACATACTTGAAGAACAAGACTAGTGAGAACATACTTGAAGAACTTGTGAGAACATACTTGAAGTACAAGACTAGTGAGAACATACTTGAAGAACAAGACTAGTGAGAACATACTTGAAGAACTTGTGAGAACATACTTGAAGTACAAGACTAGTGAGAACATACTTGAAGAACAAGACTAGTGAGAACATACTTGAAGAACTTGTGAGAACATACTTGAAGTACAAGACTAGTGAGAACATACTTGAAGAACAAGACTAGTGAGAACATACTTGAAGAACAAGACTTGTGAGAACACCGATGACTCACATATATATCCTGGATTAGTTTGTCAGAATAAAATGATGACGTGTACAGGTGAACGACAAACTGCCTGCAAACGTATACCAGGTTTTGTAATGCACGCGCTCCTCCAGCTCATCCTGAGAAAGTAGGTCAGGTTTAGAAGAAAGAAATTCTAGTCAGCTTTTAAATATGATAAAAGTTAGTTTAAAAAATAATTATAGCATGTGTTAGGGAAGTAATTATAGCATGTGCTAGAGTAATTATAGCATCTAGAAGTAATTATAGCATGTGCTAGGAAAGTAGTTATAGCATGTGCTGGGAAAGTAATTATAGCATGTGCTAGGAAAGTAATTATAGCATGTGCTAGGGAAGTAATTATAGCATGTGCTAGGAAAGTAATTATAGCATGTTCTAGGAAAGTAGTTATAGCATGTGCTAGGAAAGTAATTATAGCATGGTAAAGTAATTATAACATGTTCTAGGAAAGTAATTATAACGTGGTATAGTAAGGTATTTATAGCATAGTATATGGAAGTAATTATAGCATGATATAGTAACGTAATTATAGCATGTATAGAAAGTAATTATAGCATGTTCTAGAAAAGTAATAAATCATGTTCTAGGAAAGTAATAAATTATGTTCTAGGAAAGTAATAAATCATGTTCTAGGAAAGTAATAAATCATGTTCTAGGAAAGTAATAAATCATGTTCTAGGATAGTAATAATATGTTCTAAAAGTAATAAATCATGTTCTAGGAAAGTAATAAATCATGTTCTAGGAAAGTAATAAATCATGTTCTAGGAAAGTAATAAATCATGTTCTAGGAAAGTAATAAATCATGTTCTAGGAAAGTAATAAATCATGTTCTAGGAAAGTAATAAATCATGTTCTAGGAAAGTAATAAATCATGTTCTAGGAAAGTAATAAATCATGTTCTAGGAAAGTAATAAATCATGTTCTAGGAAAGTAATAAATCATGTTCTAGGAAAGTAATAAATCATGTTCTAGGAAAGTAATAAATCATGTTCTAGGAAAGTAATAAATCATGTTCTAGGAAAGTAATAAATCATGTTCTAGGAAAGTAATAAATCATGTTCTAGGAAAGTAATAAATCATGTTCTAGGAAAGTAATAAATCATGTTCTAGGAAATGGTTGCATATCTTTCCTTTACATTACGTCGCCATCAAGTAAACGAGTTGTTGATTTCCTAGGCATCACTTATACGTTCAGTAAGTCAGTAGGCTACTATCTAGTTAACCCGTATGTTCCTTGGGCTTGCTGTGTGTTTTCTCTCAAATATTTTATATCTTCACTTTGTACTTTCTCTTCTCTCAGATATTTTATATCTCCACTGTGTACTTTCTCTCAGATATTTTATATCTTCACTGTGTACTTTCTCTTCTCTCAGATATTTTATATCTCCACTGTGTACTTTCTCTCAGATATTTTATATCTCCACTGTGTACTTTCTCTCAGATATATTATATCTCCACTGTGTACTTTCTCTCAGATATTTTATATCTTCACTGTGTACTTTCTCTCAGATATATTATATCTTCACTGTGTACTTTCTCTCAGATATTTTATATCTTCACTGTGTACTTTCTCTTCTCTCAGATATTTTATATCTTCACTGTGTACTTTCTCTCAGATTTATTATATCTCCACTGTGTACTTTCTCTTCTCTCAGATATTTTATATCTTCACTGTGTACTTTCTCTTCTCTCAGATATTTTATATCTCCACTGTGTACTTTCTCTTCTCTCAGATATTTTATATCTCCACTGTGTACTTTCTCTCAGATATTTTATATCTTCACTGTGTACTTTCTCTCAGATATTTTATATCTTCACTGTGTACTTTCTCTCAGATATATTATATCTTCACTGTGTACTTTCTCTCAGATATTTTATATCTTCACTGTGTACTTTCTCTCAGATATTTTATATCTCCACTGTGTACTTTCTCTTCTCTCAGATATTGTATATCTCCACTGTGACTTTCTCTCAGATATTTTATATCTTCACTGTGTACTTCTCTCAGATATTTTATATCTTCACTGTGTACTTTCTCTCAGATATTTTATATCTCCACTGTGTACTTTCTCTCAGATATTTTATATATCCACTGTGTACTTTCTCTCATATGTTTTATATCTCCACTGTGTACTTTCTCTCAAATGTTTTATATCTCCACTGTGTACTTTCTCTCAAATGTTGTATATCTCCACTGTGTACTTTCTCTTCTCTCAGATATTTTATATCTCCCCTGTGTACTTTCTCTCAGCTGTTTTATATCTCCACTGTGTACTTTCTCTTAGATGTTTTATATCTCCACTGTGTTCTTTCTCTCAGATATTTTATATCTCCACTGTGTTCTTTCTCTCAGATATTTTATATCTCCACTGTGTACTTTCTCTCAAATGTTTTATATCTCCACTGTGTACTTTCTTTTCTCTCAGATGTTTTATATCTCCACTGTGTACTTTCTGTTGATAATTGCAAAGTCTGTGACAGAGGTAACCCACAATCCTCCACACGTTTTACCTGTTAAGTGTCATGCGACGACACAAGTTCTTGTTAACGCTCCTGACATGATCAGCAGTAACCTGGGCAACAGATCGACCTGGTTTCCGTTGTGCTGAAATCAATAATTTCACATTGGGCATAAAATTGCTTCACAATATATGCTCGTAGCCTAGTTATGAAAGACGCCAACAACACACTGTCGATTTTGACTGTGGTCGAATCCGTTTTGCTTATTATTTGATTCTGCTGTTGTCTCCTCCTGCACATCCTCATCTTCCCCACCTCCTCCTCAAGACTTGCCATCGGTGGAAAACAACATCATTGCCTTATAGACTCGTTCAGCAAGTATGCTATTTACTCAGGTAGGACTGCGTTATTAAGAGAACCCAGTCAGGTAGGACTGTATTATAATGAGGACCCAGTCAGGTAGGACTGCGTTATTAAGAGAACCCAGTCAGGTAGGACTGTATTATTATGAGACTACAGTCAGGTAGGACTGTATTATTAATAGAGCTCAGTCAAGTAGGACTGTATTATTATGTACACCGAGTCACGTAGACTAGACAAATATTATATTTAACACAATGCAACAATGTCGTTAGTCTCGTGTACGCTCTCCGCTCTAGTTGAACACTGTCGATGGTGTAGTCTCCGCTCTAGTCGAACACTGTCGATGATGTAGTCTCCGCTCTAGTCGAACAATGTCGATGATGTCGTGTACGCTCTCCGCTCTAGTCGAACAATGTCGATGTTGAACAATGTCGATGGTTAGTCTCCGCTCTAGTCGAACAATGTCGATGGTGTCGTGCACGCTCTCCGTAGTCGAACATATAATTCTCATTCTACGTGTCTCATGTATGATACATTCTCGCGAGATTGTGTTTCCACGTCAGTGACACTACAATAAACCAAGTGAAAGATTGAAACACTTAGGAAGCATATTCACAGAAGACGGAAAACTGGATAGAGAGATAGAGGCTAGAGTACAAAAGCAAATGCTGTAACCTACCAGCTAGCCCCATTGTTAAGGTACCCACAAATTTCACAGGCAGCTAAGCAACAGATGATTAACAGCATGTGTATACCTATTTTGTGTTACCAGAGCCAAACATGGACAATGAGCAAAGCTCAGTCACAAAAAAATAACTACATGTGAAATGCGTTGCCTACGCATAGTTACCAACAAACACCAGAAAAGACAGAGTCACTAGCATAAGAAAGAAAGTTGGCACAGAACCTTACTTGAATTACATTGAGAAGCAAAGAATGAAGTGGTTTGGTCACTTAATAAGAATGCATCCAAACTCCACAGTATACAGAGTCTTCTACAACAGAACATCAGAAAGAAGGCGAGAAGAAGACCACGGAAAAGATGGTTAGATGGCGTAGAAGAATCCTGTGAAAGAGCAAAAATAACAATCGCCCAAGCCACAAGAACAGCGCAAGACAAAAACAGAAAACCACAACACTGGGCAACAACCCGGTAGTAGTGTGAAGACACTGGGCAACAACCCGGTAGTAGTGTGAAGACACTGGGCAACAAGCCGGTAGTAGTGTGAAGACACTGGGCAACAACCCGGTAGTAGTGTGAAGACACTGGGCAACAAGCCGGTAGTAGTGTGAAGACACTGGGCAATAACCGGGTAGTAGGTAACGACACTGGCAACAAGCGGTAGTAATGTGGCGACACTGTGCAGCAACCGAGTAGTAGTGTGACGACACTGGGTAACAGCCCGGTAGTTCTGTGACTACACTGGGCAACAAGACGGTAGTAGTATGACGACACTGGGCAGAAATCCAGTAGTAGTGTGACGACACTGGGCAACAATTCGGTAGTAATGTGACGACACTGGGTAGTGTGACACTGGGTAGTGTGACGACACTGGGCAACAATCCGGTAGTAATGTGATGACACTGGGTAGTGTGACGACACTGGGTAGTGTGACGACACTGCGAAACAATCCGGTAGTAATGTGACGACACTGGGTATTGTGACGACACTGGGTAGTGTGACGACAAAAGACGAAAAAGATGCATTCTCGTGTTTGAGAGTACATTATGTCCAGTCATATTTCTACAGTCATATATCTCCAGTCATATATATCTCAGTCATATATTATCCAGTCATATATATCTCAGTCATACATCCAGTCATATATATCCAGTCATATATCTCTCAGTTATATATATCTCAGTCATATATATCTCAGTCATATATCTCCAGTCATATATCTCCAGTCATATATGTCCAGTCATATATCTCAGTCATATTTCTCAGTCATATATCTCTCAGTCATATATCTCTCAGTCATATATCTTTCAGTCATATATCTCTCAGTCATATATCTCTCAGTCAATATCTCACGTCATATATCTCTCAGTCATATATCTCTCAGTCATGACTAACTCACGACATTGACTTGCAACGTCTACTAAAAATAAGCAAAGCAATACAAAGACAACTTGTCACATGTCACATGTCTAGTCTCATGACTTGTCACATGTCTAGTCTCATGACTTGTCACATATCTAGTAGAAGTTGTAGACAGATTTCAAACTTTTCGGTCCACCGCCCACTTTTCACGACATAAACTTTGTAACGCCACTGTAATGTGACGACACTGGGTATTGTGACGACACTGCGAAACAATCCGGTAGTAATGTGACGACACTGGTATTGTACGACACTGGGTAGTGTGACGACAAAAGACGAAAAAGATGCATTCTCGTGTTTGAGAGTACATTATGTCCAGTCATATTTCTACAGTCATATATCTCCAGTCATATATATCTCAGTCATATATTATCCAGTCATATATATCTCAGTCATACATCCAGTCATATATATCCAGTCATATATCTCTCAGTTATATATATCTCAGTCATATATATCTCAGTCATATATCTCCAGTCATATATCTCCAGTCATATATGTCCAGTCATATATCTCAGTCATATTTCTCCAGTCATATATCTCTCAGTCATATATCTCTCAGTCATATATCTTTCAGTCATATATCTCTCAGTCATATATCTCTCAGTCATATATCTCACAGTCATATATCTCTCAGTCATATATCTCTCAGTCATGCTAACGTCGACATGACTTGTCAAATACGTCTACTAAAAATATGAAGCAAAGCAAGAATACAATAGACAACTTGTCACATGTCACATGTCTAGTCTCATGACTTGTCACATGTCTAGTCTCATGACTTGTCACATATCTAGTAGAAGTTGTAGACAGATTTCCAAACTTTTCGGTCCACCGCCCACTTTTCACGACATAAACTTTGTAACGCCACTGTAATGTGACGACACTGGTATTTGACGACACTGCGAAACAATCCGGTAGTAATGTGACGACACTGGTATTGTGACGACACTGGTAGTGTGACGACAAAAGTAAAAAGATGATTCTCGTGTTTAGAGACATTCGTCAGTCATATTTCTACAGTCATATATCTCAGTCATATATTCTCAGTCATATATTATCAGTCATATATCTCAGTCATACATCCAGTTATATATCCAGTCATATATCTCTAGTTATATATCTCAGTCATATATATCTCAGTCATATATCTCCAGTCATATATCTCAGTCAATATGTCCAGTCATATATCTCAGTCATATTTCTCCAGTCATATATCTCTCAGTCATATATCTCTCAGTCATATATCTTTCAGTCATATATCTCAGTCATATATCTCTAGTCATATATCTCAAGTCATATCTCTCAGTCATATCTCAGTCATGCTAAGTCGACATGACTTGTCAAATACGTCTACTAAAATATGAAGCAACAAAATACAATAGACAACTTGTCACATGTCACATGTCTAGTCTCATGACTTGTCACATGTCTAGTCTCATGACTTGTCACATATCTAGTAGAAGTTGTAGACAGATTTCCAAACTTTTCGGCCACCGCCCACTTTCACGACATAAACTTTGTAACGCCCCCACAGCCAACTTTCACGACATAAACTTTGTAACGCCCTCCTATTATAACAGTTTACCAACGCAACCCTCCCATGTCATACATGGAAAATTGACCATGTATGACAGAAATATATATCAATTTTCTAATGATTATGTGCATGAAGAGAAAATTTATGCAAAAATGGATCGTGTAAGATGGGCATAAGATGAATTAAAATGCAGAATTAAAATTTGTAATGATTATTCAAAAGAAAAATCAAGATAAAAACTCCACCCAAATCCTTCTGAACCCACCATCGCCCCCCTGGAAAGCTTCAGCGCCCACAGGGGGGCGGTACAGCCTACTTTGGGAAACGCTGTTGTAGACAAATGTAGGAAATATAGAACAAATGTCTAGTAAAAGTAGTAGGAAATATAGAACAAATGTCTATTAAAAGTTGTAGGAAATATAGAACATGTCTAGTAAAAGTTGTAGGAAATATAGAACATGTCTAGTAAAAGTTGTAGGAAATATAGAACAAATGTCTAGTAAAAGTTGTAGGAAATATAGAACATGTCTAGTAAAAGTTGTAGGAAATATAGAACATGTCTAGTAGAAGTTGTAGGAAATATAGAACATGTCTAGTAGAACTTGTAGGAAATATAGAACAAATGTCTAGTATAAGTTGTAGGAAATATAGAACATGTCTAGTAAAAGTTGTAGGAAATATAGACCATGTCTAGTAGAAGTTGTAGAAAATATAGAACATGTCTAGTAAAAGTTGTAGGAAATATAGAACAAATGTCTAGTAAAAGTTGTAGGAAATATAGAACATGTCTAGTAAAAGTTGTAGGAAATATAGAACATGTCTAGTAGAAGTTGTAGGAAATATAGAACATGTCTAGTAGAAGTTGTAGAAAATATAGAACATGTCTAGTAGAAGTTGTAGGAAATATAGAACATGTCTAGTAAAAGTTGTAGGAAATATAGAACATGTCTAGTATAAGTTGTAGGAAATATAGAACATGTCTAGTAGAAGTTGTAGAAAATATAGAACAAATGTCTAGTAAAAGTTGTAGGAAATATAGAACAAATGTCTAGTAAAAGTTGTAGGAAATATAGAACATGTCTAGTAGAAGTTGTAGAAAATATAGAACAAATGTCTAGTAAAAGTTGTAGGTAATATAGAACAAATGTCTAGTATAGGTTGTAGGAAATATAGAACAAATGTCTAGTAAAAGTTGTAGGAAATATAGAACATGTCTAGTATAAGTTGTAGGAAATATAGAACATGTCTAGTAGAAGTTGTAGAAAATATAGAACAAATGTCTAGTATAAGTTGTAGGAAATATAGAACAAATGTCTGGTAAAAGTTGTAGGAAATATAGAACATGTCTAGTATAAGTTGTAGGAAATATAGAACATGTCTAGTAGAAGTTGTAGGAAATATAGAACAAATGTCTAGTAAAAGTTGTAGGAAATATAGAACATGTCTAGTAAAAGTTGTAGGAAATATAGAACATGTCTAGTATAAGTTGTAGGAAATATAGTACAAATGTCTAGTAAAAGTTGTAGGAAATATAGAACATGTCTAGTAAAAGTTGTAGGAAATATAGAACATGTCTAGTAAAAGTTGTAGGAAATATAGAACATGTCTAGTAGAAGTTGTAGGAAATATAGAACAAATGTCTAGTAAAAGTTGTAGGAAATATAGAACATGTCTAGTATAAGTTGTAGGAAATATAGAACAAACGTCTAGTAGAAGTTGTAGGAAATATAGAACATGTCTAGTAAAAGTTGTAGGAAATATAGAACATCTCTAGTAGAAGTTGTAGAAAATATAGAACAAATGTCTAGTAAAAGTTGTAGGAAATATAGAACAAATGTCTAGTAAAAGTTGTAGGAAATATAGAACATGTCTAGTAGAAGTTGTAGGAAATATAGAACATGTCTAGTAAAAGTTGTAGGAAATATAGAACATGTCTAGTAAAAGTTGTAGGAAATATAGACCATGTCTAGTAGAAGTTGTAGAAAATATAGAACAAATGTCTAGTAAAAGTTGTAGGAAATATAGAACATGTCTAGTAGAAGTTGTAGAAAATATAGAACAAATGTATAGTAAAAGTTGTAGGAAATATAGAACAAATGTCTAGTATAAGTTGTAGGAAATATAGAACATGTCTAGTATAAGTTGTAGGAAATATAGAACAAATGTCTAGTAGAAGTTGTAGGAAATATAGAACATGTCTAGTAAAAGTTGTAGGAAATATAGAACATGTCTAGTAGAAGTTGTAGAAAATATAGAACAAATGTCTAGTAAAAGTTGTAGGAAATATAGAACAAATGTCTAGTATAAGTTGTAGGAAATATAGAACAAATGTCTAGTAAAAGTTGTAGGAAATATAGAACATGTCTAGTAGAAGTTGTAGGAAATATAGAACATGTCTAGTAAAAGTTGTAGGAAATATAGAACATGTCTAGTAAAAGTTGTAGGAAATATAGAACAAATGTCTAGTTTAAGTTGTAGGAAATATAGAACATGTCTAGTAAAAGTTATAGGAAATATAGAACATGTCTAGTAGAAGTTGTAGGAAATATAGAACATGTCTAGTAAAAGTTGTAGGAAATATAGAACAAATGTCTATTAAAAGTTGTAGGAAATATAGAACAAATGTCTAGTAGAAATTGTAGGAAATATAGAACAAATGTCTAGTAGAAGTTGTAGACAAATGTAGGAAAGTCACAGTAGAAATAGATAATACTTGGAATATTGAAGATGATAGTGATGGTATCACTTACCTGTAGAGACCTTACTTGAGAGGAAATGTGAATGAATATTGAGATATCCTACTTTAAACTAATATCTTCTCAGAAACAAGTTGCAACTTTTAGTTAGAATTTAACGATTACTTCCAAATCTAACATTGAGTCATTGACGTGTCGTCCTCGACCATGGCATGTTCGTGTTACAATATTGCATGTTTTCACAGCCGCTGCGCTGTAAATATACTGTGCTCACATTCACGGGAGGAGAATCTCACGCTTAACTACCGCGGCCGTGGCGGTTGTAATAGTTTATGCCTGGAGACTTGGCACTGAAGATATGAGCCTTGCTTCTACACATTATTTATGTCTGGTGACTTGGCACTGAAGATATGAGCCTTGCTTTTACACATTATTTGTTATGTCTGGAGACTTGGCACTGAAGATATGAGCCTTGTTATGCCTGGAGACTTGGCACTGCAGATATGAACCTTGTATACTACACATTTGAATTTCGCAAGAACACTTTCGTCACTAGATGGAGACCAGCAGACATGACTTAATTAAAGTCTTACTTAGAAAACGCAGCATGGAATCTATGTGACATTTGTTTAGCATACCTCGACGGAACCTCATCTAGGGCAGGACAGCAGCAGCACGCAGCCAGCCAGTCTCAACTAAAGGTGGGCGGTAAGAATAAAAAAATATAATATACCTGAGCCGGTCAATAGTTGTCATGATTGCACAGAGGTCACATGCTCACAGACTCTCTCTCTCTGTCTCTCTCTATTTCTCCTTCACTTGTCTTTCAGGGTTTAGGATGTGAGATAGGTCGATGTATTGCACAAAGCCATAGATTTTGCAACACTTGGAAAAAAAGAAAACTTGGAAGTGGAGAATATTCTATCGATAGCAGCAAATATCGATTACCAACAGGAGAGAAATATCCAGATGTGTGTGTGTGTGTGCGAATGAAATGTTTGTGTGTGCGAATGAAGTGTGTGTGTGTGTGAATGAAGTGTGTGTGTGTGTGCGAATGAAATCAATTAATGAATATGTTATTCCGATAAAAAGAAGGAAGAATGAAAGGAAATAAACAGAGAGAGAGAGAGAGAGAGACGAGAGAGAGAGACGAGAGCAAGGAGAGAAATAAACAGAGACAGACAGAGAAGAGAGACAGAGAGAGAGGAGAGACAGAGAGAAATAAACAGAAACAGACAGAGACAGAGAGACAGACAGAGAGAGAGAGAGAGATCAAGGAGAGAAATAAACAGAGAGAGAGAAGGAGAGCAAGGAGAGAAATAAACAGAGAGAGAGAAAGAGAGCAAGGAGAGAAATAAACAGAGACGAGAAGAAAGAGAGATGAAGAAATAAACAGAGAAGAAGACAGAGAGAGAGAAGACAGATAGAGAGCAGAAGAGAGCAAGGAGAGATAAACAGAGAAGAGCAAGAGAGCAAGAGAGAAATAAACAGAGACAGACAGAGAGAGAGACACAGAGAGAGAGATCAAGGAGAGAAATAAACAGAGAGAGAGCAGGGAGAGAAATAAACAGACAGACAGAGAGACAGAGAGAGAGAGATCAAGGAGAGAAATAAACAGAGACAGACAGACAGAGAGACAGACAGAGAGATCAAGGAGAGAAATAAACAGAGAAAGAGAAAGAGAGCAAGAATAGAAATAAACAGAGAGAGATAGAGAGCAAGGAGAGAAATAAACAGACAGACAGACAGAGAGAGAGACAGAGAGAGAGATCGAGTTCAAGGAGAGAAATAAACAGAGACAGACAGACAGAGACAGAGAGACAGACAGAGAGAGATCAAGGAGAGAAATAAACAGAGAAAGAGAAAGAGAGCAAGAAGAGAAATAAACAGAAAGAGATAGAGAGCAAGGAGAGAAATAAACAGAGAGAGAAAGACAGAAAGAGAGAGAGAGAGAGAGATCAAGGAGAGAAATAAACTGAGAGAGAGAAAGAAATAAGCTGATATACAGAGAATTATAGAATAGACAGAGAGTGACATTTCTTCGTCTTGAAAGTTGACTATTAAAGGTATGACTGTATTAAAGGTATTACTGTATTAAAGGTATGCCTATAATAAAGATATGACTGTAATAAAGGTATGACTGTATTAAAGATATGATTGTATTAAAGATATGATTGTATTAAAGGTATTATTGTATTAAAGGTGTGACTATAATAAAGATATGATTGTATTAAAGGTATGACTGTATAGAAAGTTGACTGTATAAACATGTCGTAACTACATAACGATTATATATATCTATCTCTCTCGCGATCACCGCTTAGACTGATATACCAGATTTCCCCATAAATTCTCTTATTCATGTGGAAATCTGATTCATGCAGCCTTAGCATGGGTGTGCTTCGTCACATCTTTAGCGCCATTTGGAGCTCTAGTGCTTATCCTTCGGCGATGTGTCAGGTTTTAGCCAGCGTTTACTGGGTTCGCTCTCCGTCAGCCTTGGGCTGTCCCCATCCGACCTGCAAGGCAGCAGGTTGCTATTTTCGTTTAGGGTAGCTACCCTTAGACAACCTTCCCTCCCGGGTTGTTGAGCGTCATCTGTCCAGGTTACCAGTCTTTTTTTTTACTACTTTGCCTGTCGTCCAGTTATATGTACGAGTTGCTCCGCTAGACTTTGATTGCCCTCAATCGAACTACAAAACGCTAATATGATTTGTCGCACTGACTACATAACGCTAATATGACGTAATACAAGGAACAGAATCAACTGCACAGTAAGAACATTTGAATATAACAAGTTATCTGTTCCTTGCAACTGTTGGATCAACACAAACTTCAGACAAGAAGTTCTGTACTAGGTCATGCCCAAGACATGTCTCCTAAAGATCTAGTCGTTAGTTATAGTCTAGACATCTCTACTACAAGTCTAGACATTAGTCATAGTCTAGACATCTCTACTACATGTCTCAAGTTATTATAGTCTATAATCTACTACAAGTCTAGACATTAGTCATAGTCTAGACATCTCTACTAAATATCTACAAGTTATTTATAGTCTTGACATCTCTACTACAAGTCTAGACATTAGTTATAGTCCAGACATCTCTACTACAAATCTAGACATTAGTCATAGTCTAGACATCTCTACTACAAGTCTAGACATTAGTCATAGTCTAATCTCTACTACAAGTCTAGATGTTTCTAGTCAGCAGTAATGAAGGACACTAAGAAAGTTCTAACAGTATGAATAAATCAAAAATACAAACAAACAACTCACAGAGTAATAAATACGAAGAAACCAAGATCACAGATAATAACATTCCAATATCAACAACACACAACAGCAAAAACAACAACAACAAAAATAGATTACAATATGAACAACAACAACAACAACATCAACAACAACTACAGCAACAACAACAACAACAACATAAAAAACAACATCAACAGCAGCAGCAGCAACAACAACAACAACAACAAATCATAACATTACAATATGAACAACAGCAAAAACAAATAACATTACAATATGAACAGCAGCAACAACAACAACAAAAACAACAACAACAACAAAAACAACATCAACATCAACAGCAGCAGCAACAACAACGACAACAACAACAACAAATAACATTACAAATGAACAGCAGCAACAACAACAACAACAAAAACAACAACAACAACAAAAACAACATCAACATCAACAGCAGCAGCAACAACAACGACAACAACAACAACAAATAACATTACAATAGGAATAACTGCTTCAAAAGTCAAGCACATTAAAAATGTTTAATTAGTGTCAGCTGTATGATAGATGGTAACAACACGGCACATAATGATGATGATGATATCTAGCAATTATGCAACGAAATGTACTTATTGACGACTGCAGTTTGTTTAATTGGATCATGACCTGTCACAGCGGACTGACATAATTTAAAGTGAGTGACCTGTCACAACGGACTGGCATAAATTAAAGTGAGTGACTTGACACAACGGACTGACATAACTTAAAGTGAGTGACTTGACACAACGGACTGACATAACTTAAAGTGAGTGACTTGACACCACGGACTGACATAACTTAAAGGGAATGACTTGACACAACGGACTGACATAACTTAAAGTGAGTGACCTGACACAACGGACTGGCATAATCTAAAGTGAGTGACCTGACACAACGGAATGCCTAACACAACGGACTGTCTGACACAATGGACTGATATAACTTAATATGAGTGACCTGACACATTATATGGCCTTTTTCGTCTTTACAGACGGTCAATTGGCAAGTGTTTTACTGTGACAACTTCTGAGTTTTCGTTTTTCTCTCTTGTCGTTCAGCTCGTACATAAGTCTCTTCTCAAAAGACTCTGCGCCCTTTCGTAATTTGGCTTTCCATACAACTCTGTCATCAGCTAGTCCCTCCCATGTGCTGGGATCTATAGAAAAGTTTTTCATTGAGACTTTGCAGACATCTTTATATTTGAGCAGTGGTCTGCCCTGGTGCTTCTTCTCCTCCGAAAGTTCACAGAACAACATTTGTTTTGATATGCGGCAAGTTTCCATTCTTCTCACATGTCCCAACCATCTTAGTCCTCTACTGCTGATCATGCCCATGATGGAAGGCAGTTTTGCACGTTGCAGTACTTCAGAGTTGGTTATCTTGTCGTACCACCTGATGTTCATAATCTTGCGGAGACATCGAAGGTGAAAGATGTTAAGTCTCCTCTCATGCCTTGAGTAGGCTGTCCATGTTTCTGAGTCATATAGTGAAGAACTAATTACACAGGCTCGATATATTTGGATCTTCGTCTGCAATGTCAGTTTTGTGTTGTCCCACGCCGCTTTGATAGTATGCCGAATGTAGTAGCCGCACTCCCTATACGAGCGTTGATTTCTTCATCAAGAGAAAGGCTGGCAGTGACCGTGG
The DNA here is from genome assembly GCA_020796225.1 of Arion vulgaris. Classification (NCBI taxonomy): domain Eukaryota; kingdom Metazoa; phylum Mollusca; class Gastropoda; order Stylommatophora; family Arionidae; genus Arion; species Arion vulgaris. The sequence continues at coordinate 20,653,113 of CM036778.1, read as the reverse complement.
ACCCAAGATAGCAGAATTTGTGAACTGGTGTTATATGGTTGCCATTTAAAGTGATATTTGATGTCTTACCTCCTGACATAATACAACTGTTTTGGAGACACTTATTGTCAGAGAAAATAGGTCGCATGTCTTTGACAAATTATTGATTAGGCATTGCAGTGTAGTCTCACTGTGGGCGACTTAGTCAGCATCGTCGGAATGTCTAACACAACGTACTGTCTGATACAACGTACTGTCTGACACAACGTACTGTCTGACCCAACGGGCTGTCCGACACAGCGGAATGTCTAACACATTGTACTGTCTGACACAACGTACTGTCTGACACAACGTACTGTCTGACAAACGACGCCAGACACAACGGACTGCCTGACACAATGGACTGTCTGACACAATGGACTGTCTGACACAATGGACTGTCTGACACAACGGACTGCCTGACACAACGGACTGTCGGACACAACGGTCTGCCTGACACAACTGACTGCCAGACACAACGGACTAACATAGTGAGTGACCTGATACAACGGACTGACATAGTGAGTGACCTGACACAATGGACTGACATAGTGAGTGACCTGACACAACGGACTGACATAACTAAAAATGAATAACTAGCTAGCACTGAATGTGTAATTTAACAAGTGTGCACTAACAACATCCAAGTGTGTAGTAACAACATCCAAGTGTGTAGCTAGCAACATACCAAGTGTGTAGTAACAACATCCAAGTGTGTAGGTAGCAACATACCAAGTGTGTAGTAACAACATCCAAGTGTGTAGGTAGCAACATACAGAGTGTGTAGTAACAAATCCAAGTGTTGTAGTAGAATCTAGTAGTAGTACTTGTATTAGAATCTAGTAGTAGTAGTACTTGTATTAGAATCTAGTAGTAGTAGTACTTGTATTAGAATCTAGTAGTAGTAGTACTTGTATTAGAGTCTAGTAGTAGTACTTGCATTAGAATCTAGTAGTAGTAGTACTTGTATTAGAATCTAGTAGTAGTAGTACTTGTATTAGAATCTAGTAGTAGTAGTACTTGCATTAGAATCTAGTAGTAGTAGTACTTGTATTAGAATCTAGTAGTAGTACTTGCATTAGAATCTAGTAGTAGTAGTACTTGTATTAGAATCTAGTAGTAGTAGTACTTGCATTAGAATCTAGTAGTAGTAGTACTGTAGTAGTATTACTTGTGGCGTCTGTGGCTTAGGGGATAATGACTTGGTCTATTAACCCCGACGCTCTGAGCTCGAATCACGCTGCGGACAGTTTGGCTGCAAAATTTTTGCGTAGATTTTTACAAAAGGACGATGGCACCACCCGTTCAGAAAGCAATGGCAAACTACTGAAAGTAGTAATGCCTAGAAAAATCACTAACAGCGTTAAAAAGCTGAGGTTGATTCGCAAAGTCTTGTAATGGATTTGTAATCAACTTTACCTTTTAGTAGTACTTAATAGACAGACTAAGATATTATGATAAGATTTCGAAACAGGAACTCAGAAAAAGAACAAAGCAGATACCAGTGGAGAAATAGCTCAGGAAGAGATGCTGACGATGGATATGACATACATTGAGGAGACCGACCGGACGTATTGCAAGACAAGCACTGTTTTGGAACCCACAGTGAAAGAGGAGTAAGGGAAAGCCTAGACAGACATGGATACGAGATCTGGAGGCTGATATTAAAAGGATAGGTAAAACATGGAAAGATATGGAAGGGATGGCAAGAGAGAAGAAGAGCTGGAAGAAGTTTGTTGAAGACCCATGCTCCGTTAGGAGTTGAAAGGTGTGAAAAAGAAAACTTGAAATTATTTAAAAAATCCATCTCGGAAGAGTGGACAAATGTTTCTAGACCAGGCTTGATCGTTCTGTTGAGTAGTACAAACCTCGTCTGGTGCCGCCGCCTCGTGTCGTGCAATCAATGAAGTCTATAAATAGTTCACACGTTCAGAACTTTCCGTGGCTTGCCTGAAGTAATTCCGTTAACGACGTATGTACGTGTGTTGTTGTCAAGGCAGATGGAGTTTTCACCTGGTGTGTTGTTGCTGCAAGATTCCTCTCTAATGTACTGTTAGTGACACAGACTTGCATTAGTTGTGTGTTATTCTCTTGGTATGCACTTCAATTTTTGAGGTGAAAGAACAACAGATGTTTACAGTAAGTTAAGAAATCAGGACACTTGTTGATAACAATATTTCATGTGTGTACATTACTGTATACCATTCAATTGTTATGCCACATGTATGTAGTCGGTGTGTGTGTGTGTCACATGTACGTAGTCGGTGTGTGTGTATGTCACATGTACGTAGTCGGTGTGTGTGTGTCACATGTACGTAGTCGGTGTGTGTGTGTGTCACATGTACGTAGTCGTGTGTGTGTGTGTGTGTGCACATGTACGTAGTCGTGTGGTGTGTGTACATGTACGTAGTCGGTGTGTGTCACATGTACGTAGTCGGTGTGTGTGTGTCACATGTACGTAGTTGGTGTGTGTGTGTGTCACATGTACGTAGTCGGTGTGTGTGTGTGTCACATGTACGTAGTCGGTGTGTGTGTGTGTGACATGTACGTAGTCGGTGTGTGTGTGTCACATGACAGTAGTCAGTAGTAGTGTGTGTGTGTGTGTCACATGTACGTAGTCGGTGTGTGTGTGCACATGTACGTAGTTGGTGTGTGTGTACATGTACGTAGTCGGTGTGTGTGTGGTGTTGACTGAATGTAGTTGGTGTGTGTGTGACATGTACGTAGTCAGGTGTGTGTGCTAACATGTATGTAGTTGGTGGTGTGTGACATGTACTAGTCGGTGTGTGTGTGTAACATGTATGCAGTTGGTGTGTGTGTGACATGTACGTAGTCAGTGTGTGTGTGACATGTACGTATTTGGTGTGTGTGTAACATGTATGTAGTTGGTGTGTGTGTGATAAGTATGTAGTTGGTGTGTGTGACTGTAGTAGTGTGTGTGTGGTATGTACATAGTGAGTGTGTGACATGTAATTTGGTGTATGTGAACATGTATGAGTTGTTGTGTGTAACAGTAGTAGTTGTGTATGTGTGACATGTATGAGTATGTGGTGTGAGTGTATAGTTGATGTGTGTGTGACATGTATGGTGGTGTGTGTGACATGTGTAGTTGGTGTGGACGTGTACATAGTGTGTGTGTGTGACATGTATGTAGTGGTGTGTGTCAGATGGTGTGTGACATGTATGAGTTGGTGGTGTGTGTGACATGTATGTAGTTGGTGTGTGTGTGACATGGTGTGTGTGTGTGTGCAGTAGTAGTGTGGTGTGATGTACATAGTTGGTGTGTGTGACATGTATGTAGTGTGTGTGTGACATGTATGTAGTTGGTGTGTGGACTGTAGTAGTGTTGTGTGTGTGACATGTATATAGTTGGTGTGTGTGTGACATGTATGTAGTTGGTGTGTGTGTGGACATGTATGTAGTTGGTGTGTGTGTGGACATGTAGTGTGTTGTGTGGTGTGACATGTAGTAGTTGTGTGTGTGTGACATGTATGTAGTTGGTGTGTGTGACATGTATGTGGTCGTGTGTGTGCGGTATAGTTGGTGTGTGTGTGACGTGTACATAGTTTGTGTGTGTGTGACATGTATGTAGTTGGTGTGTGTGTACATGTATGTAGTTGGTGTGTGTGACTGATGTAGTTGTGTGTGTGTGACGTTACATAGTTGTGTGTGTGTGACATGTATGTAGTTGGTGTGTGTGACATGTATGTAGTTGGTGTGTGTGACATGTATGTAGTGTGTCAGTGTGTGTGTGTGACATGTATGTAGTGGTGTGTGTGTGTGACATGTAGTAGTCGTGTGTGTGTGTGACATGTAGTGTAGTGTGAGTTGTGTGACATGTATGTAGTTGGTGTGTGTGACATGTATGTAGTTGTGTGTGTGTGTGACATGTATGAGTTGTGTGTGTGTGTGACATGTATGTAGTTGGTGGTGTGTGTGTGACATGTATGATGTGTGGTGTGTGTGTGACATGTATGTAGTTGGTGTGTGTGTGACATGTATGATAGTTGTGTGTGTGTGACATGTATGTAGTTGGTGTGTGTTTGACATGTATGTAGTTGGTGTGTGTGTGACATGTATGTAGTTGTTGTGTGTGTGTGACATGTATGTAGTTGGTGTGTGTGTGACATGTATGTAGTTGGTGTGTGTGACATGAAAGTAGTTGTGTGTGTATGAATGTATGTAGTCGTGTGTATGTGTGTAACATGTACGTAGTTGGTGTGTGTGTGTGACATGTATGTAGTTGGTGTGTGTGACATGTATGTAGTTGGTGTGTGTGTGTGACATATATGTAGTCGATGTGTAAAACCTATCAACTTGTCATATTTGTACAACCTACTTGTTGCTAATAATCGGATGACCTGACCATTGCGTGACCTTCTAATTATACATAATTTATAATTGTTGACTTTAGAAATTGATATATTCAGACACCAACTGGTCAGTGATGTTGCATCTCGTTACTCCCTCTCTCCTCCTTAGCCACCATTTTCTGTGGTATTTTTATACAGGTGGTTTGTGAATATTCATGATCACCTACGCCAGCCGGTATGTTGCATATGATATAAATGTGAGTGTTCTTATTATATAAATAATTTCATAACTTATCTTTTTCTCATCTATTCTTATCTTTGCCTCATCTATTCTTATCTTATCTTTGTCTCATCTATTCTTATCTTATCTTTGTCTCATCTATTCTTATCTTATCTTTGTCACATCTATTCTTATCTTTGTCTCATCTATTCTTATCTTTGTCTCATCTATTCTTATCTTATCTTTGCCTCATCTATTCTTATCTTATCTTTGTCTCATCTATTATTATCTTATCTTTGTCTCATCTATTCTTATCTTGTCATCTATTCTTATCGTTGTCACATTTATTATTATCTTTGTCTCATCTATTCTTATCTTTGTCTCATCTATTCTCATCTTTGTCTCATCTATTTTATCTTATCTTTGTCTCATTTATTATCTAATCTTTGTCTCATCTATTCTTATCTTTGTCTCATTTATTCCTATCTTATCTTTGCTATTCTATTATCTTATCTTTGTCACATTTATTCTTATCTTTGGCTTATCTTTTCTTAACTTTGTCTCATCTATTCATATTTTTGTCTCATCTATTCTTATCTTTGTCTTATCTATTCTTATCTTTGTCTCATCTATTTTAACTTATCTTTGTCTCATCTATTTTAACTCATCTTTGTCTCATCTATTCTTATCTTTATCTTTTTCTCATATTCTTACTTTTGTCTCATCTATTTATTCTTTTCTATCTTTTTTCTCATTATTTATCTTATCTTTGTCTCATCTATTCTTATCTTATTTTTGTCTCATCTATCTTCTTTATTTATATTTGTCTCATCTATTCATATATTTGTCTCATCTATTCTTATGTCTTGTCTCATCTATTCTTATCTTTGTCTCATCTATTCATTATCTTTGTCTCATCTATTATTATCTTTGTCTCATTTTCTATCTTATCTTGTCTCATCTATTCTTATCTCATCTTGTCTCATCTATTATTTTCTTTGTCTTATCTTTCTTATCTTATAGTTGTCTATCTATTTGTTTCATCTTTGTCTATCATATTTCTTTGTCTCATCTATTCTATCTATCTTTCTATCTTTGTCTCATCTATTCTATATTCTTTGTCTCATCTATTCTCTTATCTTATTCATATCTTGTCTCATTATTCATCTTTGTCTCATCTATTCTTATCTTTGTCTCATCTATTCTTATCTTGTCTCATTATTCTTATCTTTGTCTCATCTATTCATATCTTTGTCTCATCTATTCTTATCTTTGTCTCATCTATTCTTATCTTTGTCTCATCTATTCTTATCTTATGTTGTCTCATCTATTTGTATATCATCTTTGTCCATCTATTATTTTCTTTGTCTGATCTATTCTTATCTTATAGTTGTCTATCTATTTGTTCTATCTTAGTCTTATCTATACTCTCTTTGTCTCATCTATGTCTCGTCTAATCTTATTCATATCTTTGTCTCATCTATTCATATCTTTGTCTCATCTATTCTTATCTTTGTCTCATCTATTCTTATCTTTGTCTCATATATTCTTATCTTTGTCTCATCTATTCATATCTTTGTCTCATCTATTCTTATCTTTGTCTCATCTATTCTTATCTTTGTCTCATCTATTCTTATCTTATCGTTGTTTCATCTATTTGTATATCATCTTTGTCTCATCTATTATTTTCTTTGTCTTATCTATTCTTATCTTATAGTTGTCTTATCTATTTTGTTCTCATCTTTGTCTTATCAATACTCTCTTTGTCTCATCTATGTCTCGTCTAATCTTATTCATATCTTTGTCTCATCTATTCTTATCTTTGTCTCATCTATTCTTATCTTTGTCCCATCTATTCTTATCTTTGTTTCATCTATTCTTATCTTTGTCTCATCTATTCTTATCTTATCTTATATTATCTATTCTTATCTTTGTCTTATCTATTTATATCTTATCTTTGTCTCATCTATTATTATCTATCTTTATTTCATCTATTCTTATCTTTGCCTCATCTATTCTAGTACATATCTCTAACACCAGACACAATCGTTATATTTGTCCGGAGCAACTATAGAAACGGGAGAGTGACGTCTCGTACGTTCGTATCTCGTGAATTCTGACCGCTCGACAAACGTCACTTGATCTAGGATAGCTGGGTTTCCCTTTTTAACGGTGAATACAATCTGTACAAAAGACAAGATGTATTAATGCAAGGGACAATTCCCCAAAACGTATCTTATTCTATGATGATTTGTTATTTATTACTATTATTTTCTATAATTTTATACTATTTTTATATCAAATTGGAGATTCAATCGATAATTAAACGGGCTATTTAATCTAGAGTCCTCGTTTATCTGGGGAGTAGTTTTCCGGCGTACGAATGAATATATCTTCCGGCTGAATGAAAATGACATAATTGTTTTGGCAATTATCATTTCAATAGCGATCAAAGGTCAGAGGTCGCATAGGTCAGAGGTCGTCATCTTAGATAAGCATCTTTTAAACTGGCCCCAGAAATAGTGGACGGCAAAATGCGGGAATCATTAGAGGGAAAATGCCGATTTAAGTCTATATACATTTTTGTAAAAGGATATGTTATATATATTAATATGATTGTTATATTATTCTAATATAATATTTATATTTTAATGTTATATATTCAACTTTCAAAGCTAATCACTGCCAAGTTAAGAGTAATAATTACGAAAAATAATTTCTAAAATAATAAGTACACGTTAATTATTTTTGGTTTGGTGGGGCTGGTTTTTAATTGACCTTAATGACCAGGAGCGTATACTAATTAGGGGTGAAAGATGCTGAATCTCCGATTTCAGACTTTGTATGACATTTTAGCGTTATATATCAACTTTCAAAGCTAATCAGTATCTCGTTGAAAATAATAATTATGAACAAATAATGTCTAAAATAATAAGTACACGTTACTCAATATTTTTGGTGGGGCCTGGCTCCACTGGCTCTTAATGACGAGCCGGCCCTGCTATAGGTATTATATACTCTCACCACTAGATACGAGGATAAATGACACTATACTATATGTGCTTTGTATTGTCCCCCCTAGGTACAAGGGGAGATAACACTAGGTACAAGGGGAGATAACACTAGATATAAGGGGAGATATCCCTATATACAAGGGGAGATAACACTAGATATAAGGGGAGATAAAACGAGATACAAGGGGAGATAACACTAGATACAAGGGGAGACAACACTAGATACACGGGGAGATAACACTAGATATAAGGAGATAACCTGAGATACATGGGTAGATAACACTAGATACTAGGGAGATAAAATTCACTATATGTGTTATGTATTGTTTCTCCACTCCACCCCCTAGATACAAGGGGGGATAACACTAGATACAAGGGTAGATAACACTAGATACAAGGGTAGATAACACTAGATATAAGGGGAGATAACACGAAATACAAGGGAAGATAACATGAGATATAAGGGGAGATAACAATTCACTATATGTGTTATGTATTGTTTCCTCCCACCCCACTCTCTAGATACAAGGGGAGATAACAAGAGCTGCTGTTAACAACTGGACGATGTTTGTTTCCAAGGTGACCTCTGACTATTGATCTCTGTAAAGGTTGTCTATGCTTCCAGTCCCAGAATGAGTTCCAGAAAACGAAGTCAAAAACCCCTTGTTGCCAGCGTGCCAGACGTTGAGTTCTCAGATGCTTTGATCCAAGGGTGAGTACAACACATGTCTTCATATTTTGTGATATCGATGTTAGTAGCTAGCCAGTACAGTTGTTAGTTAGTAGCTTAGCCAGTACAGTGTTAGTTAGTAGCTAGCCAGTACAGGTGTTAGTTAGTAGCTAGCACAGTACAGTTGTTAGTTAGTAGCTAGTAGCAGTACAGTACGTGTTAGTTAGTAGCTAGCCAGCACAGGTGTTAGTTAGTACCAGCAGTACAGGTGTTAGTTAGTAGCCAGCCAGTACGGGTTTAGTTAGTAGCTAGCCAGTACAGGTGTTTAGTAGCTAGCCAGTAGTAACAGTACAGGTGTTAGTAGCAGCCAGTACAGGTGTTAGTAGCTATCCAGTACAGTGTTAGTTAGTAGCACAGCCATAAGTGAGTTAGATATAGATTAGTAGTAGCCAGTACAGGTGTTAGTAGCTAGCAGTACAGGTGTTAGTAGCTAGCACATTAGAAGCTAGTCATGTTAGTAGCAAGCCAGGTTAGTCACAGTACAGTGAGTAGTCACTAGTTAGTTAGAGCTAGCCATACATGAGTTGTATACGTACATGTGTTAGACACAGACAGGTGTAGTTAGAGCAGCCAGTACAGTGTTAGTGTAGCTAGCGACAGGTGTTAGTAGCAGCCATACAGGTGTTAGTAGTACTAGCCAGTACAGGTGTTAGTAGTCTAGCAGTACAGTTGTTAGTTAGTAGCAGCCAGTACAGGTGTTAGTTAGTAGCTAGCCATACAGTTGTTAGTTAGAGTAGCCAGCAAGTTAGTTAGTAGCTAGCCAGTACAGTTGTTGTTAGTAGCTAGCCATACAGTGTTAGTAGCAGCCAATACAGTGTTAGTTAGTCAGCACGGTAGTTGTACTTACAGAGTTGTTAGTTAGTAGCTAGCAGTACAGTTGTTAGTTAGTAGCTAGCCAGTACAGGTTGTTAGTAGCTAGCCAATACAGTTGTTAGTTAGTAGCTAGCCAGTACAGGTGTTAGTAGACTAGCCAGTACAGTTGTTAGTTAGTAACAGCCAGTACAGTATATATACAGTACAGTGTTAGTTAGTAGCTAGCCAGTACAGTGTTAGTTAGACTAGCCAGAGGTGTTAGTAGCTAGCCAGTACAGTTGTTAGTTAGTAGCTAGCCAGTACAGGTGTTAGTTAGTAGCTAGCCAGTACAGGTGTTAGTAGCTAGCCAGTACAGGTGTTAGTTAGTAGCTAGCCAGTACAGGTGTTAGTAGTCAGCATTAGCAGCTAGCAGTTGTTAGTTAGTAGCTAGCCAGTACAGGTGTTAGTTAGTAGCTAGCCAGTACAGGTGTTAGTTAGTAGCTAGCCAGTACAGGTGTTAGTAGCTAGCCAGTACAGGTGTTAGTAGCTAGCCAGTACATGTGTTAGTTAGTAGCTAGCCAGTACAGGTGTTAGTTAGTAGCCACAGTACAGGTGTTCAGTGTTAGTAGCTAGCCAGTACATGTGTTAGTTAGTAGCTAGCCAGTACAGGTGTTAGTTAGTAGCTAGCAGTACAGTGTTAGTTAGTAGCTAGCCAGTACAGGTGTTAGTAGCTAGCCAGTACAGGTGTTAGTAGCTAGCCAGTACAGGTGTTAGTAGCTAGCCAGTACAGGTGTTAGTAGCTAGCCATAGGTACAGTAGTGCATAGTTAGTAGCAGCCAAGTAGTAGAGTATGTGTAGTTAGTAGCTAGCCAGTACAGTTGTTAGTTAGTAGCTAGCCATAAGTTGTTAGTTAGTACAGCAAAGTGTTAATGCTAGCATACAGTGTTAGTTATAGCTAGCCAGTACTGGTGTTAGTTAGTAGCTAGCCATACAGTGTTAGTTAGTAGCTAGCCAGTACAGGTGTTAGTTAGTAGCTAGCCAGTACAGGTGTTAGTTAGTAGCTAGCCAGTACAGGTGTTAGTTAATAGCAGCCAGTACTGGTGTTGTTAGTAGCTAGCCAGTACAGGTGTTAGTTAGTAGCTAGCCAGTACAGGTGTTAGTTAGTAGCTAGCCAGTACAGGTGTTAGTTAATAGCTAGCCAGTACAGGTGTTAGTTAGTAGCTAGCCAGTACAGGTGTTAGTAGCTAGCCAGTACAGGTGTTGTAGTAGCCAGTACAGGTGTTAGTAGCAGCCAGTACAGGTGTTAGTAGCTAGCCAGTGCAGTGTTAGTAGCTAGCCAGTACAGTTGTTGTTAGTAGCAGCCAATAAAGTTGTTAGTTAGTAGCTAGCCAGTACAGGTGTTAGTAGCTAGCCAGTACAGGTGTTAGTAGCTAGCCAATAGAGTTGTTAGTTAGTAGCTAGCCAATAGAGTTGTTAGTTAGTAGCTAGCCAATACAGTGTTAGTAGCTAGCCAATACAGTTGTTAGTAGTAGCCAGACAATACAGTTGTTAGTTAGTAGCTAGACAATACAGTTGTTAGTTAGTAGCTAGCCAGTACAGTTGTTAGTTAGTAGCTAGCCAGTACAGTTGTTAGTTAGTAGCTAGCCAGTACAGGTGTTAGTTAGTAGCTAGACAATAGAGTTGTTAGTAGCTAGCCAATAGAAATGATTGACAATGGCTCACTGAACATCTCTGATGTTTTCTGGGCAACAATAGATATGCAATAACGTGGAAAGGGAGGTCTCCATAACATCTCCCACCGAATGCAGAGCAGGTCAGCTGTAACGGGTGTGAACATCCAGCAATGAAAATAAGATATGTACACATAGCACACGGATAATAATTAACGTGACATATGTGTGTACACATAGCACACAGAGAACGATTGACGTGACATATGTGTGTACACATGGCACACAGAGAATGATTGACGTGACATATGTGTCTACACATGTCACACAGAGAATGATTGACATGACATATGTGTCTACACATGACACACAGAGAATGATTGACATGACATATGTGTCTACACATGACACACAGAGAATGATTGACATGACATATGTGTGTACACATGACACACAGAGAATGATTGACGTGACATATGTGTGTACACATGACACACGGAGAATGATTGACATGACATATATGTGTCTACACATGGCACACAGAGAATGATTGACATGACATATATCTTGTAATCCTGACCATCATACTTGAGTGTGTTTGATTAATTGATAGGATCATCATGATTGCACTTCTGTGATTAACCCTGTGGGCAGTGCCGGATTAGGTCACGGGGGCCTGTAGCAAATTTTAGCGCGGGCCCTAGGTTTTGTATGATAATAAATAATAAAACACAACTTTTACAAACAAATTTGTCTTTATTTAATGTGAGCAAATTTAGAGATAATACTAGACAAATCAATTTCTCTAAGTAAATTACATTCAATGTTCATTAAGGTGAGGTTATTTAGACGATCTTGTCCCATCATGTTCCTTAACTCACTTTTTATACGCTTTAATGTTGAAAAAGAACGTTCTCCGTTGCAGTTAGTAATCATTAAAGACAAGTAAATTCGTAAGACTATTTCTACATTTGGGAAACACGACTCTAATGAATTTTCCATTATAAGTTTATAAAATCGCACTTGAACGAACTGCACAAGTTCGTCGCCTAGGCTTTATTCCAAATCCTCTGGATAAGAGCTGACAATATTTGGAGTTCATCTGCCTTCATCTACTAGACAGTGATATGCGACTTCTGTATTTTCTGCTTCATTTCTTGGATTCAGCACCATCACACACGACACTAAAAAATTCAGACAGCTTGCTTGTTTTTGATATAGCATCGTGGTTATTTTTTCCTTTTCATCTCTTTCACATAGCGCGGGCCCCAGAAGCGCGGGGCCCGTAGCATTTGCTACTTCTGCTACTAGGCTAATCCGACGCTGCCTGTGGGCACTGATTTCTTTCTTACACCGGACAATCTCAGCGGCAGTGCACGAACCCGGTTTGATTTGGTCAAGTGTCCGACTGGATTTCTTTCTTACACCGGACAATCTCAGCGGCAGTGCACGAACCCGGTTTGATTGGCAAGGGTCCCGACTGATTTCTACTTACACCGGACAATCTCAGCCGCAGTGCACGAACCCGGTTTGATTGGCAAGTGTTCCGACTGATTTCTTTCTTAGACCGGACAATCTCAGCGGCAGTGCACGAACCCGGTTTGATTGGCAAGGGTTCCGACTGATTTCTTTCTTACACCGGACAATCTCAGCGGCAGTGCACGAATCCGGTTTGATTGGCTAGGGTCCCGATGTAATTTAGATGGTGAAAATATTTTGAAGGAATCTATTTGAACAAAAATACATCTTTCTTTAGAATTTTGTCATGGCAGCGGCTTTTAAGTATGATGTACTTGATTTTAAACTGCAAAGGGTTCTTACCTGCTCAACTTGAAAATAGGACCTACGTTTTATCGTCCGTCTCCGATAGGACTAGGAACACGATTTCACCTACACTGAGACCAGCGATCTCTGGAAAATTATCCCGATGGTTTCACGAGGGAGCGAAACAAGTACTTTTGTAACGAGAGGCGAGCAACTAACCTCTACACGCCATAGAGAGCACCTTGTGCTGGTAGAGAGCACCTTGTGCTGGTAGAGCACCTTGTGCTGGTAGAGAGCACCTTGTGCTGGTATGTGCTGGTAGAGCACCTTGTGCTGGTAGAGCACCTTGTGCTGGTAGAGCACCTTGTGCTGGTATGTGCTGGTAGAGCACCTTGTGCTGGTAGAGCACCTTGTGCTGGTATGTGCTGATAGAGTACCTTGTGCTGGTATGTGCTGATAGAGCCCCTTGTGCTGGTATGTGCTGATAGAGTACCTTGTGCTGGTATGTGCTGATAGAGTACCTTGTGCTGATATGTGCTGATAGAGTACCTTGTGCTGGTATGTGCAGATAGAGTACCTTGTGCTCGTAATAGAAACGCCAGATGTCAATATGAAGATGTCAATAGGAAGATGTCAATATGAAGATGTCGATATGAAGAATGTCAATATGAAGATATCAGTAGGAAGATGTCAGTATGAAGATGTCAGTAGGAAGATGTCAATATGAAGAATGTCAGTAGGAAGATGTCAATGTGAAGAATGTCAATAGGAAGATGTCAGTAGGAAGATGTCAATAGGAAGATGTCAGTAGGAAGATGTCAATAGAAAGATGTCAGTAGGAAGATGTCAGTAGGAAGATGTCAGTAGGAAGATGTTAATAGGAAGATGTCAGTAGGAAGATGTCAGTAGGAAGATATCAAGGAATGTCAGTGAAATGCAGTAGAAGATGTCAGTATGAAGATGTCAGTATGAAGATGTCAGTATGAAGAATGTCAATTGGTTATTGATTATTGGTTAATAAACTGACATCATTGCACTCGGGGCAGACCCATAGGTGCTCAGTCTGCCCCAACAGATATCGAAGAGTAAGCATACTGATGGTTCATGTGGCTCGCTGATAAAACACACCTCTCACTCTGCCTCTCATGCATCCAGTTCGACTTGAACAACGGGTAACTCCAAACTGCATAAATCTCTTGATCGATTCAACATCGATTTTAGTGTCCTCACCCAACAGACAGTCGCAAAGAGACCGAAGAATATCCCCTTATCCATCTTCAACTCCCCAACAATCGATGCTGTTGATGCTAGCCTGTCCACTCTCTCATTACCGTAAACACCCGCATGCCCAGGACAGTATATACACGTAAGCCGCTGGAGGTTAGAAACTTCTATAGACAACATTCACTCATACCGAAACGTGCCCTTCTGGATCTTGTGAAGCATCGACTGAGAGTCGGATATAACAACTGCCACAGTAAATAAAGTCCCAGAGATCCAATGGAGGGCAGCAGTAACGGCCTCAACCTCCATCCTCATACTAGAAGTAGTTGTCCTGTATTCCCCACTTTGCTCTGCAACAACCCTACCATGCGCATTAGGCAAGAAACCCCAGCCGGACTTCTCACCACATTGAACCGACCCATCGGTATATACAACAACATCATCATTCCTTGCATTATTTTCTATTAGCTGCTTAACTGCGAGATCAACCTTCATGTTGCCCCAATCTCTACATTCTCTTCCAAGAGTAATGATAACGTTAGATAGTTGGTCATGCTACCATCTGTTGGGATCCATTCTTCCCCTTTTTGGTAGGGTCGCAACCGTAGTCACCTGACCAATTGTTCTCTCAGCCTGGGCCATCCACGACATGCCACGCTTGATTCTCGTGCCCTTAACATCATTAGTGTTCTTGTGCAGTGGATGTCTCTTATCCGCAGTAACCCGCATATATGCCTTGGTTTGGGCGAATGCATGACGTGAGCGTAGTGACAGAAGGCCAAGCATATATCATATATCTCATCTTCACAATGGGGTATCTCTAGTGCAGCCCAGGACTATACGCATACCTACATTCTGAACCCGTTCGAGTCGTTCACATTGTGATCTTGATAAGAGTCCGTAATCTACCACTGACATAACCAGTCGATCGAACAAAAGGGCTAGTAGTCTCTGCTCAAGGTGTGTGGCCACCATAACTTTGAGATCCGCAAGACCACGCTTGCACCGTTGTATCGTCTGTTCAATATGGTGTTTGAAAGATAGACTACGATCAAAGGTTATTCCAAGATAGAGCAGCCTGTCTCTGCGCTCGATGGTATGTTCATTAAAGATTACACAGGGTAGGTCAGCCTTGACGATGTGATTATTCAACGAGCACCACAACATACACGCTTTTTCAGGATTGACCTGAGAGCGAGACTCTCTACACCAACCCGAGATGGTATGCAATGTTTTCTGAATGTCGTCTCCCATCTCTCGTCTATCTGACCCAGTCCTATATATTAAGATATCATCTGCAAATGTCAATGTCCGACCTAATAGATGTCAATTTGAAGATGTCAATAGGAAAGTGTCAATATGAAGATGTCAATAGGAAAGTGTCAATAGGAAGATGTCAATAGGGATGAAGCTGCAAGAATATAATCAATAAGATGTCAATGTGAAGATGTCAATATGAAGATGTCATAAGTAGAAAGAAGAGAGAACAACTAGAATTGATAAAGAACATGGTAAAGGAAATATCAAACTAGAGTCATAGACATCATTCTGCGCTAGCACACATCTCATTCTATGTCTGACTGAGTCATGGACACAGTTCATCTCTGTCTGACTGAGTCATGACACAGTTCACTCTAGTCTGACTTGAGTCATAGACACAGTTCACCTCTGTCTGACTGAGTCATAGACACAGTTCATATCTAGTCTGACTTGAGTCATAGACACAGTTCATCTCTGAGTCTGTCTACTGACTTGAGTCATAGACACAGCTCATCTCTGTCTGACTGACTCATGGACACAGTTCATCTGTATGTCTGACTACTTACATTGTCGTGTAATAATAAGGAAGCTAATCAACAAGTACATCAACAACAAGTACATCAACAACACATACATCAACAAGCAAATACATCAACAACACATACATCAACAACAAGTACATCAACAACACATACATCAACAACAAGTACATCACAACACATACATCAACAACAAGTACATCAACAACCATACATCAACAACAGTACATCAAAACACAACATAACATACATCCAATACATAACAAATACATCAGCAACACATACATCAACAACAAGTACATCAACAACACATACATCAACAACAACATGTACATCAACAACAATACATCAACAACAAGTACATCAACAACACATACATCAACAACAAATACATCAGCAACAAGTACATCAACAACACATACATCAACAACAAGTACATCAACAACACATACATACAACAACAAGTACTCAACAACACATACATAAACAACAAGTACATCAACAAACATAATCAACAACAAGTACTAACAACACTGACATAAACAACAAGTACTTTAACAACAAGTACATCAACAAGTACATCAACAACTTGGAGTGACAAGAGAACAGATCAAAGAGATAGAAAATAAGATATTTCGGTCACACTAAGTCAGTCGCCTCTTACGACATGCCTTGTAGGTGGCAGTGTTACTAAGATGTCCATGATACTCAGTTGACAACCATCTTGTAATTGAAGGTGGCAGGCAGGAGAGCAAGGGGCGATAGAAAGATATTTATTTGTGAGAGCAACATCGTAGAGAATGTCAGAGTCTGCAGACCAGGTGTGAAGAATGCTCATACTTAGATTTGTGAGATGCACTGTCAGACCAGTATATAGACATACATTAGTCTCACAGAATGCACTGTCAGACCAGTATATAGACATACATTAGTCTCATCAGAAAAGTCGCACTGTCAGACCAGGATATAGACATACATTAGTCTCACAGAGTGCAACTTGTCAGAACTAGGATATAGACAGACATGTAGAAGTCTTCAACAGATATGACAGACATTAGTTCACAGAGTACTGTCAGACCAGGATGTAGACAGACATTAGTCTCACAATGTGTACCGTCAGGTCAGGATGTAGACAGACATTAGTCTGGATAGAATGTACTGTCAGATCAGAATGTGGACAGACATTAGTCTTGTAGAGTGTACTGTCAGGTCATAATGTGGACAGACATTAGTCTGGATAGAGTGTACTGTCAGAGACAGAGACAGGACGTGTTGGTGAGCTAACCTTCTATGCAGAGATAGCAAGACAGTGATACATATTTGCGTCACATTTTTGTCAAAGCATCCCTTACAATTTGTATATTATTTTATTAGACAGTTTGATAACTGGCCTAATTTGATAATTTTGTTAGATAACTGTCTGTGTTAGATGACTAGCTGATATGTGTGTATCTCAGTTGATGCACTTTGATCTCTGCCGTGTATTGTTTAGATAACCGAGCGTCTGTGAGACTTGTGATTTCATATTTGAGTGAATCCTTAGCCATCGCACTACAACGTTGTGGCTCGAATCTGATTTCTGATATTTGTTTTGTTCAAATTATTCACATTTTGGATTTTATTTCAAGTGAAAACATTTATTTTTGGTTTGTAGCAGGGGCGGCTCGTCATTAAGGGCCAGTAGTGCCTGGCCCCATTTAACATTTCTTTTTGGTTTGTAGCATACACTTAGGCATACAAACCATGTTTGTGTTGCACAAAAACACTTAGATATACAAACCGTGTTTGTGTTGCATACACTTAGATATACAAACCGTGTTTTTAGAATACACTTCGACATACAAACCGTGTTTATGTAGCACACACATAGACATACAAACCGTGTTTGTGTAGCACACACATAGACATACAAACCTTGTTTATGTAGCACACACATAGACATACAAACCGTGTTTGTGTAGCACACACATAGACATACAAACCGTGTTTGTGTAGCACACACATAGACATACTTGAACGTGTTTGTGTAGCACACACATAGACATACTAGAACGTGTTGTGTAGCACACACATAGACATACTAGAACGTGTTTGTTTTACATGAGACCATGACTGTATACAATCATTATGTTAGCATTGTCTAATTTGAAATTTTCAAATGAAATATAACATTTAGGATCAATTATGTTAGTAGCATTCAGGGACAATCATATGTGTAAGCATGTAGGGACAACCCTATTAGTAGATGTAGGGACAACCATAGAGTGTAAGCATGTAGGGACAACCATACAGTGTAAGCATGTAGGGACAACCATAAGTGTAAGCATGTAGGGACAACCATACAGTGTAAGCAGTGACAACTGTAAGCATGGGAACATCCACAGAGATAAGCTTGTGACTATAGACATGGGAACATCCAACGATAAGCTGTGAACTATAGACATGGAACATCCACAGAGATACACGCATGCGTACTGTAGACATGGGAACATCCACAGAGATAAGCTTGTGACTGTAGACATGGGGAACATCCACAGAGATAAGATTGTGTACTGTAGACATGGGAACATCCACAGAGATAAGATTGTGTACTGTAGACATGGGGACATCCACAGAGATACAAGCTTGTGTACTGTAAGACCACTTTTCTATTTCTAGCATATTCTATCATAACTTGGTTACCATGACATCAGTTCTGTAAGATCTGTCCATCATTCACATGTTCTCTAGTCACATCCCATCTTCGTTCGTATTCAAAATTTCATTAATATCATATTGCCACCGCTATCTCTCTCTCTCTCTCTCTCTCTCTCTCTCTCTCTCTATCTTTCTCTCTATCTCTCTCTCTCTCTCTCTCTCTCTCTATCTCTCTATATCTCTCTATCTCTCTCTTTCTCTCTCTCTCTCTCTCTCTCGCGATCGTTCTTAGGCCGCTTTTATCATTTGATTGTGATATATAAGCAGCCAAACATCAAGAACGGATGTACGTGCACAGCCTTCAGTACCTATTTTTAGCTCAGGTGCTTATCCATCGGCGGCGTGTTCGATTTCAACCAGCGTAAACTGGGTTCGCTCTCCGTTAGCCTTTTGTTGTCCAAAACCCACAAGGCAGCATGCTGCTATTTTCTTCCAGGGCATCGACCCTTAGACGACCTGCTCTCCCGGGATGATGAGCATCATTTGCCCAGCTATACCCGTCTTGCTAATGGACTGCTTGGTTTGCTTACCGTCCAGTTTTGTGTACGGTTTGCTCCGCTAGCCTTTGATTGTCCCCAATCAAACTACAAGGCAGCAGTAGTTCCCTGCGAGCGGAAACGCGCACTGGCTGTACCTCTGTTGGCTTTCCAACTTTTCTGCAAATTTGGGTGGGACGCACACCCTCTTGCCTGCCGCGCCTACCATGTTTGCCGCTGCCGTGCCTGCCGCTGCCGTGCCTGCGTGCCTGACACGACTGTTGTGCCTGGCCTTTAAGGCAGCATGTGGGTCCACCCTTGCATCGCTCGCATGCGTGCACGCTCTGCCCTGGTGCCTACCTCACCATTTCCGTCAATTTCCACCGTGCTCACATTTGCCTGGGTGTCCGCCTGTGACTCAACCCGGTCCCCACCCCTGTGATGGGGTCACGGGTTTCGCCCCCTGAGAGCCCACCTGTGCATCGTCGGCATGCGTACCCGCTCCGCCTCAGTGCCTGCCTTATCGTCACCGTCAGTTTTCATCGTGCTCACATTTGCCTAGATTGTCCGTGTGGACCCACGTGCAGTTCAACCCGACTCATCGGCTCAAGAGAAAGGGCTCAAGAGAGAGCATGCTCGGGCTCTGAATTTCGCCCAGCTCAGGTCGACGTCTCTTCGATCGGCCTATGTGAGCCCACTTGCAGTTCAACCCGACTCCCAGCATATTCATCGGCTCAAGAGAAAGGGCTCAAGAGAGAGCATCCTCGGGCTTCGAAATTTGCCCTGCGTGGGTCAACATCTCTTCGATGGCTTTAAATCGTGCTCCCATCCCTGAGATAGGGGCCTGAGTTTCGCCCTATGTGGACCCTCGTGCAGCTCAATTCAACTCCCAGCATACTCACCGGCTTAAGAGAGGGCTCAGAGACAGAGCATGCGGGGCTCCGAGTTTCGCCCCGCGTGGTTCCACTTTTATCCTTTCAGCCTTTTCCATCGGTCGGGAGAGACGAGCATTAATATTCACTAAGGGAGTTCGCTCGTCTGTGCTTCGAGCTGATACCATCTAGCGTGACTACCTTTGCATCTCTACTTGCCCCAGAGTAGCTCTCCCACGGCATCTGCTCTCTTAGCCAGACCGGAACTACCGTCTGTTTCCAGGGTCACGACGTGGAGGTGAGGGCTGGGGATTAGTTCCAGCTCACTAATCTGGCGCGCCGTTGTTTCCTTGCTCCATTGACACCCCCACCGTTATCTTATTTGTTCCTTCATTTTTTAGCGAGAACTATTCTCTCCCTCAAACACTGGGACATTACTATTCTCTCCCTCAAACACTGGGACATTACTATTCTCTCCCTCAAACACTGGGACATTACTATTCTCTCCCTCAAACACTGGGACATTACTATTCTCTCCCTCAAACACTGGGACATTACTATTCTCTCCCTCAAACACTGGGACATGTAATGGGACATTACTATTCTCTCCTTCAAACACTGGGACATTTAATGGAACATTACTATTCTCTCCTTCAAACACTGGGACATTTAATGGGACATTATTCTCTCCCTCAAACACTGGGACATTTAATGGGACATTACTATTCTCTCCTTCAAACACTGAGACATTTAATGGGACATTACTATTCTCTCTCTCAAACACTGAGACATTTAATGGGACATTACTATTCTCTCCTTCAAACACTGAGACATTTAATGGGACATTACTATTCTCTCTCTCAAACACTGGGACATTTAATGGGACATTATTATTCTCTCCCTCAAACACTGGGACATGTAATGGGACATTACTATTCTCTCTCTCAAACACTGGGACTATTTGTGCTGTCAGTTTTCATAGGAGTATCCTTACTCAAAATAATATAGTACAGTTGTTCATTGATGTCAGTTCACAGAGGCGTGTCCTTATTACAAATAATATAGTACAGTTGTTCACTGATGTCAGTTCACAGAGGCGTGTCCTTATTACAAATAATATAGTACAGTTGTTCACTGATGTCAGTTCACAGAGGCGTGTCCTTATTACAAATAATATAGTACAGTTGTTCACTTATGTCAGTTCACAGAGGCGTGTCCTTATTACAAATAATATAGTACAGTGGTTCATTGATGTCAGTTCACATAGGCGTGTCCTTATTACAAATAATATAGTGCAATGGTTCACTGATGTCAGTTCACATAGGCGTGTCCTTATTACAAATAATATAGTAAAGTGGGCCTCCAAATAGATTTGAGAGTTTATCGACTGAGATCAAATACTTGCTCATTAATCTTGTCTGTAGGACCATTTCTACTAATGTGTTATTCGTTCCTTAGAAAATAAATATTGTCTCAATCCGCGAGTCCTCCAAAGAAATATTTACTATCAAATATTATTTTATGAATAAAGTTAATCGGCACGGACTAGTCTGTGAGCAGAGTATAGACTTGGGACTAGTCTGTGAGCAGATAATAGACTTGGACTAGTCTGAGCAGTAATGTTGGACTGTCTGTAGCATAGAGGACTAGTTGTAGCAAGTAAACTTGGGACTAGTCTGTGAGCAGAGTATAGACTTGGGACTAGTCTTGGCAGATATGACTTGGGATAGTCTTAGCTAGACTGACTGTCTGTAGCAGAGTATAGACTTGGACTAGTCTGCAGATTAGAGGACAGTAAATAATAGACTTGGGACTAGTCTGTGACATAGACTTGGGACTAGTCTGTGAGAAGTATAGACTGGACTAGTCTGTGAGCAGAGTATAGACTTGGGACTAGTCTGTGAGCAGATAATAACTTGGGACTAGTCTGTGAGCATAGACTTGGACTGTCTGAGCAGAGTATAGACTTGGGACTAGTCTGTGAGCAGAGTATAGACTTGGGACTAGTCTGTGAGCAGTATAGACTTGGATGTCTGTGAGCAGAGATAGACTTGGACTGTTGAACAGATAAGACTTGGGACTAGTCTGTGAACAGAGAATAGACTTGGGACTGGTCTGTGAACAGAGAATAGACTTGGGACTAGTCTGTGAACAGAGAATAGACTTGGGACTAGTCTGTGAACAGAGAATAGACTTGGGACATGTCTAAGTCTTACTCTATGAGTAAATCGAATTCTCCTAAAAAGGAAACGAATATTCAATCTGCCATTAGCTTGAAAACCGTGCCGCGCCGGGCGTCAGGCGGACAAAAAGTTGCCACAGTCAGCGGCGACAATAACCACAAAAGAAATAGTGCAGAGACAGAGGCGTCTCCAACATCGAAGTAAGTGACTTCAAATAAACTTATTATATGATTCTATGTTTTGTTATTTATAACCACCATTTTTAACTGTCTATCTCTCAGTATATCTTAACTATGTCAGTCTATCTTAACTCTACCAGTCTATCTTAACTCTGTCAGTCTATCTTAACTCCATATGTCTCTCTCAGTCTATCTTAACTCTATATGTCTCTCTCAGTCTATCTGAACTCTATATGTCTCTCTCAGTCTATCTGAACTCTATATGTCTCTCCCAGTCTATCTGAATCGAGCTATAGTCAAGAGAAAACATCATTGACAAAATAAATATTACCACAAATAACAAACGCTGTATGGTAACACTCGAATGTAAACAGTGACCTTAGCTTCTCAGGTGTTGCGCAGGTTATAATGAAATCTTAGCCTACTAAACCAGACATTTAAGTGTTCGAGTCTTTCATTGATGTGTGTGTGTGTGTGAAATCATTCATGTGGAACTGGTACTCTCGAGCACTTCAATAATAATTATCCAATGTTCACAAATGATATTTGTTTTGCAGTGCCTAACACACACATTCATACACACACACGCATACACACACACACCTACACACACCTGCGTCGAATGTAAGAAATGTGTCTTTCTCTCTCTCTCTCTCTCTCGCTCTCTCACTAATTCTCTCTCTCACACACACACACACACATGTGTCGAATGTAAGAAATGTGTCCTTCTCTCTCGCTCTCTCTCTCTAGCTCTCACTCTCTCTCTAGCTCTCACTCTCTCGCTCTTCTCGCTCTCTCTCGCTCTCTATCTCGCTTTCTATTTCTCTCTGCTCTCTCTCTTGCTCTCTCTCTCTCTCTCTCTACATGTATCGAATGAGAAATGTGCCCTCACACACACGCACGCACACACCTACAAGAACACACGCACATACCTACACAAAAACACACGCACATACCTACTCAAACACACACGCACGCACACACACACACCTGTGTCGAATGTAACATAGAAATGCGACCCACACAAACAAACACACCTGCTACTACCACAGCTTCACCTGTGTTATGTAACATGGATGAGCACATCTTACACGCCCCAGTATGTTTCGAAAAAGGTGGAGACTGCAGTAAAACTTGGAAAATAGCTAAACACGTAAACACAAGTATTACAGTTTTACAAATACATAACAGTGACGATAAACGCAACGTTGACAAAGGCCTTTATCAAGCAAATATACAACAAGAATGACGAATTTCGAGGAGCATTTGTAGTGTTCCTCGAAATTCGTCATTCTTGTTGTATTATTTGCTTGATAAAGGCCTTTGGTCGAAACGTTGCTGTTTATCGTCACTGTTTATGTATTTGTAAAACTGTAATACTTGTGTTTACGTGTTCCAGTATGTTTCATAATTGGGACAATAGTACCCAGCACACTACTTGTTCGCCCGAGTGGTTACCGGGGCCCAAATTTGGGGTGTAAAGAATATAACCACTGTTATCTGCCACGCATGTCGTAAGAGGCGACAGGAGGTTTGTCTGAAATCGGATGCACGTGTCCTAAACGTGTAGAAGTCTATGCCTTTAGGGCCTACCAAACCAATGTGCAACGTATACACGTTCTTGGCAAAGATCAAACATATCACAAAGAGTGATTAAAATTGGTTGTAAAGAACGAACGCAAAGAAGAAGAAGAAGACTACTTGTGGCTTGTATATTGTGTAAGTGGAGCACTCAACACACTTGACACAGATAACCTTACTATGACAGAGGAGCACTCAACACACATGTGTCTACTGTGAAAGAGGCCCCTTAACGCCCATATGTCTTTAGAGAAACATATCCTCATCATTGGGAGACTTCTTTCAGACAGATGTATAATGACATCATTGGGACACTTCTTTCAGACAGATGTATAATGACATCATTGGGACACTTCTTTCAGACAGATGTATAATGACATCATTGGGACACTTCTTTCAGACAGATGTATAATGACATCATTGGGACATTTCTTTCAGACAGATGTATAATGACATCATTGGGACATTTCTTTCAGACAGATGTATAATGACATCATTGGGACACTTCTTTCAGACAGATGTATAATGACATCATTGGGACATTTCTTTCAGACAGATGTATAATGACATCATTGGGACACTTCTTTCAGACAGATGTATAATGACATCATTGGGACATTTCTTTCAGACAGATGTATAATGACATCATTGGGACACTTCTTTCAGACAGATGTATAGTGACATCATTGTAGTTGTTTCAGAAATGTAAGCACATCATATGAAATATCAAAGTGTTAATTGACATAATTGATTTTTGATTGAAAATTAAATCGATGTATAGAAATGATCGTAATCTGTAAAGTTATTGATGATATAGTGAGTTGATATAGTAATCTTGTAAAGTTATTGATGATATAGTGAGTTGATATAGTAATCTTGTAAAGTTATTGATGATATAGTGAGTTGATATAGTAATCTTGTAAAGTTATTGATGATATAGTGAGTTGATATAGTAATCTTGTAAAGTTGTCGATGATATAGTGAGTTGATATAGTAATCTTGTAAAGTTATTGATGCTATAGTGAGTTGATATAGTAATCTTGTAAAGTTATTGATGATATAGTGAGTTGATATAGTAATCTTGTAAAGTTATCGATGATATAGTGAGTTGATATAGTAATCTTGTAAAGTTATCGATGATATTGTGAGTTGATACAGTAATCTTGTAAAGTTATCGATGATATAGTGAGTTGATATAGTAATCAGGTAAAGTTATGGATGATATTGTGAGTTGATATAGTAATCAGGTAAAGTTATGGATGATATTGTGAGTTGATATAGTAATCAGGTAAAGTTATGGATGATATTGTCAGTTGATATAGCGTTCTTGATTTTTTTTTGTCAGAGATGAACATAAAGAAAAAGATGATGCTAAACTTGTGGCTACATTTAGAGAGCTGGTAGGTAGCCTTGTATTTAATAAAAATTGTGGCAACATTTAGTAAGCTGGAAAGTAGTCACATATTTATCTACACTTGTGGCTACATTTAGTGAGCTGGTAAGTAGCCACGTATTTATCCAAACATGTCAAAGGTCAATAAGTCATTGATTGGATATTATTTATAGATTGTGCTTAGCTTCGCTGATTGGCTGTTATTTTAGTTGTTATATAATCATAGTATTCGTCTGGTGGTGGGGAGAGGAGGGGGTGTTATTATAAATTATCTAACAAGTCACATTTGACTTTCCTGTCCCTCCAAGAGAATGTAGCAATACTGGTAACCATATTAAAGAATGGGCGTAGACCAATCATATTCACAGAAGACGGAAGACTAGACAGCGAGATAGAGGCTAGAGTACAAAAAACAAATGCTGTAACCTACCAGCTATAGTCTGTCCATTAATTCGTGAGCACGTTTGAAATTGATTTTCTCGAAAACTACCTGTTGGATCTCAGTGATTTTTGCAAGCAGCCTTAGAATATCCATGACGCTAGAGAAAAAAATTTTTTCCAAGAAAATTTGATGTAGTTTGAAATATTTCTTCTTCAGGTTATATTAAAATCAACCTCACCGGATTGTACACAATAGTAACAGATCTACGGTACACAGACGCGTTGTTCTAAAAATACATTATGGTAACATTAAAATATCGTGAGTAAACAACAATTTCACGAATTCCCGTGCACCTAACCCAGTCGACTTTGCAAGCGGAAAGCATATGACGTTATAATTGGGATACCGTTGTATAGTTATAGGTGTATCTCGCTATTTGTATGAAGCTATTGTATCATATTTGTTGGCTTATCAAAACTGACATTGATATCACATTCATAATGAGTCTGAAGTGCACATTTATAACAATGCAGAAGGTTACAATTTTACTATACCAACACTTCCGTAGGGAATCTAAGAGAGGTAATCTATATTGCGATATTCATAACCCTGAGAAACGAACGCAACTGGCGCTTGGTCTGAATAGAGAATCCTTTTCCCGATGGATTAAACAGGACACAAAGTGCACTAATATCAAGCAAGGAAGGAAAAGAACAATTGACGACTTTGACATAGATGTCATAAGACGGGAGCTCTTGAAAATGTTTGCGACAAATCAACTTGTTACTCTCAGGAAACTGAAATTAAAACTGCAATCAGATTGCAGCATAGACATTTCTAAAAGTATTCTATGGAAAATTGTAAGAGCCGCCGGCTTCACCTTCAGAAAAACTATAGGCGGCAGGAATATTATTTGTGAAAAGCCACATTTAATTGCTGCCCGAAGTAAATACCTGAGGCAGATCCGTGAGCGGCGGAGGCAAGGCTATGATATTGTATATTTGGACGAATCCTGGGTCAATGCTCACCACACCAATGCTAAAGAATGGCAATCAGTAGACGGTGAACAGAAAGAAAAATACCAAGCAGCAAAGGCCAGCGTATTATACTAACACATGCAGGAAGCAGTGAAGAAGGTCTTGTCCATGACGCTGGACTTATTTTCCAATCAAAAGTACCGACGGTAGGGACTACCACACAGAAATGAATGGACATATTTTCAGGCACTGGATGGAGAAAGATCTACTTCCAATTCTAAACAGACCATCATGCTTGGTAATGGATAATGCATCCTATCACAACGCAGTATCAGCGGAAGACAAAGTACCAACTGCATCAAATATAAAAGATCAAATTAGGACTTGGCTTGCTAAGGAAAATGTCAGCTTCGATGATACATATTTGAAACCCGAGTTGTTGCACCTGGTGAGGATGACAAATAAGACAAAGTTGTTTCATATTGACAAAATCATTGCGGAATACGGCCACACGTCTTTGCGACTACCTCCATATCATGCTCACCTCAATCCGATAGAGCTTGTCTGGGCTAAAGTAAAAGGGCAAGTTGCCGAACAGAACAGAACGTTTAAAATGTGTGATGTTGAAGTTCTGACACGTGAGTTCCTCTCAATGATAGACATGCAGTTCTGGAAGAAGTGTGTTGAACATGTGCTCCGAGAGGAAGACGAGTACTGGCACCGAGATGGATTACAATTTGTCCAGCCAGTAACAATTATCAACCTCATGGAATCGTCAGATTCGGGATGATACAAATCATATTTTGATTACAGACTGAGAAATAGCAACGTATACATTTCCATATCCAAATGCGTCTACCATCATACAATTTGTGGTGAAATTAAGACACCCTGGGGTCTAATGGTGACCGAAGGGAGGACTAACTGTTGCATATTGTATCCAAGTTCACGATTGCACATAAAGAGCAACACACTTAATTACTTGACCTATCAAGTTAATATGGAGATACACCTATGAATAGAATTGACATGGACAAATTCTAGGGATTACTGTAAAATCTAAAATTTGAGCCCCGTATTTGCAATTGTCATAAAAGATCAAAGGAATTCGCCGATGTGCAAAATCCGTAGCATCTATGAACTACTGGTTAGCTTTATTTTAGCGTCATGGATATTCTAAGGCTGCATGCAAAAAAATCACTGAAATCCAACAGGTAGTTTTCGAGAAAATCAATTTCAAACGTGCTCACGAATTAATGGACAGACTATAGTACCATTGTTAAGGCCCCCAAACATCTCACTGACAGCTAAACAACAGATAATCAACAGCATTTTCATACCTACTTTGTATTACTAGAGCCAAACATGGACAATGAGCAAAGCGCAGTCACAAAAATAACTACATGTGAAATGCGATACCTACGAAAAGTTACCAACAACACCATGAAAGACAGAGTCACCAGCATCAGCATAAGAAAGTAAGTTGGGACAGAACATTTGCTTGAATTACTTTGAAAATCAAAGAATGAAGTAAAATGAAAGAATATCAACCATCGTCCGAGTATTAGAAGAAACTAGCTGCTACAGAAGACAAGTCAAATACCAATATGAAATCAACATTTTCTTACAGAATGGAACAAGTCAAATATGAAATCAACATTTTCTTACAGAATGGAACAAGTCAAATATGAAATCAACATTTTCTTACAGAATGGAACAAGTCAAACATGAAATCAACATTTTCTTACAGAATGGAACAAGTCAAATATGAAATCAACATTTTCTTACAGAATGGAACAAGTCAAATATAAAATCAACATTTTCTTACAGAATGGAACAAGTCAAATATGAAATCAACAATTTCTTACAGAATGGAACAAGTCAAATATGAAATCAACATTTTCTTACAGAATGGAACAAGTCAAATATGAAATCAACATTTTTACAGAATGGAACGTCAAAAATCAACATTCACAGTGAACTTAATAAAATAAAACATCCTTAAACAAACGTTGGATGAAAATGTCATCAAAATATTTTAAAGGAGGGTAGGATGGGAGGGAAAATTGGTATTTCACATACAGGTCGATTCCCGAATACTCGAAACCTACATTGGTGTTAGACAGGCCGATTCCCGAATACTCGAAACCTACATTGGTGTTAGACAGGCCGATTCCGAATACTGAAACCTACATTGGTGTTAGACAGGCCGATTCCCGAATACTCGAAACCTACATTGGTGTTAGACAGGCCGATTCCCGAATACTCGAAACCTACATTGGTGTTAGACAGGCCGATTCCCGAATACTCGAAACCTACATTGGTGTTAGGACAGGTCGATTCCCGAATACTTGAAACCTACATTGGTGTTAGACAGGTCGATTCCGAGTACTCGAAACCTACATTGGTGTTAGACAGGCAGATTCCCGAATACTCGAAACCTACATTGGTGTTAGACAGGCCGATTCCCGAATACTCGAAACCTACATTGGTGTTAGACAGGTCGATTCCCGAATACTCGAAACCTACATTGGTGTTAGACAGGCCGATTCCCGAATACTCGAAACCTACATTGGTGTTAGACAGGTCGATTCCCGAATACTCGAAACCTACATTGGTGTTAGACAGGTCGATTCCCGAATACCCGAAACCTACATTGGTGTTAGACAGGTCGATTCCCGAATACTCGAAACCTACATTGGTGTTAGACAGGCCGATTCCCGAATACTCGAAACCTACATTGGTGTTAGACAGGCCGATTCCCGAATACTCGAAACCTACATTGGTGTTAGACAGGCCGATTCCCGAATACTCGAAACCTACATTGGTGTTAGACAGGCCGATTCCCGAATACTCGAAACCTACATTGGTGTTAGACAGGCCGATTCCGAATACTGAAACCTACATTGGTGTTAGACAGGCCGATTCCCGAATACTCGAAACCTACATTGGTGTTAGACAGGCCGATTCCGAATACCTAAACCTACTTGTAAGAAGGCGATTCGAATAGAAACTCTTGTTTTGCCATTTTTGATACATACAATTTTGAAGTTGAAACAAATTGTTGACTTCATTCTTGATCTAGTTTGCATCTGGTAACCATTGTTGCGGCATTATTCTGATCCTATGTTGCATTGGTGACATGCCATTGTTCATTTCTGGCATAGTTTGGCTTTCATCTGTTTCTCTTATTTTCATGACCAATAGTTTTCTTCTCTTTTCAAGTCTCTGTTTCATCGTTTCTGTCTTTATTTTTTCTATGCAATGTAGTTTTCTTCTTCTTTCTATCTTTCTTTCATGTAAGTTTTCTTCTTTCTTTCTTTCTTTCATGTAAGTTTTCTTCTGTCTTTCTTTCTTTCTTTCATGTAAGTTTTCTTCTTCTTCTTTCTTTCATGTAAGTTTTCTTCTGTTTTCTTTCTTTCTTTCATGTAAGTTTTCTTCTGTCTTTCTTTCTTTCATGTAAGTTTTCTTCTGTCTTTCTTTCTTTCATGTAAGTTTTCTGTCTTCTTTCTAGTTCTCTTCTTTCTTTCATGTAAGTTTAGATCTGTCTTTCTTTCTTTCTTTCATGTAAGTTTTCTTCTGTCTTTCTTTCTTTCATGTAAGTTTTCTTCTGTCTTTCATTAGTTTTCTTCTTCTTTTTCTTTCATGTAAGTTTTCTTCTGTCTTTCTTTCTTTCATGTAAGTTTTCTTCTGTCTGTCTTTCTTTCATGTAAGTTTTCTTCTGTCTTTCTTTCTTTCATGTAAGTTTTCTTCTGTCTGTCTTTCTTTCTTTCATGTAAGTTTTCTTCTGTCTTTCTTTTTTTCTTTCATGTAAGTTTTCTTCTGTCTTTCTTTCTTTCATGTAAGTTTTCTTCTGTCTTTCTTTCTTTCATGTAAGTTTTCTTCTGTCTTTCTTTTTTTCTTTCATGTAAGTTTTCTTCTGTCTGTCTTTCTTTCATGTAAGTTTTCTTCAGACTTTCTTTCTTTCATGTAAGTTTTCTTCTGTCTGTCTTTCTTTCTTTCATGTAAGTTTTCTTCTGTCTTTCTTTCTTTCTTTCATGTAAGTTTTCTTCTGTCTGTCTTTCTTTCTTTTATGTAAGTTTTCTTCTGTCTTTCTTTCATGTAAGTTTTCTTCTGTCTTTCTTTCTTTTATGTAAGTTTTCTTCTGTCTTTCTTTCTTTCATGTAAGTTTTCTTCTGTCTTTCTTTCTTTCATGTAAGTTTTCTTCTGTCTTTCTTTCTTTCATGTAAGTTTTCTTCTGTCTTTCTTTCTTTCATGTAAGTTTTCTTCTGTCTTTCTTTCTTTCATGTAAGTTTTCTTCTGTCTGTCTTTCTTTCATGTAAGTTTTCTTCTGTATGTCTTTCTTTCTTTCATGTAAGTTTTCTTCTGTCTTTCTTTCTTTCTTTCATGTACGTTTTCTTCTGTCTGTCTTTCTTTCATGTAAGTTTTCTTCTGTTTTTCTTTCTTTCTTTCATGTAAGTTTTCTTCTGTCTGTCTTTCTTTCATGTAAGTTTTTTTCTTTCTTTCTTTCTTTCATGTAAGTTTTCTTCTGTTTTTCTTTCTTTCTTTCATGTAAGTTTTCTTCTGGCTGTCTTTCTTTCATGTAAGTTTTCTTCTGTTTTTCTTTCTTTCTTTCATGTAAGTTTTCTTCTGTCTGTCTTTCTTTCATGTAAGTTTTTCTTCTTCTTCTTTCTTTCATGTAAGTTTTCTTCTGTCTGTCTTTCTTTCTTTCATGTAAGTTTTCTTCTGTCTTTCTTTCATGTAAGTTTTCTTCTGTCTTTCTTTCTTTCATGTAAGTTTTCTTCTGTCTGTCTGTCTTTCTTTCATGTAAGTTTTCTTCTGTCTGTCTGTCTTTCTTTCATGTAAGTTTTCTTCTATCTTTCTTTCTTTCATGTACGTTTTCTTCTGTCTTTCTTTCTTTCATCTAAGTTTTCTTCTGTCTTTCTTTCTTTCTTTTATGTAAGTTTTCTTCTGTCTGTCTTTCTTTCTTTCATGTAAGTTTTCTTCTGTCTGTCTGTCTTTCTTTCATGTAAGTTTTCTCTGTCTGTCTTTCTTTCATGTAAGTTTTCTTCTGTCTGTCTTTCTTTCTTTCATGTAAGTTTTCTTCTGTCTGTCTGTCTTTCTTTCATGTAAGTTTTCTTCTGTCTTTCTTTCTTTCTTTCATGTAAGTTTTTTTCTATCTTTCTTTCTTTCGTTCATGTAAGTTTTCTTCTGTCTTTCTTTCTTTCATGTCAGTTTTCTTCTGTCTTTCTTTCTTTCATGTAAGTTTACTTCTGTATTTCTTTCTTTCATGTAAGTTTACTTCTGTATTTCTTTCTTTTTGTCTATCTTTCTTTCATGTAAGTTCATTTGTCTTCTCTTTTTTTCTCTGTCTGTATCTGTTTGTCGGAACAAGAAAGTACATTATTCAGTTATGTTGCAATGTTTCTGATAGGATATCACTAACGTTTATATCATCCGTTAATATCATCACTACAGTATATATCATCCTTCCATATGACTTCCATATAACGACTTCCACATAACTTCCATATGACTTCCATATAACTTCCATATAACTTCCATATAACTTTTATATGATGACTTCCATATGACTTCCATATGACTTTTATATGACGACTTCCATATGACTTCCATATAACTTCCATATAACTTCCATATAACTTCCATATAAAAGTAAAGAGTAAAGGAACCCTTTCATACCTCGTGGTATATAGGTCAATACAGTGTTAGGCCTGTATTTTCATTGACCGTCGGCACACGATGGGTGATGTGGTCAGCATCACGCCGGCCGCCTTACTTTCCCAGAGCATGTCTGGTACCCAGTTGAGGCTGGGTCGACCTGAGAGCCGTCGCGGTCGGGAAAATTCCACACGCATTGCGGGAGCTGAACCCAGACCACCAGCCTTGCGAAGCGGTTCACTAACAACTACGCTACAGCGGCTCTCTACTTCCATATAACTTCCATATAACTTCCATATAACTTCCATATGACTTCCATATAACGACTTCCATATAACTTCCATATAACTTTTATATAACTTTTATATGACGACTTCCATATGACTTCCATATGACTTTTATATGACGACTTCCATATGACTTCCATATAACTTCCAAATAACTTCCATATGACTTCCATATAACTTCCATATAACTTCCATATAACTTCCATATGACTTCCATATAACGACTTCCATATAACTTCCATATAACTTTTATATAACTTTTATATGACGACTTCCATATGACTTCCATATGACTTTTATATGACGACTTCCATATGACTTCCATATAACTTCCATATGACTTCCATATAACTTCCATATGACTTCCATATGACTTCCATATGACTTCCATATAACTTCCATATACCTTCCATATAACTTCCATATGACTTCCATATGACTTCCATATTACTTCCATATAACTTCCATATGACTTCCATTTGACTTCCATATGACTTCCATATAACTTCCATATGACTTCCATATGACTTCAATATGACTTCCATATGACTTTCATATGACGAATTCCAACAGACAAACAGAATGATAGTAGTGCTCTGAACATATCGGATGTTCTCAACAATAGCAATCTCCATAGCAACGGAACAATGGACGTAGGAGATTTTGAAGCAGACATGACCCAGTTTGCTCTCAAGTACATTTATATCGGTCTAGCAGTTTGTGTGGCTACATATCTGCACGTAAGTCTGTATCAGTCTAACAGTTTGTATGGCTACATATCTGCACGTAAGTCTGTATCAGTCTAGCAGTTTGTGTGGCTACATATCTGCACGTAAGTCTGTATCAGTCTAGCAGTTTGTGTGGCTACATATCTGCACGTAAGTCTGTATCAGTGTAACAGTTTGTGTGGCTACATATCTGCACGTAAGTCTGTATCAGTCTAGCAGTTTGTGTGGCTACATATCTGCACGTAAGTCTGTATCAGTCTAGTAGTTTGTGTGGCTACATATCTGCACGTAAGTCTGTATCAGTGTAACAGTTTGTATGGCTACATATCTGCACGTAACTCTGTATCAGTGTAACAGTTTGTATGGCTACATATCTGCATGTACTTCTATAGATTGTGTGCTATATAGATTATGTGCTATATAGATTATGGCTATATATGATGTGATATATAGAGGGTGATATATATATATAGATTGAGTGCTATATAGATTGTGTGCTATATAGCTCCTATTAATCTGACAGATTGCACTGTTACAAACATCATGTGAAAGGCAAACATTCAAATTGAGGAAAGCTTTCTTCAAGGCACTACTGAGACAGAACATTGCCTGGTACGACACTCAACGTAGTGGGGAGTTGACCTCCAGACTTGCTGAGTAAGTCACATGATAGTGATGTCACGTGTTAGCATGTCATTCTTACTACAATAGTGTGACATCGGCAGATTCATGGACAACATCTGAGTGACTGTCTTAGTACAGACAACATCTGAGTGACTGTCTTAGTACAGACAACATCTGTGTGACTGTCTTAGTACAGACAACATCTGTGTGACTGTCTTAGTACAGACAACATCTGTGTGACTGTCTTAGTACAGACAACATCTGAGTGACTGTCTTAGTACAGACAACAACTGTGTGACTGTCGTAGTACAGACAACAACTGAGTGACTGTCTTAGCACAGACAACAACCTAGTGACTCTTAGAACGGACAATTTAGTGACTTTGTATGTCTGTAATAACTAATATGTTGTATGTCTGTAATAACTAAAATGGTATTGTTGTATGTCTGTAATAACTAATATGTTATTTTATGTCTGTAATAACTAATGTGTTATTCTATGTTTACAGCGATCTAGAGCGGGTGAAAGAGGGCATCGGTGACAAAGTTGGTTTGGCTGTCCAGTTCCTTGCTCAGTTTGTGACTGGGTTTATTGTTGGTTTTGTCAAAGGATGGAAGCTAACTTTAGTCATCATGTCTTTAACACCAGTCTTGGCCATTTGTTCGGCTTTCTTAGGGAAGGTGAGTAGTCATCTGTTGGGACATCTGTTGGGACATATGTTAGGACATCTGTTGGGATATATGTTGGAACATATGTTAGGACATCTGTTGGGACATATGTTAGGACATCTGTTGGGACATCTGTTGGGACAGCTGTTGAGACATGTCTACGTTCTCAAAGGTCTCCTCGTTCTGTCACTCCTCGCTCTGTTACTCCTAATTCTGCAACTCCTCATTCTGTCACTCCTCGCTCTGTCACTCTTCTTTGTGTCACTCTTCGTAGTGTTGCATGTTGTCTGCGATCTGCTAACTAGTGTGTTGTGTGTACATGTCAGCTGATGGCGTCATACAGTGCTCGTGAACAGAAGCAGTACGCAAGTGCTGGAGCTATCGCAGAAGAAGTGTTATCTTGTGTCCGAACTGTCATCTCCTTCAACGGACATGCTCAGGAAATCAACAAGTTTGTATCTCTTATATTCTCTACTTGTATGGTTAATGTGTTTGTTTGTCAATGTGTTTGTCAATGTGTTTGTCAATGTGTTTGTTTGTCAATGTGTTTGTCAATGTGTTTGTCAATGTGTTTGTCAATGTGTTTGTCAATGTATTTGTTTGCCAATGTGTTGTTTGTCAATGTGTTTGTCAATGTGTTTGCAAATGTGTTTGTCATTGCTTTTGTGAATATGTTTGCTTGTCACTGTCTGTGTGTATCAATGTGTTTGTTAATGTGTTTGTTTGTAAATATTTTTGTTCATGCATTTATCAATGTGTTTGTCAATGTGTTTGTCAATGTGTTTGTCAATGTGTTTGTCAACGGACATGCTCAGGAAATCAACAAGTTTGTATCTCTTATATTCTCTACTTGTGTTGTCAATGTGTTTGTCAATGTGTATGCAAATATGTTTGTTAATGAGTTTGTCAGTGTGTTTGTCAATGTGTTTGTTTTATCAATGTGTTTGTCAATTTTTTTTTGTCGATGTGTTTGCTTGTCAATGTGTTTGTCAATTTTTTGTTTGTCAATGTGTTTGCTTGTAAATGTATTTGTCAATGTGTTTGCAGAGCAGTAACATCAGTTTTATTAAGTTATTAACTGACTGATTAACTGACTGATTAACTGACTGATTAACTGACTGATCGATTAACTGATCGATTAACGACTGATCGATTACTGACTGATTGATTAACTGATTGATTAACTGACTGATTGATTAACTGACTGATTGATTGATTAACTGACTGATTAACTGATTGATTAACTGATTGATTAACTGACTGATTAACTGATTGATTAACTGATTGATTAACTGACTGATTGATTAACTGATTGATTAACTGACTGATTGATTAACTGACTGATTGATTAACTGACTGATTGATTAACTGACTGATTGATTAACTGACTGATTAACTTACTGATTGATTAACTGACTGATTAACTGACTGATCGATTAAGTGACTGATTGACTGACTAACTTATTGACTATTGCATTGACTGACATAATGACTGATTGATTGACTGATAGACTGACTGATTTACTGACTAACTTACCAACAGACATCGACGATATCAACTATCATCATGATGATGTAACAACATTCTTGTGCAGGTATGGCATTGCCTTGGAAGGAAGCAAGAAGCTTGGAGTAAAGAAATCTTTGTTTGCTGGACTCAGTGTTGGCTTCACCATGCTCATTATGTTCGGAGCTTATGGTCTGGCATTCTGGCAAGTTCTGTTTGACATCACTTCATCATGTTCTACATCACTTCATCATGTTCTACATTGTTTCATGATGTTCTACCTTGCTTCATGTTGTTCTACATTGCTTCATGTTGTTCTACCTTGCTTGATGTTGTTCTACATTGTTTCATGATGTTCTACCTTGCTTCATGTTGTTCTACCTTGTTTCATGTTGTTCTACCTTGTTTCATGTCGTTCTACATTGTTTCATGTTGTTCTACATTGTTTCATGTTGTTCTACCTTGTTTCATGTTGTTCTACATTGTTTCATGTTGTTCTACATTGTTTCATGTTGTTCTACATTGCTTCATGTTCTACATTGCTTCATGTTCTACCTTGCTTTATGTTGTTCTACCTTGTTTCATGTTGTTCTACCTTGTTTCATGTTGTTCTACCTTGTTTCATGTTGTTCTACATTGTTTCCTGTTGTTCTACCTTGTTTCCTGTTGTTCTACCTTGTTTCATGTTGTTCTACATTGTTTCCTGTTGTTCTACCTTGTTTCCTGTTGTTCTACCTTGTTTCATGTTGTTCTACATTGTTTCCTGTTGTTCTACCTTGTTTCATGTGTTCTACATTGTTCATGTTGTTCTACATTGTTTCATGTTGTTCTACATTGTTTCATGTTGTTCTACATTGTTTCATGTTGTTCTACATTGTTTCATGTTGTTCTACCTTGTTTCATGTTGTTCTACATTGTTTCATGTTGTTCTACATTGTTTCATGTTGTTCTACCTTGTTTCATGTTGTTCTACCTTTTTTCATGTTGTTCTGCTTGTTTCCTGCTGTTCTACCTTGTTTCCTGTTGTTCTACCTTGTTTCATGTTGTTCTACATTGTTTCCTGTTGTTCTACCTTGTTTCATGTTGTTCTACATTGTTTCATGTTGTTCTACCTTGTTTCATGTTGTTCTACATTGTTTCATGTTGTTCTACCTTGTTTCATGTTGTTCTACATTGTTTCATGTTGTTCTACATTGTTTCATGTTGTTCTACATTGTTTCATGTTGTTCTACATTGTTTCATGTTGTTCTACCTTGTTTCATGTTGTTCTACATTGTTTCCTGTTGTTCTACATTGTTTCTTGCTGTTCTACCTTGTTTCATGTTGTTATACCTTGTTTCATGTTGTTCTACATTGTTTCCTGTTGTTCTACCTTGTTTCCTGTTGTTCTACCTTGTGTCATGTTGTTCTACATTGTTTCCTGTTGTTCTACCTTGTTTCATGTTGTTCTACATTGTTTCATGTTGTTCTACCTTGTTTCATGTTGTTCTTCATTGTTTCATGTTGTTCTACATTGTTTCATGTTGTTCTACATTGTTTCATGTTGTTCTACATTGTTTCATGTTGTTCTACATTGTTTCATGTTGTTCTACATTGTTTCATGTTGTTGTTCTATATTGGGAGTTGTATGATGTTATTTTATGTGAACTACAATATATGTTCCACTACTAACCCTTGAATTCAATGACCTTGAACTCTGTGAACCTCAGGTTTGGCTCTACCCAGGTAAATGAGTATAACAACAGTAACGAAGAGAAGGGTCTCTCACCTGGAGATGTCTTATCTGTTTTCTTCTGTGTAATGGTGGGCTCATTTGCCCTTGGAGGTGCCTCTCCTCACATTACCTCCATCTTGACAGCAAAGGGAGCAGGAGGAACTATCTTCAGTATTATCAAAAACGTATGTTCACATTCTCTTTTTTATCTTCAACGTATCTTATCTTCTATCTTATCTTTTATCTTATCTTATCTTTCTTAAATCTTACCTTCAATGTATCTTTTCTTATCATATATCTTATCTTATCTTTACCTATCTTTTCTTGTCTTCTATCTTATCTTTCTTAAATTGTATCTTTTATCTTATCTTTTATCTTATATCTCATCTTATCTTTCTTAAATCTTACCTTCAATGTATCTTTAACTTATCTTCTATCTTATCTTTAACTTATCTTTTATCTTATCTTATTTCTTATCTTTTTATCTTATCTTTCTTAAATCTTATCTTTTAAAATCTTATCTTTTTTAAATCTTTTCTTTCTTAAATCTTATCTTTCTTAAATCTTATCTTTTTAAAAATCTTATCTAATATCTTATCTTTAACATATATCTTATATCTTATCTAACATCAAAAATGCCTGTTGGCCTTACCTTATCCTAAAATGTGAATAGAATGTGTATAGAATATGAATAGAATGTGATTAGAATGTGAATAGAATGTGTATAGAATCTGAATAGAATGTGTCTAGAATGTGAATGTTTTCGTTTATTTTGTCTTTACTGATTTTTTAATACAGGAACCAACAATTGACTCATCAGATCCTGGTGGACAGAAGTTGTCAAGTACCCAAGGATGCATTCAGTTTAAGGATGTTGAATTTGCATATCCAACTCGTAAGGATGTTACGGTAAATATATTTTCTAAAATCATTGAAAGAATTTGTGACATACATCACAGTTTCTGCTCTTCTTCTTCTTCTTCTTTGCATTCGGTTTCGTATGCTCGTCTAAACCATGAGATGGGTTGCCTCTATGGAGTTACATGTCAGTTGGAGTGCCTCGAGAGTTCCCCATAGCTTGCTCTGTAAACTTTGTTCATGAGGCCATGTTTCATTTCGTTGGTGTATGTATGATGGACATGACTGTAGGATGTGCTCTGGAGTCTGTGTTTCTGTCTGGCATGCACACTGTGCAGTCTGAGCAGGCTTTATTCTGTGCATGTGGTGGTTGAGCCTTCAGTGACCTGTTCTTAGGCGAAAGATTGTTTTGTGCTGTTTTCTGTTAAGTCTGCTGATTGGATCTTGTGGGTGTTTGCTGTGGGTTTGTTGCCTCCATACCTCTTTGTACTTTCGCTTGATATGTGTCTTGATTTCTGGTAGTGACACTGGGTGTTTGTGTTGTGTAAGTTTTGTTCCCTCCTTAGCCAGCCTGTCTGCTCTCTCATTTCCTGGTACGCCACAGTGGGCTGGTATCTACTGGAGAATAATTTTGTTGTGTTCTGAGAGCTTGTTTAGCTGTAGTGTCAGCTCTCTTCATATATTATCTTGTGGTACCCTTTGTGTAGCCTGCAGAACTGACATGCAGTAGCACAGAAAGACAAGTTTGTTTGATTGTATTTTCCATTCCTTCAGTATTTTTGTGGCGTGGACAATTGCCTGTTGCTCAGCTCTGAAATTTGTTGAGAATTCTCCGGTGGCACTTGAATTGTTTATTGTGGTGCCATCTTGGAGTATATTGATGGCACCAGACCCCCTCCTTTCCTCGCTGTCGTGCACGATGATGTATATGTGTATATATGGGTCCACTCGGGATGGGGGTATGAGGTGTCAATGTGTTCTAGTGTCTTTGCTCTCAAGATGGGACCTGTTTCTTCACCCTTTTTGTCTACATCTGGAATTGTTGTTATCACTGTGAAGTTGGGCTGTAGGTCTGTGTTGTTGTATGGTAGTATCATTTACCAGGTTGCTGGGTCTTTTGAGAGGATGCCAATGTTTTTTGCAGAGAGTAAATTTGACAAGTGATGGAAGCTGTGTCTTTTGATGCAGTTTTTGATTGGTTTATTGATTGTTTTGTGCAAGGGGTTATTTTGTTTTAGTTGCTTGAACTTTTCTGTTAGTGTGAGTATTTTGTGCTCCCTCTGTTGTCCAAGGCTCTCAATGCCAGCATTTGCCTCCAGATTTTTTATTTGTGTACTTCTCAAGCCTCCGGTGATGATTCTGAGGCCTCCGGTGATGATTCTGAGGCCTCCGGTGATGATTCTCAGTCCTGTGTTTTGTATTTTGTCTAGTTTGTATAGATTTGTCTGTGCTGAGGTTGTGTAGGCTGCCATACCAAATGCCAATTTTGTAAGTGTGTCTTAAGTCTGAGTATGGCTTTCCGTTGGATTTATTCTATGTTGGGACCCCATGTAAGTGTGTCTTAGTCTGTGACTTTCCGTTGATTTCTTCGATGTGAAACCCATGTAAGTGTGTCTTAGTCTGTGTGACTTTCTGTTGATTTCTTCGATGTGGAAACCCTGAAGTGTGTCTTAAGTCTGAGTGTGGCTTTCCGTTGGATTTATTCTATGTTGGGACCCCATGTAAGTGTGTCTTAGTCTGTGTGACTTTCCGTTGGATTTCTTCGATGTGGAAACCCCATGTAAGTGTGTCTTAGTCTGTGTGACTTTCTGTTGGATTTCTTCGATGTGGAAACCCCATGTAAGTGTGTCTTAGTCTGTGTGACTTTCCGTTGGATTTCTTCAATGAGGAAACCCCATGTAAGTGTGTCTTAGTCTGTGTGACTTTCCGTTGGATTTCTTCAATGTGGAAACGCCATGTAAGTGTGTCAGTCTGTGTGACTTTCCGTTGGATTTCTTCAATGTGGAAACCCCATGTAAGTGTTTTGTTAAATTGTATTCCTAGATAGGTAGGGTTATCCTCTTTTGTTAGTGGTTTCTTGTCTAAGCTTGACATGTTCGAGTTTTG
The DNA here is from genome assembly GCA_020796225.1 of Arion vulgaris. Classification (NCBI taxonomy): domain Eukaryota; kingdom Metazoa; phylum Mollusca; class Gastropoda; order Stylommatophora; family Arionidae; genus Arion; species Arion vulgaris. The sequence continues at coordinate 20,612,676 of CM036778.1, read as the reverse complement.
TTAATGCTTTGTGTTGACATATCAGTCTTGTTTTGTTAATGCTTTGTGTTGACATATCAGTCTTGTTTTGTTAATGCTTTGTGTTGACACTGTCTAGTTTCTGTTTATTGTGACCCCCCACCAAGTGTCTTCTTAGTTCTTTACAAATTTTGGACTCTTGCATTTTGATCCAGCTGTTTATTCATTCATTGTTCAATATTCTATGAGTGACAGGTGTTAAAGAGCTTCAACCTTGAGATACGTCCAGGTCAGACTGTAGCTCTTGTGGGTGCCAGTGGGTGTGGCAAGTCTACCATTGTCAACCTCATTCAGAGATTCTATGATCCAAACAATGGAAAAGTAAGTGGAATAAAGTGGATAAGGGGGGAGAGAAATGTTTCTGGGGTCAGTTCTGATGAGAAGAGGTCAGTTCTGATGAGGAGAGGAAATGTTTGAGGAGGAGAGGTCAGTTCTGACGAGGGAGAGGAAATGTTTGAGAAGGGAAAGAGAGGATAAGTTAAAAGTGAGAAGAGGTCAGTTATGATGAGGAAAGAGGAAATGTTTAAAGAAGGAGAGAGTTCTGATAGAAGAGGCAGTTCTGAGGAGAGAGGAAGGTTTGAAGGAGGAGAGAAATGTTTGAGTTGGAGAGGAAATGTTTGAGGAGGAGAGAATGAATGTGAAAAATAAAAGTTGTAAGAGATGGGAGAATCTGTCAGAGAGATAAGAGAGGTTGTGAAGGATAGGAGAGAGGTTAGTGAAGGATAGGAGAGAGATTGTGAAGGATAGGAGAAGAGTTAGTGAAGGATAGGAGAGAGGTTAGTGAAAGATGGGAGAGAGATTGTGAGGGACAATGGAATGAAAATTATAGTTGAACTTGTATAGGAAGATTATAGATTGGCAATGCAAGAGATAGAATATAGATTAGCAAGATGTTTCATACACACACCTGTATCATGTTTTAGTTTAATCGTCGGATCACCATCACTGCACGTCGAACCAATTAGTCCATATCTCCGATCTCTCAGTGTGTGGCGACTAACGACACCGGTTCTTGTCGAGCTACACCACACTTAACTTTGAGTTCTTGCAGTCTGGTTAGTGTTGTAGATTCACCGCTATTAGTGAATCATGTACACGCCCTCTCTCCTTAAGGAATTTATAATATCAGCCTGGTCCATTGCTCACCCGCTTTGTACAGCAGCCATACCTGCAAACCTATCCGCACGTTCATTCCCCTTACACCTGCATGCACTGGCACAAAATAAAAGTGATCTTTGTTAGCTTAGACCTTCCAGCGACTCCATCCAATGTCTCCTAGCCCATCCTGTTTCAATCTTCCTGAGCATACTCATTGAGTCACTGAGAAAATATACATGGATAAAAGTCTGTGATTCCAGCCAAACCATCGCTTTAGTAACCACCATGAATTCCATAGTGAGACTGCTTGTAGTCACGGCAAAACCACCACTGTCTTTCTTCACAACATCCCCCTCCGACCTGAGCAGTGAAAGCCATTGAGCTCCACACTGTCGAATCACCGAACCATCCGTATAAATGATTACATCATGCTCAGATGCGTTCTCAGAAATCAATGCCTGAACTGCTGCCTCCACGACAAGTAGGTTGTCTTGTCTGCATTCTTTATCAAGTTTGATGCATACAGAAAAAGATGTATAGATTCCTGTTGGCACTGGTATCCATTCTTCACCGGGAACAATGTCTTCAAGTGTACACACCTGTTCAATACAGTCCTCGGCCTGACCCATCCAAGATTTCCTCTTTTGAAAATCTGTATCATGTACACACCTGTATCATGTACACACCTGTATCATGTACACACCTGTATCATGTGTACACTGGTATCCACAATGTATTTCTCAGGTATTGTTGGATGGAGTGGATATTAAGGATCTGAATATCCATTGGTTGCGAGGCAACATCGGAGTTGTGTCTCAGGAGCCAATTCTCTTTGGGATTTCTATCGCGAAAAATATCAGCTTAGGCAGACCAGGTGTTACCATGGACGAAATACAAGCAGCATCTAAGGTGGCTAATGCACATCATTTTATATCAGCCTTACCGCAGGTAAGCTATCACTTTTATATTAGTCTTACCTCATCTATCACTTATATCAGTCGTACCTGAGGTAAGATATCACTTTTATATCAGTCTTATCTGAGGTAAATCACTTTTATATCAGTCTTACCTCATCTATCACTTATATCAGTCGTATCTGAGGTAAGATATCACTTTTATATCAGTCGTACCTGAGGTAAGATATCACTTTTATGTCAGTCGTACCTGAGGTAAGATATCACTTTTATATCAGTCTTATCTGAGGTAAGATATCACTTTTATATCAGTCGTACCTGAGGTAAGATATCACTTTATATGTCTTATCTGTGACACTTTTTGATGCTGAGGTAAGATATCACTTTTATATCAGTCTTATCTGAGGTAAAATCACTTAACAGTTTACTCTAACTTCTTTTATATCAGTCTTATCTGAGGTAGATCACTTATATAGTCTTACAGGTGAATCACTTTAGGTGATGTTTTCATCCGCACTAGATCTGATGGTTCACTGTTTAACTTAACTTAAGAGCCAAGACAAAACGACGGAAATACTTCTCAAGACCTCCTTCGCTGACGATGCTGCCTTAGTCGCCCACAGTGAGACTAAACTGCAATGTCTAATTAATAATTTGTCAAAGGCATGCGACCTCTTTTCTCTGACAATAAGTGTCTCCAAAACAGTTGTATTATGTCAGGAGGTAGACATCAAATATCACTTTAAATGGTAACCATCTAACACCAGTGCAAAATTCTGCTATCTTGGGTCCACGGTCACTGCCAGCCTTCTCTTGATGAAGAAATCAACGCTCGTATAGGAGTGCGGCTACTACATTCGGCATACTATCAAAGCGAGCGTGGGACAACAAAAATTGACATTGCAGACGAAAACTCAAATATATCGAGCCTGTGTAATTAGTTCTTTACTATATGGCTCAGAAACATGGACAGCCTACTCAAGACACGAGAGGAGACTTAACATCTTTCACCTTCGATGTCTCCGCAAGATTATGAACATCAGGTGGTACGACAAGATAACCAAATCTGAAGTACTACAACGTGCAAATCTGCCTTCCATCATGGGCATGCTCAGCAGTAGACGACTAAGATGGTTGGGACATGTGAGAAGAATGGAAACTTATCGCATACCAAAACAAATGTTGTTCTGTGAACTTTCGGAGGAAGAGGCACCAGGGCAGACCACTGCTCAGATATAAAGATGTCTGCAAAACCTCAATGAAAAACTTTGCTATAGATCCCAGCACATGGGAGGGACTAGCTGATGACAGAGTTGTGTGGAAAGCCAAATTACGGAAGGGCGCAGAGTCTTTTGAGAAGAGACTTATGTACGAGCTGAACGACAAGAGAGAAAAGCGAAAACTCGAAGTTGTCACAGTAAAACACTTGCCTACTGACCGTCTGTAAAGATGAAAAGCGCCATATATATGTCTTACCTCAGGTAAACTATTACTTTTATATCAGTCTTCTCAGGTAAGCTATTACTTTTATATCAGTCTTATCTCAGGTAAACTATTACTTTTATATCAGTCTTATCTCAGGTAAACTATTACTTTTATATCAGTCTTATCTCAGGTAAACTATTACTTTTATATCAGTCTTATCTCAGGTAAGCTATTCTTATATCAGTCTTATCTCAGGTAAGCTATCCAATGATGTAAATTATCCTTTGATGTAATGTGTTCATTGATGCCATTTGTCCATTGATGCCATTTGCACATTGATGGCATTTGTCCATTGATGTCATTTGTCCATTGATGTCATTTGTCCATTGATGTCATTTGTCCATTGATGTCATTTGTCCATTGATGTCATTCGTCATATGGTGTCATTTGTCCATTGATGGAATCTGCACATTGATGTCATTTGTTCATTGATGTCCTTTGTACATTGATGTATTGTACATTGTGTTACAATGATGTCAGTTGTCCATTGGTGTCATTTATCCATTGATTGCATTTGTACATTGATGTCATTTGTACATTGATGTCATTTGTCCATTGATGTCATTTGTCCATTGATGTCATTTGTCCATTGTTGTATTTGTCCATTGATTTGTAATTGTACATTCATGTCATTCGTCATATGGTGTAATTTGTCCATTGATGTCTTTGTATATTGATGTCATTTGTACATTGATGTCATTTGTCCATCGATGTCATTTGTTATTTGATGTGATATGTCCATTGATGTCATTTGTTCATTGATGTCATTTGTTCATTGATGTCATTTGTATATTGATGTCATGGTGTCCATCGATGTCATTTGTTATTTGATGGCATATGCCCGTTGATGTCATGTGTCCATTGATGTCATTGTCATGGCCATGTGTCCATTGATGACATTTGTCCATTGATGTCATTTCTCCATTGATGTCATTTGTCCATTGATGTCATATGTCCATTGATGTCATTTGTCCATTGATGTCATGTGTCCATTGATGTCATTTGTACAGGGATATGACACTCTGGTCGGAGAACGAGGTGCCCAACTTTCTGGTGGACAGAAACAACGTGTGGCTATAGCGCGAGCTCTTGTGAGGGACCCTAGGATTCTTCTGTTGGATGAAGCTACCTCGGCCCTGGACTCTAAAAGTGAGGGCATCGTTCAAGCAGCTCTTGATAAGGGGGAGAGAGGGAGGGAGGTAGTGAGGGCATCGTTCAAGCAGCTCTTGATAAGGTGAGGAGGAGGGAGGTAGTGAGGGCATCGTTCAAGCAGCTCTTGATAAGGTGAAAGGAGAGGTGTAGGCATCTTCAATCAGCCTTGATAATTAGAGGGAGGAGGTAGTGACATGGATGGAGAGATCTGATGAAAGCGGTAGATGGGGTGGATATGCTGGGGGAGAAATCTGATGGTTAAAGAATAGATCTGATGACTGGAGGATAGATCTGATGGTTGGAGGATAGATCTGATGGCTGGAAGAGAGACCTGATGACTGGAGGATAGATCTGATGACTAGAGGATAGATCTGATGGCTGGAGGAGAGACCTGATGACTGGAGGATAGATCTGATGGCTGGATGATAGATCTGATGGTTGGGGATAGATCTGATGACTGGAGGATAGATCTGATGGTTGGAGGATAGATCTGATGGCTGGAGGATAGATGATGGTTGAGGAGAGATTGATGACTGGATGAGAGATCTGATGGTTGGAGGATAGATCTTCTTCTTCTTCTTCTGCGATCGTTCTTCACGGCCAATTTTGGTCATTCTTATTGTGATGTATAATTCGTCCACTGGCAAGAACGGAGTGATCTACGTCGGGACGATTGTGCGCCCATGGTGACTAGGCCCGCCCGTCCGTCCGTTTTCAGCCAGCTTTTGATTTACTAGGTGAACTTTCCTAGGTACGATCCTTTCGGATCTACGCCTTTACGATCAACTTTGCCGTATATTTGGGCTTTGTGATCTACGCCAGGACAGTGAGTTACGCTGTTTTGCCCGTTCTGACTGAGAAATATTTCTCGGGGCTTGTCAGCTTGTCCTCGGACGGCTCTTACTCGTATAAAACACCGTGTAAAGTATCGGCCTTCGCCAATGTTCAGGACCCGGACTTCCTGTCTGATCCGTACATTGTCGGCCTTGCTGTACCACTTTTGAGTTTGATCCGGAGAAGGAACATTCTCAGCCTTTTCTAGACGCGCGTTGGCAATTTGCAATTAACCTCGATATGCACCGGCATGGGGCCTAGTACAAACAATGTAGAGGGTCGTTTCAGTCGGCGCTATCAACGCAACTTAGGATTTTGCGCCCGCCACCATCACCCGCTCCAGTCATTCCGGGATGTTAATTACGACTGTAATCGAACCTTGCCCGGTTTCCCCAAGGCTGGCAGTTCCTTTAGGTATCACCAACCTCAGTTCTTCCGGGGATGTTAATTTTTTTATCGCACAGTACCTTGCACGGTTTTCCCAGGTTGGGTAGTTTCGTTATGCACTAAAACGCAACTTGTTCTTTTGCGCTCGGCAAACCTTGCCCAGTACATGTATCTGCACTAGGCCACCGATGCGGAGTCGGTTGCAATCTTCTCTCGTACCGACACGAGGGTAGACTTTTATTCGTTCCGGTCCTGTTTTATTTATTCTTGCCGACGGGCTGGCAATGTTTGCCCTCTCCTCAGGGCTTCGAGCTTCGCCCTTCGTTGGCACGCGTTTTCGTCACTGGAAACACCTCTCATCCATGTCAGAGACTTTTCGTTGCTGCTTCTTTACGTTCAGGAACTTGGGCACTATCTTGTTGGACATCGGAGAGATTTGTGCATTTTGTTATTATGGATCTGTTTTGCATTTCCGTACTTGCACTGCTACCACTACCAGTAGTTCTCCCCGATCCCTGCCCCTCTTAGCCAACCGGAACCGAGTCTGTTTCCAGGGTCACCGCGTGGAGGTTGGGGGCAGGTTCGTTAGGCAGCTCTTGGTTAGCGCGCCCTCACTAACCCTGGCTCATGTTAATACCATAACCTAATGAGCCTTTGACCCCGGAGGATAGATCTGATTACTGGAGGAGAGATCTGATGGTTGGAGGATAGATTTTATGACTGGAGGAGAGATCTGATGACTGGAGGATAGATCTGATGACTGCAGGATAGATCTGGTGAAGGAGAGATCTGATGGCTGGAGAGATCTGATGACTGAAGAGATCTGATGGCTGACGGAGAGACCTGATGACTGGAGGATAGACCTGATGGCTGGAGTACAGATCTGCTGACTGGAGGAAAGAACTTATGACTGGAGGATAAATCACATGACTGGAGGAGAGATATGATGGCTGGATGATAGATTTTAAGACTGGAGGAGAGATCTGATGACTGGAGAATAGATCTGACCTGACGATAGATCTGATGGAGGAGAGATCTGATGGCTGGAGGAGAAATCTGATGACTGGATAGATCTGATGGCTGGAGGATAGTTCTGATGACTGGAGGAGAGATCTGATGACTGGAGGATAGATCTGATTGATGGAGAGAGATCTGATGGCTGGAGGATAGATCTGATGGCTGAAGGATAGATCTGATGGCTGGAGGATAGTTCTGATGGCTAGAGGAGAGACCTGATGACTGGAGGATAGATCTGATGACTGGAGGATAGATCTGATAGCTGGAGGATAGATCTGATGTTTGGAGGATAGATCTGATGGATACAGGGGAGATCTGATTACTGGAGGAGAGATCTAATGGCTGGAGGAGATATCTGATGACTGGAGGAAAGATCTGATGGTTGTGGGATAGATCTGATGGATGGAGGAGATATCTGATGGCCTGATGGCTGGAGTATAAATCTGATGACTGGAGGAAAGATCTGATGACTGACGGAAAGATCTGGTGGTTTGGGAATAGATCTGATGACTGGAGCAGAGATCTGATGGCTGTAGGATAGATCTGATGGTTGGATGATAGATCTGATGGCTGTTGGAGAGATCTGATGACTGGAGGAGAGATATGATGACTGGAAGAGAGATCTTATGACTGGAGGATAGATCTGATAGTTGGAGGATAGATCTGATGGAGGAGAGATCTGATGACTGGAGGATAGATCTGATGACTGGATGATATATCGGATGACTGGAGGATAGATGGATGGAGGACAGATCTGATAGCTGGAGTATAGATCTGATGGCTGGAGGAGAGATCTGTACCCAACGTAGATCAAACCGTTCTTGTCAAAGGACCAATTATATATCATAAAAAGAATGATAAAATTGGCCGTGAAGAACGATCGGAAAGAAGAAGAAGAAATCTTCCTCTGCTATTTTCTCTCACCGATATATACATATTATATATAATAGTTTAGTTTTAGTTTAGTCGTCGGATCACCATCACTGCACGTCGAACAAATTAGTCCATAAGTGCTTCGATTTCTCCCTCAGTATGTCCATCAGCGTGTGGCGACTAATGACACCGGTTCTTTGTTGGTTTACAATTCTTCTTTGTCTGCCAGCATAGCGTTCTTGTCGAGCTACACCACACTTAACTTTGAGTTCTTGCAGTCTGGTTAGTGTTGTGGATTCACCGCCATTACGTGAATCATGTACACGCCCTCTCTCCTTAAGGAATTTATAATATCAGCCTGGTCCATTGCTCGTCCGCTTTGGACAGCAGCCATAACTGCAAGCCTATCCGCACGTTCATTCCCCTTACACCTGCATGCCCTGGCACAAAAATAAAAGTGATCTTTGTCAGCTTAGACCTCCCCAGCGATTCTATCCAATGTCTCCTAGCCCATCCTGTTTCAATATTCCTGAGCATACTCATTGAGTCACTGAGAAAACATGCATGGATAAAAGTCTGTGATTCTAGCCAAATCATCGCTTTGGTAACCGCCATGATTTCCATAGTGAGACTGCTTGTAGTCACGGCAAAACCACCACTGTCTTCCTTCACAACATCACCTCCGACCTGAGCAGTGAAAGCCCACGAGCTCCGCACCTGTCGAATCACCGAACCATCCGTATAAATGATTACATCATGCTCAGATGCGTTCTCAGAAATTAATGCCTGAACCTCTGCCTCCACGACAAGTGGGTTGTGTTGCCTGCATTCTTTATCAAGTTCGATGCATACAGAAAAGGATGTAGCGATTCCTCTTGGCACTGGTATCCATTCTTCACCGGGATCAATGTCTTCAAGTGTACACACCTGTTCAATACAGTCCTCGGCCTGACCCATCCAAGATTTTCCTCTTTTAACCTATTTCCTTTTGTCTCTTTATTTCCAAGTGCAGAGGATGTTGTGTGTCAGCATTGACTCGAGGTATGCTCGTGCACGGCTCATCAATATTCTATACTCCATAGTAGGATAGTCAAGGAGATAGCGCATCGCCCTGCACGACGTGTCTTTAGTGCAACCAAGTATAATACGCATCGCCTCGTTCTGTATTCTTTCCAGTCATTCTATCTGACTATGACTGAGAGTCAGGATCGCCAGCGCATACTCAAGCACAGAAAGGACCAGACCCTGGTATAAAAGGCAAAGATGGCGCTGTTCACAATCCGCCGCAGCCATTACCCTCATCGCCAGCAAACCTTTCCTCGCCTTCATTATCACATGAGCTATGTGTTCCGTAAAAGCTAGACTACGATCAAAACGTAACCCCAGGTATTTCATAGACTGAGATCGCTCCACTACCTCTGAACACAAAACCACATATGGTGTTGGAGTGTTGACGATGTGGTTGTTTAAAGAGAACCATCTTAGTCTTAGTGTATGTCCAGTCAATGTCTACTTATTCTGTCTTAGTGTATGTCCAGTCAATGTCTGCTTCTTCTGTCTAAGTTTATGTCCTGTCAATGTCTTCTTCTTTGTATTGTGTTGTCCTTCAATATAAGTATTACATATATTAGAGACGACTGCAGTAAAACTATGTAGCAATGGCGGTACTCCTCTTCCTACCTACCACCTACCACCTTCCCCACCACCACCCCTACCACCACCTTCCCCACCACCACCTCCTCCCACCACCTCCCCACCCACCTACCCACCTCTCACCTACCTACCACCCCCCTCCACCACCACCACCTACCTCCTCCTTCCTCCACCTACCCTACCTACCTACCACCTACCTTCCTACCACCACCTACCTACCTTCCATCACCTACGCCCACCTACCTACCTTCCTACCACCTACCTACCTACCTACCTACCTACCTACCTACCTTCCTACCATCAACCCACCCACCCATCCATCCATCCATCTATCAATCTATCCATCTGTTTCTCTTTTCTCTCCTCATCTAGTATCATTGATTTTCTCTCCCTCATCTAGTATCATTGATATTAGAGAAGACTGCAGTAAAACTATGTAGCAATGGCGAAACATATAAGAACAAAGTACTGTTGTTTTACAAAGAACAAATAACAATACACATCAACGTTTCCACCAAAATGCCCTTGTCAAGCAAAAGATACACCAGACGGGAAGAAATTCACTTCTGATACGCCAGACATAAAACAAAAAAAAAGTAAAGGAACCCTTTCATACCTCTTGGTATATAGGTCAATACAGTGTTAGGCCTGTATTTTTCATTGACCGTCGGCACACGATGGGTGATGTGGTCAGCATCACGCCGGCCGCCTTTACTTTCCCAGAGCATGTCTGGTACCCAGTTGAGGCTGGGTCGACCTGAGAGCCGTCGTGGTCGGGAAAATTCCACGCACATTGCGGAGCTGAACCCAGACCACCAGCCTTGCGAAGCGAGTTCACTAACAACTACGCTACAGCGGCTCTCTATACACCAGACATAACATATACAATTACATAATAAATTCCTAATGGCATTTAAAATTTTAAAAATGTGGCTAAAAATTAAAACAAACAAAATAAATATGAAAAACTAGGAATTTAAAAAACAGGATAAAATAATATTAATCAAATATATACATAGCATATATACATTTAACATATACACATATAGATTATGGAGCATAAGAAGAAACATATGAATGTAGTGCGTTGAGTCCATGTGGTCGCAACGTACCATATAAAGATGTCAAACGATTTTCTAGAGTTCTCTATTGTGTCCTTGGCAAATTGTGGTCATGTTGTGTCCATGTCATTTTGTGTCCATGTAATAAGTTCATGTAATATTGTGTCCATGTCAAATTGTGTCCATGTCAAATTGTGTTCATGTCATATTGTGTCCATGTCATAAGTGTCCATGTCATATCGTGTCCATGCTATACCCTCCTTGTCCACTATATATTTGTATGCAGGCGAGGGAAGGACGAACCACTATTGTTGTTGCCCACCGATTGTCTACTATACAAAATGTAGATGTTATCTATGTCATGGACAGCGGGGAGGTGGTGGAGACAGGCAGACATCAGCAACTCATGGACATGAAGGCAGTCTACTATAACTTGGTGACCCTTCAGACAATCGTAGAGCAGGAGGAACATGTCAACAATCCAGGTAACAATCATAGCTAGTTACTTCATTCTCAAAGTAACAATCGTAGCTAGTTACTTCATTCTCAAAGTAACAATCGTAAATAGTTACTTCATTCTCAGGTAACAATCATAAATGGTTACTCATTCTCCAGGTAACAATCATAGTTACATCATTCTCAGGTAACAATCATAACTACTACTTCATTCTCCAGGTAACAATCATAGCCACTACTTCATTATCCAGGTAACAATCATGCCTTACTTCATTACCCAGTAATCATAAATAGTTACTCATTCTAAAGTCAATAAGTGTTACTTCATTTCAAGTAACAATCATAGATCATTACTATTCTCCAGTACAATCATGATCACTTCATTCTCTAGGTAACAGTCACTAGTTGCATCATTCTCCAGTACAATCATAATGGTTACATATTCTAGTAACAATCATAACTAGATACTTCATGTCTCAGGTACAACATAGCCACTTACTTCATTACCAGGTAACAATCAAGCCACTATGGCATTATCAGGTCAATCTACCACTTACTTCATTATCCGGTAACAATCATAGCTGGTTGTTCATTATCAAGAAAATCATGTTACTTCATTCTCAGGTAACATCATAGCCAGTTACTTCATTCTCAGGTAACAATCATAGCCATTACTTCATTATCCAAGGTAACAATCTAGCTGGTTGTTTCATTATCAAAGTAACAATCATAGTTACTTCATTCTCCAGGTAACAATCATAAAATAGTTACTTCATTCTCCAGGTAACAGTCATAGCCAGTTACTTCATTCTCCAGGTAACAATCATAGCCACTTACTTCATTATCCAGGTAACAATCATAGCTAGTTACTTCATTCTCAAAGTAACAATCATAGTTACTTCATTCTCCAGGTAACAATCATAGATATTACACTCAGTTAACTAAGTTACTTCATTCTCCAGGTAACAAACATAAATAGTTACTTCATTCTCCAGGTAACAATCATAGCCAGTTACTTCATTCTCCAGTTAACAATCATAACTAGTTACTGCATTCTCAAAGTAACAATCAAAGATAGTTACTTCATTCTCCAGTTAACAATCATAACTAGTTACTGCATTCTCAAAGTAACAATTATAGTTACTTCATTATCCAGGTATTTCTTCTTTGATATTGAGACATTTAGCCGCCCGAGTGGTTACCGAGGTCCAAATTTGGGGTGTAAAGAATAAACCACTGTTACCTGCCACGCATGTCGTAAGAGGCGACTAAGGAGGTTTGGCTGAAATCGGATGCATGTGCCCTAAACGTGTATAAGTCTTATGCGTTTAGGGGCCTATCAAACCAATGTGCAACGTATACACGTTCTCGGCAAAGATCAAACATATCACAAAGAGTGATTAAAATTGGTCGTAAAGAACGAACGCAAAGAAGAAGAAGAAGAAGCCATTTAGCCAGTTATTGAAATCTTAGCTCAACCAAGAAAAATCCTACCTGTAATTCTCTCTACCTTTAAGTTCTCACCTTTATTTTCACCTTAATTCTCACCTTTAATTCTCACCTGTTCTACTTTACCATGAATTTATCTATTAAAAATGATATGATTGTCTCATTTTGTTAGGATTAGAAATTCAATGATTGAGAAGCTAGTTCTAGTTTGAAATCTGTATTCAATCATTATTCTGTTTGTAAAATGAGATGTTCCTTGCAGACGACAATGACGATGATGATGATGATGTTGATGTTGTGACTGATGGAGTGAACGGAGCTCCAGCTAAAAAGATCCATCAAGTATCCAGACAATTGTCACATGGAGCTATTCTTAGACAGCTCTCAGATGCTTCTTCTGATGCTCAGACTCCAGTAAAGAAACCAAATTTGTTTAGATCAAAGAGTTTACACGAGGATGATGAGCTAGTTCAGGTAATATCTTATTTAAAGATGTTAGATTTACCTGAGTGTAACTAACATTAAACACATTTACCTGAGTGTAACTAACATTAAACACATTTACCTGAGTAACTAACATTAAACACATTTACCTGAGTGTAACTAACATTAAACACATTTACCTGAGATTAATTAACTAACATTAAACACATTTACCTGAGATCAATTAACTAACATTAAACACATTTACCTGAGATTAATTAACTAACATTAAACACATTTACCTGAGATTAACTAACATTAAACACATTTACCTGAGATTAACTAACATTAAACACATTTACCTGAGATTAATTAACTAACATTAAACACATTTACATGAGATTAATTAACTAACATTAAACACATTTACCTGAGTTATTTAATTAACATTAAACACATTTACCTGAGATTAACTAATATTAAACACATTTACATGAGATTAACTAACATTAAACACATTTACCTGAGATCAATTAACTAATATTAAACACATTTACCTGAGATTAATTAACTAACATTAAACACATTTACCTGAGATTAATTAACTAACATTAAACACATTTACCTGGGTATTAACTAACATTAAACACATTTACCTGAGATCAATTAACTAATATTTAACACATTTACCTGAGATTAATTAACTAACATTAAACACATTTACCAGAGAAAAACATTTAAAACACATTTAAGATCCTAGATTTAACAGAACAGCATTTTAAAGATTGACATTTACTAATATCTTTCCATTACTTTCTGTCTAATTGACTTTTAAAATTAACTGACACTACTTAAAAGTGAAGTGTAAATGATAAGCTAACACATATCACTAGACTTTACTGAAGAAGAATTGAAACAGAATTTACCATTCATTTCAGATACTTTGTGACATCTGTGAAAGAAGAACTTGTGATGTCATACTCAGATACTTTGTGAACTAGAGTGAAAGAAAGCTTTTGTCATTCTCAGATACTTTGTGACCGAGAAAGAAGAGCTTTTTCATTCTGAGATACTTTGTGTGACTCGGAAAGAAGAGCTTTTTCATTCTCAGATACTTTGTGCATCTGAAGAAGAGGCTTTTTCATTCTGAGATACTTTGTGTGACTGAAGAAAGAGCTTTTTCATTCTGAGATACTTTGTGTGACTGAAGAAAGAAGAGCTTTTTCATTTGAGATACTTATGACTGAAATAAACTAGAGATTTTTCATGAGTGATCATGATGCTAATTTGTGATATCCCAACTAGTTAATGTGTCTATGATATCTCAACTAGTTAATTGTGTAATTTTTATATCTCAACTAGTTAATGTGTATCTATGATATCCCAACAATAAACTATATCATAAACACCATACAGATTTCTTCTTTGATTATCAACAAATTTTTGATGAAGTTGTTTGTTTTTATCCTCAGAATAAACTTTCTTAGAACACCAACAGATTTCTTCTATTTCTAATTTATTCATTTTGGACGACACACAAGACCAGGTTTTCTTCAAATAAACTTTCTTGAATTTATTCATTTCTATTTACAGGACGACACACCAAGACCAGGATTTCTTCAAATAAACTTTCTTGAATTTATTCATTTCTATTTACAGACGACACACAAGACCAGGATTTCTTCGCATGTTCAAGTCAAATCTAAAGATGGCCATTTATTTTGTTTGGATGTGTTGGGGCTATTATCAATGGAGCAACATTTCCAGTATTTGCTGTATTCTTCAGTGAAATCATTAAGGTATTTGTTATGTTCTTGTTATGTTCTTTAGTGAAATCATTAAGGTATTTGATTATGTTCTTGTTATGTTCTTTGTATATGTTCTTGTTATGTTCTTGTTATGTTCTTGTTATGTTCTTGAGTGAAATCATTAAGGTATTTGTTATGTTCTTCGTATATGTTCTTGTTATGTTCTTGTTATGTTCTTCTAGTGAAATCATTAGATGTTCTTGTTATGTTCTTCAGTGAAATCATTAAGGTATTTGTTATGTTCTTGTTATGTTCTTGTTATGTTCTTCAGTGAAATCATTAAGGTATTTGTTATGTTCTTGTTATGTTCTTGTTATGTTCTTGTTTGTTCTTGTTATGTTCTTGTTATGTTCTTTAGTGAAATCATTAAGGTATTTGTTATGTTCTTGTTATGTTCTTGTTATGTTCTTGTTATGTTCTTGTTATGTCTTTGTTATGTTCTTTTATGCTATATCATTAAGTATTTGTTATGTTCTTGTTATGTTCTTGTTATGTTCTTGTTGTGTTCTTTAGTGAAATCATTAAGGTATGTCGAGCAATATTGTTTCACGTTTTCTTGATTTAAAAAAATCCATTTTTCTATTTTCACAAAATGTTTAAACTTTCATATGACATGTACAAAACACATTTCACATTGTTCTTCAAACCTGCAAGATTGTATATATTGTCTAACAGATGTCCACAAACCTGCAAGATTGTATATATTGTCTAACAAAGATGTTCACAAACCTGCAAGATTGTATATATTGTCTAACAGATGTCCACAAACCTGCAAGATTGTATATATTGTCTAACAGATGTCCACAAACCTGCAAGATTGTATATATTGTCTAACAGATGTCCACAAACCTGCAAGATTGCATATATTGTCTAACAAAGATGTTCACAAACCTGCAAGATTGCATATATTGTCTAACAAAGATGTTCACAAACCTGCAAGATTGCATATATTGTCTAACAGATGTCCAAACCTGCAAGATTGTAATATTGTCTAAAGATGTCCACAAACCTGCAAGATTGCATATATTGTCTAACAAAGATGTTCACAAACCTGCAAGATTGCATATATTGTCTAACAAAGATGTCCACAAACCTGCAAGATTGTATATATTGTCTAACAAAGATGTCCACAAGCCTGCAAGATTGTATATATTTTCTTTCTACAGACATTTGGAACAAAAGTGACAGTTGTTGATAAAGGTCTCTTCTGGAGTATGATGTTTGTTGTCATGGGAGCTACCTCATTCTTCTCCAACTTGCTACAGGTAAGTACAGTTTTCTTATCTTTCTTGTCCAACTTGCTACAGGTAAGTACAGATTTTCTTATCATTCTTGTCCAACTTGCTACAGGTAAGTACAGATTTTCTTATCATTCTTGTCCAACTTGCTACAGGTAAGTACAGATTTTCTTATCATTCTTGTCCAACTTGCTACAGGTAAGTACAGATTTTCTTATCATTCTTGTCCAACTTGCTACAGGTAAGTACAGATTGTCTTATCTTTTTAAAATTAGAATTGTCAATTTTGTTATCTCTTGTTATCAGTTTCTTTGTTAGACTCTCATTCTGTGACTATTGTCTGTATCTCTAAGTTAACATTCTGTGACTATTGTCTGTATCTCTAAGTTAACATTCATGATTATCTGTTTCTCTAACATTCATGATTGTCTGTTTCTCTAACCTAACATTCATGATTGTCTGTATCTATAAGCTAACATTCATGATTGTCTGTATCTATAAGCTAACATTCATGATTGTCTGTATCTATAAGCTAACATTCATGATTGTCTGTTTCTCTAAGTTAACATTCATGATTGTCTGTATCTCTAAGTTAACATTCATGATTGTCTGTATCTCTAAGCTAACATTCATGATTGTCTGTATCTCTAAGCTAACATTCATGATTGTCTGTATCTCTAAGCTAACATTCATGATTGTCTGTATCTCTAAGCTAACATTCATGATTGTCTGTATCTCTAAGCTAACATTCATGATTGTCTGTTTCTCTAAGCTAACATTCATGATTGTCTGTTTCTCTAAGCTAACATTCATGATTGGCTGTATCTCTAAGCTAACATTCATGATTGTCTGTATCTCTAAGCTAACATTCATGATTGTCTGTATCTCTAAGCTAACATTCATGATTGTCTGTATCTCTAAGCTAACATTCTCTCTCTCTCGCGATCGTTCTAGGCTAGTTTTTATCATTCTTATTGTGATATATAAACAGCCAAACATCAAAACGTAATGTACGTGCACCAACCTTCAGCATCTATTTGAGCACAGTTGCTTATCATTCGGTGGGGTGTTCGATTTCAGCCAGCTATTGTGTGCGGTTCGCTCTCCGCTAGCTTTTGACTGTCCTCAGCCGACCCACAAGGCAGTGGGTTGCTATTTTCTTTCAGGGCAGCAATCCTTAGACGGCCTGCCCTCCGGAGCTTATGAACACCATCTGGCCAGCAAAACCGGTCGTTTTAATGAACACCTTGGTTTGCTGCCCGTTGAGGTTTACTTGCGGTTTGCTCCGCTAGCTTTTGATTGTCCCCAATTAAAACTACAAGGCAGCAGTAGTTCCCTGCAAGCGGAAACGCGCACTGGCTTTTCCTCTGCTGGGCTTTCTAGTTCTGCTCATGTGGGTGGGACGCACACCCTCTTGCCTGCCATGCTCGCTGCTGCAATGCTTACCTCGCTTTCCGCGCTTGCCGTGCCGGCCTGCCCCTCAATGAGGCCCACTATGATGGCTTTGCCAGCGTACGTGCTAGCTCTGCCCTGATGCCCTATCACCATCGACTTTTTCCGTGCTCACATTTTTCGTGCCTTTCGTGTCTGTACACATTTGCCTGGGCTGTCACCGTCTGTGACTCAACCCGGTCTCTCACCCATGTCATATGGTCACGGGTCTCGTCCCATGTGGTGCCATCCTTGCAACGTCCGTATGTGTGCTCGCTCTGCCATTGTGCCTACCATTTCCATCAATTCCCACTTCTCCTCCATGCTGTTCGACTTTGAATGGGCAAAATCCAAGTTTCGCCCCATGATGCAGACATGCAACTCAACTGGGCACCCCAGCATGCTCATCGGCTCTATAGAGGCGGATCAAGAGAGCATGCGCGGGCTTCGAATTTCGCCACACGCGGGTCAACGTCCCTTCAATGGCTTTGACTTTTGACCTACGTGGACTAACGTGCAGCCCAACTCATCACCCAGCATCCTCACCGGCTCAAGAGTAGTGCCTCAAGAGAGAGAATACGCGGGCTCCGAATTTCGCCGCACGCGGGTCGACGTCCCTTCGATGGTTTTGATTCGTGCCTCTCTGTGATGGGAGATAGACTTTTGACCTATGTGGAGCATCGTGCGGGCAGATAGGCGGAACTCATCACCCTGCATACTCATCGGCGCAAGAGAAGTGCATCAAGAGAAAGGATGCGCGGGCTCCGAGTTCCGCCCAGCAAGGATCCACATGTATCGTTCTAGCTTTTCCCATCGTCCGGGAGAGGCGAGCATTAATATTTACTCTGGGAGTTCGCTCATCTGAGCTGCGAGCGGATCCCATCAAGCATGACTACCTTTGCATCTCTACTTGCCCAGAGTAGCTCTCCCACGGCACCAGACAGTTATTATATTTTCCCATGATTGTTTGTATCTCTAAACTAACATTCATGATTGTCTGTATCTCCAAGATAACATATATTTCTTCCATGATTGTTTCAGAATGTTGCTTTCGGTTACTCTGGAGAAAATCTGACAGCTCGTCTGAGACAACAGACATTCCAGAATATTCTCAGACAGGATGTGGAATACTTTGATAACCCCAAACATTCGACAGGAGCTTTAGCTACTCGACTCGCTACTGATGCATCTATGATTAAAAATGTATGTTACATATTGCCACTGAACTGTAGGTTACATATAGCCACTAGACTGTAGGTTACATATAGACACTAGACTGTAGGTTACATATAACCACTCGACTGTAGGTTGCATATTGGTACTTGACTGTAGGCTACATATAGCCACTCGACTGTAGGTTGCATATTGGTACTCGACTGTAGGCTACATATAGACACTTGACTGTAGGTTACATATTGGTACTCGACTGTAGGTTGCATATAGACACTTCACTGGCTACTGATACTGATGCATCAATGATCAAAACTAGATTTCTCATAGGAAAATAATCGACATTATAGTATCAGTTTTTTCACATCTATATTTATCATCTTGTTAGAAAAATCTATATTTTTATGATGTTTTATAATCTATAATCCAAAGAGCAATGCTGCTCCGATACAATGGGTACAAAGCAAAAGGCCGGCCACGCAAAGATGGACCTCAGAGATAACAGACGCGACGAAAGAGACTATCTACGAAGCGCATACTAGGCCCGTTTTAGAAATCTCTTCCTGACCTGACGCTGTGAGGCATACAGGATTCGAGAAAGAAAGAAATAAAAGAAAGAAAGAATAATCTACATTGCTAAATGTTTGAAGATATCCCAGTGTGTATCAATTTCTTAATCCTTATCAATTCTTAAAGGAAAAGCGTCATGACTAAATAACATTCCAGCAAAAATTCTCAAACATAACAAGGATGTCCTCTTGCCCACCCCCTTCTCCTCTACGATCTCCTTATTCAGTGCTAGAGAGAGGGCGAAATTCCTCAAGACATGAGGGATACAAAGATAATGACACTCTATAAAAACAAAGGGGACAAGGGGAACTGCAACAACTACAGAAGCATCTCCCTTTTAAGTGTTACAGGCAAGGCCTTTGTAGTAGTCCTTTCAAAACGACTACAGAAACTGGCAGAGCGTGTTCTTCCAGAGTCACAATGTGGATTCAGAGCTGGACGGTCAACAACTGACATGATATTTACTCTTCGACAACTGCAAGAGAAATGTAGAGAGAAGAGAAAGTCATTGTTCATTGCTTTCTTAGATCTGACAAAGGCATTTGACATGGTCAGCAGACCAGGGCTATATAAAATATTGAAGCATATGGGCTGTCCCCCAAAGTTGCTCTGAATCACAAACTGATCATCTCCTTGTGTAACAGACTATGATCACAGGTATAAAGAATTACAACAGATAACTGATTAGAAAATTCATAAGTATATTTAACCACTTGTAATATCAATCTCTCTCTGTCTTGGAGAGTGAATAACAACAACAACAAAAATGACGCTTGTAACAGACTATGATCACAGGTATAAGGAATTACAACAGATAACTGATTAGAAAATTCATAAGTATATTTAACCACTTGTAATATCAATCTCTCTCTGTCTTGGAGAGTGAATAACAACACTTGCACTATCAAATTCCCTAAATCCTTCTGAAATATTATGTCTTATCTTCTGTGCTCGCCGGTCTATATTAATAAAGTTAGTTTTTCGCCGATGTCCCTTTTAGGAATTCAGTCCACACTGTAAAATAGTTCATTAACTTATAACAGTTCATTACCTGGCGTTGATGTTCGAGATACTATGGTCGTTCACAATTCCTTCAATCTCAGGGAAAATAGGATGCTTCTGGCACTTTACTGGTCTCGTCTTTGGTTGCGGAAAGCTAGTCTTCACAGTCAGCGGGTCGCTTACTCATCTGCTTCTATAGTCTTCAGGCATCAGTCCTCTGGTCGTCAGGCACTGGTCATCGGTTAGTCTGGCATCGGTTCATCTAGGCGTCAGTTATCTGGTCGGCATCTCGTCGTCTTGGTTCACAGTACATATATAAAACCTCGCTGTTCTTCTCTGGTAAATGGCTGTTTATTGATGTGTACTAGTTAACAACTTCATGTTAGTTCACCGCTCTATCTCTCTTTGACTTTAAGTGTTGCTCTTAGCAGTTCCAATCAATTTAAAATCACTGTTAAAGGCATTCTAGTTTCTCTCTCAAAAATCAAAGTAGTATCTACTTGCTACTTAAACATTATTATGATCCGTTCTACTCAACTTCTCCAGTCAGTCTGTCTTTCTCTGCTGCTCACATGTAAACTCAACTCCCAAATAACAGAATATTCCTCTGAAAACCTCACTAACTCGACGGTATTTCTCTTGTACTTCAATGTATCCGTCCGACCTCCTCACTTCTCAAGTTGTAACTGTCCTACTGCCCAAACCAAAAGCTCCCAACTGTCCCTTCTCTGGTTCAAGATCCTCGATTTTACGGGAGTCCTCGCCTACCTCAGGCTAGAACCTATTTCATGAATTTAACACTCTACTGGCAGCAAGTTGGGACTGGTAAACACATTTATTTACTACTAACTTGGTCAAGGACGCCAAGTACAATAAGGGGTTTTCTTTTTTCTCTGTTGACCCCCCGTCCATAACCTAGTTAGCATAACAGTGAAACTGTTACACTTGCATGAGGGCATGAAAGCCAGCATACAGTTCGATGGCAGCACACCTGATAGCTTCGAGGTTAAGAATGGAGTCAAAAAAGAATGTATCCTTGCCCCAACTTTCTTTGGCACCTTTGCAGTCTTGTTACGCCACGCCTTCGGGGATGCTGATGGAGATGTTTTCATCCCCACAAGATCTGATGGCTCACTCTTCAACTTGGCTCGCTTAAGAACCAAAACAAAAACAACAGAAATTCTTCTCAAGGAAACCTTTTTCGCTGACGATGCTGCCTTAGTTGCACACAGTGAGACTACACTGCAACCCCAATAATAATTTGGCCAGGACATGCGACCTGTTTTCTCTGACTATAAGTGTCACCAAAACAGTTGTTTTATGTCAAGGAGGTAACACAACAAATATCACTTTAAATGGTAACCATCTAACACCAGTTCAAAAATTCTGCTATCTTGGGTCCATAATCACTGCCAGCCTTTCTCTTGATGAAGAAATCAATGCTCGTATAGGCAGCGCGGCTACTCGCTCGAATAGGCAGCGCGGCTACTCGCTCGAATAGGCAGCGCGGCTACTCGCTCGAATAGGCAGCGCGGCTACTACATTTGACAAACTAACAAAGTGAACGTGGGACAACAAAAAATTAACGTTGCAGACGAAGATTCAAATATAGCGAGCATGTGTAATTAGCTCTTTACTATATGGCTCAGAAACATGGACAGCCTACTCAAGGCATGAAAGAAGACTTAACATCTTTCACTTTCGATGTCTCCGCAAGATTATGAACATCAGGTGGTGCGACATGATAACCAACTCTGAAGTACTGCAACGTGCAAATTTTCCTTTCATCATGGGCATGCTCAGTAGTAGAAGACTTTGATGGCTAGACCATATTCAAAGAATGGACAATGGCCGCATTCCAAAACAATTGTTGTTTTGTATACTTTCGGAGGGGAAGAGGCACCAAGGCAGACCACTGCTCATATTTAAAGATGTCGGCAAGGCCTCAATGAATAGCTTTTCTATAGGTCCCAGCAAATGGGAAAAACTGACTGATGATCAAGATATATGGAAAACAACATTGCGCAAAAGTGCAGAATCTTTTGAAGAGAGACTTAGGGATGAACTGAAAGACAAGAGAGACAAGTGAAAACTCAGAAGTTGTCACAGTAAAACACTTGCCAATTGACCGTCTGTAAAGACAAAAAGGCCATATATATCATTCCTAAATGTTCGAAGATATCCCTAATGTGGTATGATTGCTAGATATTTGAAGATATCCGAATGTGTATCATTGCTAGATATTTGATGTTGAAGTCATTGCTGTAGTTGCTTGAATTAATTGAAATGCAAATTTTAAGCTGATCTGTTGACATAAAATCATAATTTAATTGTGAGAATAATTTTTGTTTCCCAGGCAACTGGAATCCGTTTAGCAGTGATTGTTCAGTCAATAACATCTATGGTTGCTGGCCTTGTCATTGCTTTTTACTTTGGCTGGAAGCTGGCACTGGCTATTTTAGGAGGAGTTCCAATTATGATGCTTGCAGGTAGGGTCATCTTATATTATTATGTTAGTTGTTGGGCTAACAGTTGGGCTAGAAGTTGGGCAAGCTGTTGAGCTAGTAGTTAGGCTAGCAATTAGGCTAGCAGTCGGGCTATCAGTTGGGCTAGCAGTCGGGCTAGCAGTTGGGTTAGCAGTTGGGATAGCAGTTGGGCTAGCAGTTGGGCCAGCAATTAGGCCAGCAGTTGGAGCAGGGTTGATATGTTGGGCTATAAGTTGTACAAGCAGCTGGGCTAGCAGTTGGGCTATCAGTTGGGCTAGCAGTTGGGTAGCTGTTGAGCTAGTAGTTAGGCTAGCAATTAGGCTAGTAGTTGGGCTATTAGTTGGGCTAGCAGTTGGGCTAGCAGTTAGGCTAGCAGTTGGGCTAGCAGTTGGGCTATCAGTTGGGCTATCAGTTGGGCTAGCAGTTGGGCTAGCAGTTAGGCTAGAAGTTAGGCTAGCAGTTAGAGTAGTGTTGATAATAATGTGTGCTAGATAAAGACTAGATAATTAGTTTCAGTAGACAAATGTTGTTTGCTAGACATCATCTTTAGTTGTAAGTTATGCTGTTATAATGTAGTAGTTGTTGTTGGTATCTCACATATTGATGTAGTAGTTGTTGCAGTTGGTATGTCACATAACGATGATGTCATGTCTTACTCACAGGTAGCTTAAATATGAGATTGATGAAAGGCAACCAACAAAGAGATTCCAAAATGTTGGAAGAAGCTGGAAAGGTAAAATTTGTTAAACTGTTTGTCTGTAGTCTAGGTAAGTTTGTCTGTCATCTAGGTAAGTTTGTCTGTAGTCTAGGTAAGTTTGTCTGTCATCTAGGTAAGTTTGTCTGTAGTCTAGGTAAGTTTGTCTGTCATCTAGTTAAGTTTGTCTGTTGTCTAGGTAAGTTTGTCTGTCATCTAGTTAAGTTTGTTTGCTAAGTTTGTCTGTCTCTAGTAAGTTTGTCTGTCATCTAGTAAGTTTGTCTGTTGTCTAGGTAAGATGTCTGTCATCCAGGTAAGTTGTCTGTTGTCGTAGGTAAGTGTTGTCGGATGTCAGAGTCTCTAGGTAGAATGTCTGTCGTCTAGGTAAGAATGTCTGTCGTCTAGGTAAGAATATACAATTTACTAGATTAGGAAATATTGCTCAATACAAGTAAACCTAACCGTAACCATAGAAACAATAACAGACACTGATAGTTCAGTAGTTAGAGCACCAACTTTGTAGATGTATCGTCACAAGATCAGATTTGCCAGTTAGAGGTCACAGCGACACAAGAACAATTTTGAAATGCAAACATGTCACCATGAACACAAAAGAGCATTGTTCAACACAATCTTTCTCCCCACATTATGCTATTAGTGCCAAACTTGGACACTGACATCAAATGATAGAAGAAAACTAGTCACAACAGAGATGAAATGTTTACACAGAATGCTGGGTGTAACAAGAAGAGACATGTTGAGAAATGAAGATATCAGAAAAAGTGGGTACAACATCAGTACTAGACTTCATCAAGAAACAACAAATTAAATGGTTGGGCCACATAAGCAGATTACAGACAGTTCACTTCAAAGAGCAATGTTACTCTGATACAGTGGATACAAAACAAAATACAATTGGCAGCGCAATCTGTGAACTACAAAAATAACACAGGTAGTGAATGACAATGTTTATGAAGCACACACAAATATCCGTTCTATAAATCTTGTCTTATCCTAACACTGTGAGCTAAAACAGGAATAGAGACAAGAAAGAAAAGGTCACCCATTTTCCAAATGACTCTCATTAGCAGCTGTCAATCTTTCTCATTAGCGCTGCCATCTCTTTCATTAGCAGCTGTCAGTCTCTCTCATTAGCAGCTGTCGTAGTCTTCTCATTAGCTGCTATCTCTTATTAGCAGCTGTCAGTCTCTCTCATTAGCAGCTGTTAGTCTCTCTCATTAGCAACTGTAGTCTCTTTATTAGCTGCTGCCAATCTCTCATCACTTAGCCCACTGTCAGTCCTCTCATTGGCTGAGCTAGTTAATCTCTCTAATTGGCAGCTGTCAGTCTCAATTATATCCAAGATTATGGTCATCTGTACCCTTTATAATTAATCATTTCTTGCTCTAAGCAAGTTTGTTCTATTCAAGAGTATATCTCAAAGATATTAGGACAATTTCATGAGCAATCATTTTTAACAGAGGACAAAATGAAAATTAATTTGTCAGACCTATGATCATGTAAAATAAACGAGCTTGTAAAATCAACTGAACCCCCCTCCCCCACCTAACCCCAGCAACAAAATAACTTACAATAGATACAATTTCATGCACTAATGATAGATTTGCAAAAATGTAATGTCTTGCCTAGAGAATGTCCTAGAATGCTTTGACTAGAGAATGTCCTAGAATGCTTTGACTAGAGAATGTCCTAGAATGCTTTGCCTAGGATAACCATTCTCTGTCTAGACTCAAGAATGTCCTAGGATAACATTCTCTGTCTAGACTCGAGAATGTCCTAGGATAACATTCTCTGTCTAGACTCGAGAATGTCCTAGGATAACATTCTCTGTCTAGACTCAAGAATGTCCTAGGATAACATTCTCTGTCTAGACTCGAGAATGTCCTAGGATAACATTCTCTGTCTAGACTCAAGAATGTCCTAGGATAACATTCTCTGTCTAGACTCAAGAATGTCCTAGGATAACATTCTCTGTCTAGACTCGAGAATGTCCTAGGATAACATTTAATGTGTTGACTAGACTTGTCTGTTTCTATATAAACAGTTGTTGTTATTGTGTTCCAACAGACAGCTAGTGAATGTGTGGAGAACATCAGAACAGTTCAATCTTTGACCAGAGAACCGTTCTTCTATCAACAATATTCTGCTCAGTTGGAGAAACCTTACAGGTAAATGTGTGTCACCTTTCTAATATCTTTGATCTACTTACAGGTAATGTGTGTCACCTTTCTAATATCTTTGATCTACTTACAGGTAATTGTGTCATCAACTTTTCTAAAAATGCTTTGATCTAATTCTAATTGTAATGCTAGCACTAACTCTTACTGACAGTCCCAAACTGACAACCCCTTACTGACAGTCCCAAACTGACAACCCTTTACTGACAGTCCCAAACTGCAACCTTTGACAGTCCAAATGAACCTTACTGACAGCCTTAACTAGAATCCTAACAACTGACAGCACTAACACCACTGACAGCTCCTAACACCACTGACAGCACCTAACACCACTGACAGCCCTAACACCACTGACAACCCTAACACTGACAGCCCTAACACCACTGACAGACCCTAACACCACTGACAGCTCCTAACACCACTGACAGACCCTAACACCACTGACAGCTCCTAACACCACTGACAGACCCTAACACCACTGACAGCTCCTAACACCACTGACAGACCCTAACACCACTGACAGCTCCTAACACCACTGACAGCCACTAACATCACTGACAGCCCCTAACACCACTGACAGCTCCTAACACCACTGACAGCCACTAACACCACTGACAGACCCTAACACCACTGACAGCCACTAACACCACTGACAGCTCCTAACACCACTGACAGACCCTAACACCACTGACAGCTCCTAACACCACTGACAGCCTAACACCGACGCTCAACACCACTGACAGCCTAACACCTGCAGCCCTAACACCACTGACAGCCCCTAACATCACTGACAGCCCCTAACACCACTGACAGCTCTAACACCACTGACAGCCACTAACACCACCCATACAGCCAACACTGACCAACACCCCTGACAGCCCCTAACACCACTGACGCCACTACACCACTGCACCCTAACACCACTGACCAGACTGCCACTAACAGCCCTAACACCATTGACAGCCCTTAACACTAATGACAGCTCCTAACACCACTGACATACCATTATATGAAAGACAGACCTAACACCACTGACAGCCCCTAACACCACTGACAGACCCTAACACCACTGACAGACACTAACACCACTGACAGCCCCTAACACCACTTACAGACCCTAACACCACTGACAGACCCTAACACCACTGACAGACCCTAACACCACTGCCAGCCCCTAACATCACTTACATACCCTAACACCACTGACAGACCCTAACACCACTGACAGCCCCTAACACCACTGACAGACCCTAACACCACTGACAGCCACTAACACCACTGACAGCCCATAACACCACTGACGACAGCCCCTAGCACCACTGCCAACTCCTAACAGCCCCTAACACCATTGACAGCCTTTAACACCAATGACAGCTCCTAACACCACTGACATACCCTTATATGAAAGACAGACCCTAACACCACTGACAGCCCTAACAGCCCTAACACCACTGACAGACCCTAACACCACTGACAGCCCCTAACACCACTGACAGACCCTAACACCACTTACAGACCCTAACACCACTGACAGACCCTAACACCACTGACAGCCCCTAACACCACTGCCAGCCCTTAACATCACTTACAGACCCTAACACCACTGACAGACCCTAACACCACTGACAGCCCCTAACACCACTGACAGCCCCTAACACCACTGACAGCCCCTAACACCACTGACAACTCATAAGAAACCAACAGTCTATTTAAAACCACCATAACATCTCATTGTATTTTACCCAAAGATCACTGAAGAAACAAGGTCAAATGTTATTGTTGAAATAATAAATGGACATATAAGGTAGTTTGAGATGAATGAAGTGTTTGATCCACATAGGGAACCTCACAGCCACATCTATGCAAACCCACATCTATGCAAACCCACATCTATGCAAACCCACATCTATGCAAGCCCACATCTATGATATATCATGTTTCATCCCCAGAAAACCTCAAACAAGCCACATCTATGATATACATTTCTATCCCGAGAAACCTCAAACAAGCCATCTAGATATATCATATGTTTATCCCAGAAAACCTCAAACAAGCCACATCTATGATATATCATATTTTCATCCCAGAGAAAACCTTAAACAAGCCCACATCTATGATATATCATATGTTTTATCCCCAGAGAAAACCTCAAACAAGCCCACATCTATGATATATCATATTTTCATCCCCAGAAAACCTCAAACAAGCCCACATCTATGTATATATCATATTTTCATCCCCAGAGAAAACCTCAAACAAGCCCACATCTATGATATATCATATGTTTTATCCCCAGAGAAAACCTCAAACAAGCCCACATCTATGATATAACATATGTTTCATCCCCAGAGAAAACCTCAAACAAGCCCACACCTATGATATATCATATTTTTCATCCCCAGAGAAAACCTCAAACAAGCCCACATCTATGATATATCATATTTTTCATCCCCAGAGAAAACCTTAAACAAGCCCACATCTATGATATATCATATGTTTTATCCCCAGAGAAAACCTTAAACAAGCCCACATCTATGATATAACATATGTTTTATCCCCAGAGAAAACCTCAAACAAGCCCACATCTATGATATATCATATGTTTCATCCCCAGAGAAAACCTCAAACAAGCCCACATCTATGATATATCATATGTTTCATCCCCAGAGAAAACCTCAAACAAGCCCACATGTATGATATATCATATTTTTCATCCCCAGAGAAAACCTCAAACAAGCCCACATCTATGATATATCATATTTTTCATCCCCAGAGAAAACCTCAAACAAGCCCACATCTATGATATAACATATGTTTTATCCCCAGAGAAAACCTTAAACAAGCCCACATCTATGATATAACATATGTTTTATCCCCAGAGAAAACCTCAAACAAGCCCACATCTATGATATATCATGTTTCATCCCCAGAGAAAACCTCAAACAAGCCCACATGTATGATATATCATATTTTTCATCCCCAGAGAAAACCTCAAACAAGCCCACATCTATGATATATCATATTTTTCATCCCCAGAGAAAACCTCAAACAAGCCCACATCTATGATATATCATATTTTTCATCCCCAGAGAAAACCTCAAACAAGCCCACATCTATGGTATATCGTATGCATTCTCTCAGGGTGTGATTTTCTTCTTGTATGCAGCTGCATTTCGATTTGGTGCTTGGTTGGTGGCACACGATGGCATGGGACCAGACTTGGTTTACAGGTAAGACATTTCTTGACATCCTCTTTCTAATACAGTCGTGTAGCTGTCCTGTCTTATGTTGTCTTGTAGCTGCCCTGTCTTATATTGTCATGTAGCTGTCCTGACTTATGTTGTCTTGTAGTTGTCCTGACTTATGTTGTCATGTAGCTGTCCTGTCTTATGTTGTCATGTAGCTGTCCTGTCTTATGTTGTCATGTAGCTGTCCTGTCTTATGTTGTCATGTAGCTGTCCTGTCTTATGTTGTCATGTAGCTGTCCTGCCTTATGTTGTCTTGTAGCTGTCCTGGCTTATGTTGTCAGGTAGCTGTCCTGTCTTATGGTTGTCATGTAGCTGTCCTGACTTATGTTGTCTTGTAGTTGTCCTGACTTATGTTGTCATGTAGCTGTCCTGTCTTATGTTGTCATGTAGCTGTCATGTCTTATGTTGTCATGTAGCTGTTCTGTCTTATGTTGTCATGTAGCTGTCCTGTCTTATGTTGTCATGTAGCTGTCCTGTCTTATGTTGTCTTGTAGCTGTTCTGTCTTATGTTGTCTTGTAGCTGTCCTGACTTATGTTGTCATGTAGTTGTCCTGTCTTATGTTGTCATGTAGCTGTCCTGTCTTATGTTGTCATGTAGCTGTCCTGTCTTATGTTGTCTTGTAGCTGTCCTGACTTATGTTGTCATGTAGCTGTCCTGTCTTATGTTGTCATGTAGCTGTCATGTCGTATGTTGTCTTGTAGTTGTCCTGTCTTATGTTGTCATGTAGCTGTCCTGACTTATGTTGTCATGTAGCTGTCCTGTCTTATGGTGTCATGTAGCTGTCCTGTCTTATGTTGTCTTGTAGTTGTCCTGACTTATGTTGTCATGTAGCTGTCCTGTCTTATGTTGTCATGTAGCTGTCCTGTCTTATGTTGTCATGTAGCTGTCCTGTCTTATGTTGTCTTGTAGCTGTCCTCTCTTATGTTGTCTTGTAGCTGTCCTGTATTATATTGTCTTGTAGCTGTCCTGTCTTATGTTGTCTTGTAGTTGTCCTGTCTTATGTTGTCTTGTAGTTGTCCTGACTTATGTTGTCATGTAGCTGTCCTGTCTTATGTTGTCATGTAGCTGTCCTGTCTTATGTTGTCTTGTAGCTGTCCTGTCTTATGTTGTCTTGTAGTTGTCCTGTCTTATGTTGTCTTGTAGCTGTCCTGTCTTATGTTGTCTTGTAGCTGTCCTGTCTTATGTTGATATCCGGTTTCTAACGTTCTCTTGTGTGGTTGGTGATATTATTGTTTCTCTTGTGTGGTTGGTGATATTATTGTTTCTCTTGTGTGGTTGGTGATATTATTGTTTCTCTTGTGTCGTTGGTGATATTATTGTTTCTCTTGTGTGGTTGGTGATATTATTGTTTCTGTCTCCCATCTACCACCCCCCCCCCATCTGATGTCCTATTATTGATGGTGTGATGTTGTTGTTGTTCTATGTTCATTGTCTGATGTAGTTGTTGTTCTATGTTCATTGTCTGTTGTAGTTTTGTTGTGAAATGTCTAAAGCTGATCATTATCATCAAGTTGCCTATCCTTTATAGGACGTTGCTCTCTTTGCAGCTCATCTGAAATTCACTCTGTCTCTTGCCAGTTCATCCACTTCGTCGATGGTCATGTTCATGGTTTCTTTATTATCTTGTAGCCATCTTCTTCTTGGTCTGCCTCTGCGTCCTGGGACCCTGCCCTCTAGTATTGTTCTTTCCAGGCCATCGTGACGCTTGATGTGACCACAGTATGTAATTTTTCTGTATAGTATGTTGTTTATCAGCCAATTCTCTTTAACATTTAGTTCTTTCAGAACATCAGTGTTCTTTCTTTTTCTGTCCATGGTATTTGTAGGATCTTTCTGTAGCATTTCGTTTCGATAGTAAAAGCTGATAGTACCTGTTATTATTTCAATCATCGTTATTTGTGGACAGTTATTTGGCTGATAAATGACAATTTGTGTTGTGCGTGTGCTGTGTATGTGTGTGTTGAAAAAAGTACATATTTTGTGTGCTGTGTGTTGTATAAATGACATGTGGTGCTGTGTAAATGGTTGATGTAATAGTGATACGTATAATTTAATTATATGATGGTCATGTTGTCTAGGTCTGACCACAGCTAACTCTAATATTGGGTCGCATAACTGACCGGGAAAACCCTGACCTAGTTTCAGTTGGGGGCTGAAATCTATATATGTTTGATCGAACACAGCATTCTGTTTTGCAATTTTACTCAATTCTGTGAGTTTATTGTTATTTATTGGTGAACAATATTTGTTGCATAATATAACTTTGATTTAGCATTTGTGTTGATTTTAAAATGAATTCGTCTTTATACACCAATACTGGAATGTGAGGTCACATCGTGTAGTTGGGGTCTGATTTCCCATAATACTTACCTGAGTCTGCTGGCCGCATGAGTTTATAGTTGGCTGTGGTCTAGACTTAGCAAACTCAGTCAGTTTTGTGAGACATGACAACATTATGTCTAGGTCTAGGTTTTGTGAGTGCAAATCAAACAAATAAAATATGAATCACATCAAACAACAATCACATCAAACAACAATCACATCAAACAACAATCACATCAAAAAACAATCACATCAAACAAACAATCACATCAAACAACAATCACATCAAACAAACAATCACATCAAACAACAATCACATCAAACAAACAATCACATCAAACAAACAATCACATCAAACAACAATCACATCAAACAACAATCACATCAAATAATCACATCAAACAAACAATCACATCAAACAACAATCACATCAAACAACAATCACATCAAACAACAATCACATCAAACAACAATCACATCAAGTAATCACATCAAACAACAATCACATCAAACAACAATCACATCAAAGAACAATCACATCAAACAACAATCACATCAAACAACAATCACATCAAGTAATCACATCAAACAACAATCACATCAAGTAATCACATCAAACAACAATCACATCAAACAACAATCACATCAAACAACAATCACATCAAACAACAATCACATTAAACAACAACCACATCAAACAATCACATCAAACAACAATCACATCAAACAACAATCACATCAAATAATCACATCAAACAACAATCACATCAAACAACAATCACATCAAGTAATCACATCAAACAACAATCACATCAAACAACAATCACATCAAACAACAATCACAGCAAGTAATCACATCAAACAAACAATCACATCAAACAAACAATCACATCAAACAACAATCACATCAACAACAATAACATCAAATAAACAATCACATCAAACAACAATCACATCAAACAAACAATCACATCAAACAACAATCACATCAAACAACAATCACATCAAATAATCACATCAAACAAACAATCACATCAAACAACAATCACATCAAACAACAATCACATCAAAGAACAATCACATCAAACAACAATCACATCAAACAACAATCACATCAAGTAATCACATCAAACAACAATCACATCAAGTAATCACATCAAACAACAATCACATCAAACAACAATCACATCAAACAACAATCACATTAAACAACAACCACATCAAACAATCACATCAAACAACAATCACATCAAACAACAATCACATCAAATAATCACATCAAACAACAATCACATCAAACAACAATCACATCAAACAACAATCACATCAAACAATCACATCAAACAACAATCACATCAAACAACAATCAAATCAAGAATCACATCAAACAACAATCACATCAAAAACACATTAACAATCACATCAAACAATCACATCAAACAAAATCACATCAACAACAATCACATCACAATAATCACATCAAACAACAATCACATCAAGAATCACATCAAACAACAATCACATCAACAACAATCACATCAAACAAATCACATCAAACAACAATCACATCAAACAACAATCACATCAAACAACAATCACATCAAACAATCACATCAAACACAATCAATCAAACAACAATCACAACAAACAAACAATCACACCAAACATGTTTCATATTGAATTTGTATTCCCTAAATACACAGACATATAAAAGAGGAAGGGCGGGGTTGGGTTATATATATATATATATATCACAATATTCATGTTTATATTGACAAGAATAAAACTGGAAACATACGGAGAATGTAGAGAAGGAGGTGGATAAGGAGGTGGATAAGGAGGTAGATAGGAGTGGAGAAGGAGGTGGAGAAGAGGTGGAGAAGAAGGTGGAGAATGGGGAGAAGGAGGAGGTGGAGAAGGATGTAGAGAAGGAGGTGGAGAAGGAGGTGGAGAAGGAGGTGGAGAATGGGAAGAAGGAGGAGAATGAGGAGGAGAAGGAGGTGGAGAAGGAGGTGGAGAATGTGGAGGAGGAGAAGAATGTGGAGAAGGAGAAGGATGTGGAGAAGGATGTGGAGGAGGAGGAGGAGAAGGATGTGGAGGAGGAGGAGAAGGATGTGGAGGAGGAGGAGGAGGAGAAGGTTGTGGAGAAGAAGGTGGAGAATGTGGAGGAGGAGGAGAAGGATGTGGAGAAGAAGGTGGAGAATGTGGAGGAGGTGGAAGAGGAGAGAGAGTATAAGTGACTGAATACAAGATAGCAACATGTACCCACAGTCTGACACTAACAACATCATCATCATTATCTACGACATCTATGAGAAATAAGACAGAAATAGTTGCTGCTGTCGTTGCTGCTGTCCACGGACACATTCATCGTGTAACAACTTTTTAGTCATCATGTATTCCTTGTTGTTGGTCATTTGGAATGTAGGCTTCTGTGTGGGCGGGTAGGCTTCTGTGTGGGCGGGTAGGCTTCTGTGTGGGCGGGTAGGCTTCTGTGTGGGCGGGTGGTTATTGAGCTGTACATGTTGTACAACAACGTGTGTGGGTGTACTGGGATCTACATGTTGTACAACAACGTGTGTGGGTGTACTGGGATCTACATGTTGTACAACAACGTGTGTGGGTGTACTGGGATCTACATGTTGTACAACAACGTGTGTGGGTGTACTGGGATCTACATGTTGAGTAGCGTATGTGGTTCACCACCGCATATTCAATAATTTTAGTCACTACCAGAAATCTCATTATATTTACACTTAGAATACAAGCTGAGAGAATGGAATGTACATATGTCAATAGAGTCCAGGCATCAGATGAATTCATTATTAAACAGCTGTAGATAACATCACACCGAGAGTTCTGCTTGAATGATGTTCACTTCTTCCCATTCGTAGGGCCACGGAGGCTCTGCTTGAACGATGTTCACTTCTCACATTACGCCGAGAGCTCTGCTTGAACGATGTTCACTTCTCACATTACGCCGAGAGCTCTGCTTGAACGATGTTCACTTCTCACATTACGCCGAGAGCTCTGTTTGAATGATGTTCACTTCTCACATCACACCGAGAGTTCTTCTTGAACGATGTTCACTGCTCACATCACGCCGAGAGCTCTGCTTGAACGATGTTCACTTCCTTATCATCTAAACATATTCTCAACTTAACATCTTCAATATCTAAGATGGCTGTGTCCACTTGTGCTAACATATGATGTAGCTGTGCAAGCAAGCTACCATCTTGTACATCTTCTAGAAGACATGTTAGATGGGATGGAGTCAGACAGATGCATTTGACAAACACTGCACTATCACTGGATGCCATATCTAAGACCAGCATGCCACGGTCTTGTTCCATATATTTGATGATACTAGTCGAGAGATCTTGGATAATTCTTTCATAAAGTTGAGATGACTTCTCGTGGTAGTTTTTGCCGTCATACTGCCAGGCTTAGATGTGGGGACTGCTGGGCGTGAGGGATGGGAGACTGCTGGGCTTGAGGGATCGGAGACTGCGGGGGTTGAGGGTTCGGAGACTGCGGGGGTTGAGAGATGGGAGACTGCTGAGGTTGAGAGATGGGAGACTGCTGGGCTTGAGGGATCGGAAACTGCTGTAGCTGAAGGATGAAAGACTGCTTTGTCTGAGATACGGGGGACTGTCTGGGCAGTGATATGGGAGACTGCCTTGCCTGAGATAGGGGAGACTGCCTTGCGTGAGATATGGGAGACTGCCTGGGTAGAGATGCGGTAGACTGTCTTGCTGGCGCAGAGAGATCTGTTTGGTCAACTTCAAAATTGACAAAATCTAGTTTTGTGTTATATTGCACATTACGAGAACCCCATTTATCCGTGTCCCATTTCTGGCTACCGTGCGTGTTGAAGGTGGATATAGCAGCAACAACTGCAGCATTGCAAGGATGATGCTGGTGTTCTGATGTAGACAACTGTAATCTGTCTATTCTAGATGCAACATCAGTATGCTCTACCTGTCTCACAAAATGAGCAACATTGATGTCTGCATCATTTCCTGATGTCACATCAGACATAGGCAGTGTTGTTGCTGTTGTTGTTGCTAGTTGGTGGTTGATATGTAAATCATCTCCTGTATTAGAATTTGAATATTTGCTAGGTAACTTTAATTTTTTCTTGTTTCTCTTGCTATCTTTCATCTTCTTCTTCTCATCTTTCTCTGCTTTCTTCATCTGCTCCATCTGCTGTCTGGCTGCTTTCTTCATCTGCTCCATCTGCTGTCTGGCTGCTTTCTTCTGCTGTTTGGCTACGTTCTTCTGTCGTTTATCATTATTGTTGTTGAATGTCTGAACAAGCAAAGGTTGACTGCATGTTGAAGCTGTGTCTCCCAGCTGTAGCTGTGTGGGTTTGCCAGCTTGAGACTTGTTGCTAACATTCTTCCTTGATTTGGGTTGACACTTTCTGAACAAACAAAAGCAGCACCATGACCTAGGTTTGACAGCATCATCATCTCGGACAAGTAAACAGCTACTTGTCACTACCTCGGTGTCCGCTACACCAGACTGGACATCACAGGTAGCCAAGACATCATTGACTGGTAGTACACAAGTGATGTCGCTGGTAGCTGCCCCATCTGTGATGTCAGATGTACTGTTGTCATGCTGGGGCTCGGCAGGTGATTCCGATTGTGAAGTTTGGTCTCTACTATTAGCTTTTTGACCGTCTATAGAAGCAAGAATCTGAGTGCTTGTGTTCTAGTCTTATGATAATCTGACCTGTCAAGTATATAACTATGGACATTGTGTGTCTCTAGTCTTATAGAGATCTGACCTGAAGTATACATGATGTTTTATTTATGATATTATGAAGATATTGTAACAGATGTGTCTCAATGTAGTCTAGATGATCTACCTGCAAGCAGATTAACAAGGTGACATATGTGTCTAATGATGATCTTACAGCTGGTGAAACTATTTCATACAGATAAAGATCTTACCTACCAGGTGTAAACTACCTGTTCTACAGATAGATCTTACCTACCAGGTGTAAACTACCTGTTCTACAGATAACTTACCTACCAGTGTAAACTGCCTGTTTACAGATAATCTTTACTACCAGGTGTAAACTGCCTGTTCTACAGATAATCTTACCTACCAGGTGTAAACTAATGTTTACAGATAATCTTACCTACCAGTGTAATAACATGAGTAACTGTTCTACAGAGAAACTATGCTAACAAGATGGTGGATCTACTGTTCTAGTATCAAAGTTTCCAAATGAAGTTCCAGGATTATAAGAATGAAGATAACCACTGTTCGTCCTGCTGAGTAACTATTGTAGAAGATATTGCAGGTTCGATCTTCTGTTCTTATCTATAAAGTTAACAAATGAATTCAGATTAGCAGCATTGAAAGTAAGATGCGTATTTTCCTCAATGGTCGAAGTCATTGCAGTGCTTCTGTTATACTATCTATTTATCTATCAGATTAGACAATATGTTCTGACTAGAGAGTAAACTAAGATCTATTTTCTATCTGGACAATAATTATTTTCATCTGATTATACAATCTATTTCTTCACCACTAACTAACTATTACCTAGAGTACTAACAGTGTTTCAAGGACACATAATGTGATATTCAGATCACTGCAGTCTCTCCACTAGACTACCTGTGCCATCAGACTTGCAGTGATCATCTCATATGCTCCAGATATTCCTGAGATAAGACAGAGAAATCGTTGCTTTTATAGATCACTGGTTTTTAATCTGATGTTTCTGAATCTCATACATGTACCTGAGAAAGAACAGAGAATGTATCAGTTAGCTTTAATAAAGATATTTAACGTTTTCAATTAGACTTATATGGAAGATAAGATTAACAGAGAGATGTATTTCAAGTATAGACTGTTATATGTAGAAGATAAGATTAACAGAGAGATGTATTTCAAGTATAGACTGTTATATGTAGAAGATAAGATTAACAGAAATGTATTTCAAGTATAGACTGTTATATGTAGAAGATAAGATTAACAGAGATATGTTTTTCAAGTATAGACTGTTATATGTAGAAGATAAGATTAACAGAGATATGTATTTCAAGTATAGACTGTTATATGTAGAAGATAAGATTAACAGAGATATGTGTTTCAAGTATAGACTGTTATATGTAGAAGATAAGATTAACAGAGATATATGTTTCAAGTATAGACTGTTATATGTAGAAGATAAGATTAACAGAGATATGTTTCAAGAAAGACTGTTATATGTAGAAGATAAGATTAAAAGAGATATGTGTTTCAAGTATAGACTGTTATATGTAGAAGATAAGATTAACAGAGATATGTTTCAAGTATAGACTGTTATATGTAGAAGATAAGATTAACAGAGATATGTGTTTCAAGTATAGACTGTTATATGTAGAAGATAAGATTAACAGAGATATGTGTTTCAAGTATAGACTGTTATATGTAGAAGATAAGATTAACAGAGATATGTTTTTCAAGTATAGACTGTTATATGTAGAAGATAAGATTAAAAGAGATATGTGTTTCAAGTATAGACTGTTATATGTAGAAGATAAGATTAACAGAGATATGTTTTTCAAGTATAGACTGTTATATGTAGAAGATAAGATTAAGAGATATGTGTTTCAAGTATAGACTGTTATATGTAGAAGATAAGATTAAGAGATATGTGTTTCAAGTATAGACTGTTATATGTAGAAGATAAGATTAACAGAAATGTATTTCAAGTATAGACTGTTATATGTAGAAGATAAGATTAACAGAGATATGTGTTTCAAGTATAGACTGTTATATGTGAAGATAAGATTAAAGAGATATTTTCAAGTATAGACTGTTATATGTAGAAGATAAGATTAACAGAGATAGTATTTTCAAGTATAGACTGTTATATGTAGAAGATAAGATTAACAGAGATATGTGTTTCAAGTATAGACTGTTATATGTAGAAGATAAGATTAACAGAGATATGTGTTTCAAGTATAGACTGTTATATGTAGAAGATAAGATTAACAGAGATATGTTTCAAGTATAGACTGTTATATGTAGAAGATAAGATTAGAGATATGTGTTTCAAGTATAGACTGTTATATGTAGAAGATAAGATTAACAGAGATGTGTATTTCAAGTATAGACTGTTATATGTAGAAGATAAGATTAGAGATATGTGTTTCAAGTATAGACTGTTATATGTAGAAGATAAGATTAACAGAGATATGTGTTTCAAGTATAGACTGTTATATGTAGAAGATAAGATTAACAGAGATATGTATTTCAAGTATAGACTGTTATATGTAGAAGATAAGATTAAGAGATATGTGTTTCAAGTATAGACTGTTATATGTAGAAGATAAGATTAAAAGAGATATGTGTTTCAAGTATAGACTGTTATATGTAGAAGATAAGATTAACAGAGTATGTTTTCAAGTATAGACTGTTATATGTAGAAGATAAGATTAACGAGATATGTTTTCAAGTATAGACTGTTATATGTAGAAGATAAGATTAACAGAGATATGTGTTTCAAGTATAGACTGTTATATGTAGAAGATAAGATTAACAGAGATATGTATTTCAAGTATAGACTGTTATATGTAGAAGATAAGATTAACAGAGATGTATTTCAAGTATAGACTGTTATATGTAGAAGATAAGATTAACAGAGATGTGTTTCAAGTATAGACTGTTATATGTAGAAGATAAGATTAACAGAGATGTATTTCAAGTATAGACAGTTATATGTAGAAGATAAGATTAACAGAGATGTGTTTCAAGTATAGACTGTTATATGTAGAAGATAAGATTAACAGAGATGTATTTCAAGTATAGACTGTTATATGTAGAAGATAAGATTAACAGAGATGTATTTCAAGTATAGACTGTTATATGTAGAAGATAAGATTAACAGAGATATGTGTTTCAAGTATAGACTGTTATATGTAGAAGATAAGATTAACAGAGATGTGTTTCAAGTATAGACCGTTATATGTAGAAGATAAGATTAACAGAGATATGTGTTTCAAGTATAGACTGTTATATGTAGAAGATAAGATTAACAGAGATGTATTTCAAGTATAGACTGTTATATGTAGAAGATAAGATTAACAGAGATATATGTTTCAAGTATAGACTGTTATATGTAGAAGATAAGATTAACAGAGATGTATTTCAAGTATAGACTGTTATATGTAGAAGATAAGATTAACAGAGATGTATTTCAAGTATAGACTGTTATATGTAGAAGATAAGATTAACAGAGATATGTATTTCAAGTATAGACTGTTATATGTAGAAGATAAGATTAACAGAGATATGTGTTTCAAGTATAGACTGTTATATGTAGAAGATAAGATTAACAGAGATGTATTTCAAGTATAGACTGTTATATGTAGAAGATAAGATTAACAGAGATATGTGTTTCAAGTATAGACTGTTATATGTAGAAGATAAGATTAACAGAGATTGTGTTTCAAGTATAGACTGTTATATGTAGAAGATAAGATTAACAGAGATATGTTTCAAGTATAGACTGTTATATGTAGAAGATAAGATTAACAGAGATATGTTTCAAGTATAGACTGTTATATGTAGAAGATAAGATTAACAGAGATATGTTTCAAGTATAGACTGTTATATGTAGAAGATAAGATTAAGAGATATGTGTTTCAAGTATAGACTGTTATATGTAGAAGATAAGATTAACAGAGATGTTTTTCAAGTATAGACTGTTATATGTAGAAGATAAGATTAACAGAGATATGTGTTTCAAGTATAGACTGTTATATGTAGAAGATAAGATTAAGAGATATGTGTTTCAAGTATAGACTGTTATATGTAGAAGATAAGATTAAAGAGATAGTTTTCAAGTATAGACTGTTATATGTAGAAGATAAGATTAACAGATATGTGTTTCAAGTATAGACTGTTATATGTAGAAGATAAGATTAACAGAGATGTGTTTCAAGTATAGACTGTTATATGTAGAAGATAAGATTAACAGAGATATGTTTCAAGTATAGACTGTTATATGTAGAAGATAAGATTAACAGAGATGTATTTCAAGTATAGACTGTTATATGTAGAAGATAAGATTAACAGAGATATGTATTTCAAGTATAGACTGTTATATGTAGAAGATAAGATTAGAGATATGTGTTTCAAGTATAGACTGTTATATGTAGAAGATAAGATTAACAGAGATGTATTTCAAGTATAGACTGTTATATGTAGAAGATAAGATTAACAGAGATATGTGTTTCAAGTATAGACTGTTATATGTAGAAGATAAGATTAACAGAGATGTATTTCAGTATAGACTGTTATATGTAGAAGATAAGATTAACAGAGATATGTATTTCAAGTATAGACTGTTATATGTAGAAGATAAGATTAACAGAGATGTGTTTCAAGTATAGACTGTTATATGTAGAAGATAAGATTAACAGAGATGTTTTTCAAGTATAGACTGTTATATGTAGAAGATAAGATTAACAGAGATGTATTTCAAGTATAGACAGTTATATGTAGAAGATAAGATTAACAGAGATGTGTTTCAAGTATAGACTGTTATATGTAGAAGATAAGATTAACAGAGATGTATTTCAAGTATAGACTGTTATATGTAGAAGATAAGATTAACAGAGATGTGTTTCAAGTATAGACTGTTATATGTAGAAGATAAGATTAACAGAGATGTATTTCAAGTATAGACTGTTATATGTAGAAGATAAGATTAACAGAGATGTATTTCAAGTATAGACTGTTATATGTAGAAGATAAGATTAACAGAGATGTATTTCAGTATGACGTTTATAAAAGATAAGATTACAAGATGTTCAGTATAGTAAAGATAAGATTAACAGAGAATGTGTTTCAAGTATAGACTATGTGTTAACGAATGTAGAAGATAGACTGTTATATAGAAGTAATAGGTGTTTCAAGTATAGACTGTTATATGTAGAAGATAAGATTAACAGAGATATGTTTCAAGTATAGACTGTTATATGTAGAAGATAAGATTAAGAGATATGTGTTTCAAGTATAGACTGTTATATGTAGAAGATAAGATTAACAGAGATGTATTTCAAGTATGACCGTTATATGTAGAAGATAAGATTAACGAGATATGTGTTTCAAGTATAGACTGTATATATGTAGAAGATAAGATTAACAGAGATATGTGTTTCAAGTATAGACTGTTATATGTAGAAGATAAGATTAACAGAGATATGTGTTTCAAGTATAGACTGTTATATGTAGAAGATAAGATTAACAGAGATATGTTTCAAGTATAGACTGTTATATGTAGAAGATAAGATTAACAGAGATGTGTTTCAAGTATAGACTGTTATATGTAGAAGATAAGATTAACAGAGATGTGTTTCAAGTATAGACTTTTATATGTAGAAGATAAGATTAACAGAGATGTATTTCAAGTATAGACTGTTATATGTAGAAGATAAGATTAACAGAGATGTGTTTCAAGTATAGACTGTTATATGTAGAAGATAAGATTAACAGAGATGTATTTCAAGTATAGACTGTTATATGTAGAAGATAAGATTAACAGAGATATGTATTTCAAGTATAGACTGTTATATGTAGAAGATAAGATTAGAGATATGTGTTTCAAGTATAGACTGTTATATGTAGAAGATAAGATTAACAGAGATGTATTTCAAGTATAGACTGTTATATGTAGAAGATAAGATTAACAGAGATATGTGTTTCAAGTATAGACTGTTATATGTAGAAGATAAGATTAACAGAGATGTATTTCAAGTATAGACTGTTATATGTAGAAGATAAGATTAACAGAGATATGTATTTCAAGTATAGACTGTTATATGTAGAAGATAAGATTAACAGAGATATGTGTTTCAAGTATAGACTTTTTAATGTAGAAGATAAGATTAACAGAGATGTGTTTCAAGTATAGACTGTTATATGTAGAAGATAAGATTAACAGAGATGTATTTCAAGTATAGACAGTTATATGTAGAAGATAAGATTAACAGAGATGTGTTTCAAGTATAGACCGTTATATGTAGAAGATAAGATTAACAGAGATGTATTTCAAGTATAGACTGTTATATGTAGAAGATAAGATTAACAGAGATGTATTTCAAGTATAGACTGTTATATGTAGAAGATAAGATTAACAGAGATGTATTTCAAGTATAGACTGTTATATGTAGAAGATAAGATTAACAGAGATATGTGTTTCAAGTATAGACTGTTATATGTAGAAGATAAGATTAACAGAGATGTATTTCAAGTATAGACTGTTATATGTAGAAGATAAGATTAACAGAGATGTGTTTCAAGTATAGACCGTTATATGTAGAAGATAAGATTAACAGAGATATGTGTTTCAAGTATAGACTGTTATATGTAGAAGATAAGATTAACAGAGATGTATTTCAAGTATAGACCGTTATATGTAGAAGATAAGATTAACAGAGATATGTGTTTCAAGTATAGACTGTTATATGTAGAAGATAAGATTAACAGAGATGTATTTCAAGTATAGACTGTTATATGTAGAAGATAAGATTAACAGAGATATGTATTTCAAGTATAGACTGTTATATGTAGAAGATAAGATTAACAGAGATGTGTTTCAAGTATAGACTGTTATATGTAGAAGATAAGATTAACAGAGATGTGTTTCAAGTATAGACTGTTATATGTAGAAGATAAGATTAACAGAGATGTGTGTTTCAAGTATAGACTGGGTAAAGTATAGAGCTATTTATATTGCTTGTTCTCTTGATATCACCATTAGATCTAACCAGAGTCTAACCACAACAAGATGTGAAAGTACACAGGCACCACCAGTACGATTGATCGTGATATCAATGAAGACATCAAGAAACACACTACTGGACACTGGTCAATCGTTACTATATATGATCAAGAAACCACACAGTTACTGCCTTTTACACTGCGACTGTATAACTCCAGCCTATAACGGACTAGTAGATCACACAAGCTTCTAGCTAACAAACTAACATGAAGCATGTAACAAGGGATAGAACAAACTAACATGAAGCATGTAACAACTGATAGAACAAACTAACATGAAGCATGTAACAAGGGATAGAACAAACTAACATGAAGCATGTAACAAGAGAAAGAACAAACTAACAAGAAGTA
Source organism: Arion vulgaris (assembly GCA_020796225.1). Classification (NCBI taxonomy): domain Eukaryota; kingdom Metazoa; phylum Mollusca; class Gastropoda; order Stylommatophora; family Arionidae; genus Arion; species Arion vulgaris. The sequence continues at coordinate 20,569,544 of CM036778.1, read as the reverse complement.
TGTAAAGGATAGAACAAACTAACAAGAAGCATGTAACAAGGGATATAACAAACTAACAAGAAGCATGTAACAAGGGATAGAACAAACTAACAAGAAGCATATAACAAGGGATAGAACAAACTAACAAGAAGCATGTAACAAGGGGTAGAACAAACTAACAAGAAGCATGTAACAAGGATAGAACAAACTAACAAGAAGCATGTAACAAGGATAGAAAAAACTAACATGAAGCATGTAACAAGAGATAGAACAAACTAACATGAAGCATGTAACAAGAGATAGAACAAACTAACATGAAGCATGTAACAAGGGATAGAACAAACTAACATGAAGCATGTAACAAGGGATAGAACAAACTAACATGACGCATGTAACAAGAAATAGAACAAACTAACAAGAAGCATGTAACAAGGGATAGAACAAACTAACAAGAAGCATGTAACAAGGGATAGAACAAACTAACAAGAAGCATGTAACAAGGGATAGAACAAACTAACAAGAAGCATGTAACAAGGGATAGAACAAACTAACAAGAAGTATGTAACAAGGGATAGAACAAACTAACAAGAAGCATGTAACAAGGGATAGAACAAACTAACATGAAGCATGTAACAAGGGATAGAACAAACTAACAAGAAGCATGTAACAAGGGATAGAACAAACTAACAAGAAGCATGTAACAAGGGATAGAACAAACTAACAAGAAGCATGTAACAAGGATAGAACAAACTAACAAGAAGTATGTAATAAGGATAGAACAAACTAACATGAAGCATGTAACAAGGGATAGAACAAACTAACAAGAAGCATGTAACAAGGGATAGAACAAACTAACATGAAGCATGTAATAAGGGATAGAACAAACTAACATGAAGCATGTAACAAGGGATAGAACAAACTAACATGACGCATGTAACAAGAAATAGAACAAACTAACATGAAGCTTGTAACAAGAGATAGAACAAACTAACAAGAAGCATGTAACAAGGGATAGAACAAACTAACATGAAGCATGTAACAAGGGATAGAACAAACTAACATGAAGCATGTAATAAGGGATAGAACAAACTAACATGAAGCTTGTAACAAGAGATAGAACAAACTAACAAGAAGCATGTAACAAGGGATAGAACAAACTAACATGAAGCATGTAACAAGGGATAGAACAAACTAACATGAAGCATGTAACAAGGGATAGAACAAGGTAACATGGAGCATGTAACAAGGGATAGAACAAACTAACATGAAGCATGTAACAAGGGATATAACAAACTAACATGAAGCATGTAACAAGGGATAGAACAAACTAACATGAAGCTTGTAACAAGAGATAGAACAAACTAACAAGAAGCATGTAACAAGGGATAGAACAAACTAACATGAAGCATGTAACAAGGGATAGAACAAACTAACATGAAGCATGTAACAAGGGATAGAACAAGGTAACATGGAACATGTAACAAGGGATAGAACAAACTAACATGAAGCATGTAACAAGGATAGAACAAACTAACATGAAGCATGTAATAGGATAGAACAAACTAACATGAAGCTTTAAAAGAGATAGAACAAACTAACAAGAAGCATGTAACAAGGGATAGAACAAACTAACATGAAGCATGTAACAAGGGATAGAACAAACTAACATGAAGCATGTAACAAGGGATAGAACAAGGTAACATGGAGCATGTAACAAGGGATAGAACAAACTAACATGAAGCATGTAACAAGGGATAGAACAAACTAACAAGCAAATAAAATATTTCAAAGTTGATGTCCTACATCTGGCAGTAAGTTCTAATCAACTAGGTCTTAGTATGCGGTCATATACCGGAACCAGCGGTCTTAATAGCATGTGCCGTGCCGACTAGATTATACCTCGTGATATCTTTCTATTTCTAGTCAATGCTTATCAGGTCTCTCTCTTTCTCTCTCTCTTCATATGTCTATCTCTCTATCTCTCTCGCTTCATATCTCTCAATCCATCACGCGCTCTTGCTCTCTCAGAGAGAGCACACAGCTGACACAGATAGAGCACACAGCTGACACAGAGAGAGCACACAGCTGACACAGAGAGATCACACAGCTGACACAGAGAACTGACACTCTACGAATGATTGCTGTGCAATTACGTGTACAGGAACTAAGAAATGTGTACTAACCTGTTTATCCATCCATCCAGCACAGGATGATGGTGATGAGGATGACCAGCTTGAAACACATACAGTCTAAGACCATATATCTCTATGCAGCAAGATACCATACCGACATGGTTTCAGTAGGATAAGTACCATACATGAGCTAGCTACCGAAGCAGCAAGGTCTTACATCTTTCTATTCGAATTTCATCATATTCAAAGACGGAGGTGACTGCTGGCACAATGATCGATATGACTGCTGGCACAACGATGGATATGACTGCTGGCACAACGATGGATATGACTGATGAGTACGGACACAAATGGAAGTGACTGCTGGCACAACGATGGATATGACTGCTGTGCACAGAGATGTGGCAACATATTCGATAGACGATGCTACTCAAACAGAACACACACAACAACCACCATTCACAACATCATCCACTAACTAAACATTACAACACCAACATGGAACGCACAACTTCTCTTCGGATATTCTAAACTAGGATATGTTTCAACGTGCGCAAAACGTGCGCATGATTTCAACTAAACAATACAACATGGCTGGCAGTGCATTATATTAGTTATCAGTTATTGGTTATTGGTTACTGGATACGGCAGACCATATGTGCTCAGTCTCCCAACAGATATCGAAGAGTATGCATACTGATGGTTCCTGTGGCTCAGTTACATTATGACTATCATCATTGCACTCCTGACATGTCCATATGTGCCCCAATCTCCGTCTCATCAAATCCAGCAACGTCCAGCGACCCAACACGCCAGTTCGATGTTGATTGATCAATCATTTTTGTTGCATGTTTGATATGTCGTTCTTTTCGGGCTGTACCAATATTGACAGACATGCAGTATATTTGTTAGGCACCCTTCTATCCGCATATGGTATGTCTATAACAACTTCTATGTCAACGAGACTTACACGGTCTCATCGATCAATCAATCCATTAATCAATCAATCATTCAATCAAGAGACTTACTTGGAGAATGTTGTCAATTGTGTTCATGTATGTCTGGATGATTGATTATTAGACAACCTATTAGAGACATTCAATCCTAACATATGCTTGTATCAATCCTAACATATGCTTGTATCAATCCTAACATATGCTAGCGAGAGTTGGAAAATGACTAAAGATATAGAAAACAAGTTGAATGCATTTGAAAATAGATGTCTGCGAAAAATAATGAATATAAAATGGAATGAATTCAGGAGAAGTGATGAAATCAGACATGTCTGGTCAACCACTAGTGACAACTGTTATAAGAAAGAGAAGATGGAGATATGTTGGGCACACCTTTAGGAGAAATGATCAACGAATATCAAAGCAGGCATTGAAGTGGGATGCAAAGGGTTCAAGAAAGAGAGGTCGACCTAAGGAGACCTGAAACGAACTTTGCTGAGAGGGCAGGAAATATCGGTCTCAGTTCCATGGAGGAGATTGAGCGAGTTGCCCAGGATAAGCGGTATGGAGAAATTACTTGCAGGCCCTATGAACGATAACGGTCGAGAGGAATTATTATTATTATTATTATTAGAACATATTGTTGAATGTTGACTGGGACACCAGATACATTCACTGACGGCATGGGGGCGGGGATACGTCTCACATTATTTGTTAAATGTTGACTGGGACACCAGATACATTCACTGACGTCATGGGGGCGGGGATGTGTCTCACATCATTTTTATATCAGATACAGAGGGACTAGTTTGTAACACCTGTCACAGGTACTGTTCCAATCACACACCTGTCACAGGTACTGATCTAATCACACACCTGTCACAGGTACTGTTCAAATCACACACCTGTCACAGGTACTGATCTAATCACACACCTGTCACAGGTACTGATCTAATCACACACCTGTCACAGATACTGTTTTAATCACACACCTGTCATATGTACCGTTCCAATCAGACACATTATTTGTAAACAAATAGCTTCAGTTTCATCAAATTATTCCTCTAACAACACGCACGCACATACACATACGCGCGCACACACATACACATGTAGGCGTCGTCTGAGAATGTGTACACACAAGTAGGCAAGGAGCATATCATCATTCTTCTAACACATGTAAGGAGGCGTGGCATGCGAGTATGTACATAGAAGTAGGCGTGGTCTGAGAGTACGTACATAGAAGGAGCCATGGTATAAGAGAACGTACATAGAAGTAGGCGTGGTCTGATTGCACATACAAGTAGGCGTGGTCTGAGAGCATGTACATACGAATAGACAAGTATCATTTGTTAACATTAAGAACAAGATTCAACAAGTTAATATCAAGAACAAGATTCAACGAGTTAACATCAAGAACAAGATTCAACGAGTTAACATTAAGAATAAGATTCAACAAGTTAACGACAGAAAATAATGTTGTAATCACCTTTGTTAACATGTCAAGCACCAGACGGTAGCACCAGGTGACCAGCACCAGACGGCCAGCACCAGATGGTAGCACGAGGCGGCCAGCACCAAATAACAACACAAATTATAAACAATGGAATATTTATCCCAATGAGAGAAAACAGCGATATATCAAATATATGTAGACAGCTGGTAGCTAGAGCATCAGCTGACTGTTGCTACGAGTTCACTAGAGCACGTACACCTTGCACGGAACGAATCTCAGAAAGTATAATTACTATCGGCATGAAATCCCATATGTAACAAATGTACAGTACTGGCATAAACTAGATCCAACACATCTAGAGCCATGTACAACACAAGACTTGAGCAATATATTAGCAAGTATGATGTACACACGCACAGACATACATTCTACACGTCAGATAAACACACGACGACGACGTGTAGTCGATACCTGCACCTGATATAATAGAACGCTTGACTTGCTAGGACATATGCTGGCTAAAAATGCAAAGTGAACAAAACATTGACTCGGCAGCCACCACCACTACCACCACACACCTGGCACATTTCAATAAGTAACACTGTGTGATCTGATCAACTGAACAAGTCATATACAAACGAATTATATATACATATAAATATACAGTCTCTAGTTATTAGTCAGAGAATATTCTATTGTATTGATTAATGGGGCGTTGTTGTTGTTGTAGTTGTAGTGGTAGCAATATGGGCATGTACTGAGTTGACCACTACATATTAGCATGGGTATGCATGCTGACGGTTCATGTAGCTCGCTGGTTATTAAACACATTCCTTATTCTGCCAGTCAGACGCGGCTGCAAACTCCTTAAAATCATATCAATATGAAACATTAAACTGCTGTGGGTGTCCTTGTACAAGAGAAGATGTCTAGCAACAAGTCAAAGGCGTCTCTTTTATTTATTTGCAACTCTACAATGATCAGTGCTACTGGTACAAGTCAATCAATCAATCAATCAAGTGCCATGCCTGCCGGGCAAGGCGATCATGTCTCTCCACAACTCTCTCTGCTTGGTGTGGTGTATGTAATCAGTTCTGACGTCAATCTTGTGTCGAACCAAGATGTCAGACCATCCAACATCTTCTCCTTCTGTCTTCAAAGATCTCTCCTTCCTGATTTTCATGTGTCACCAAATGTTCTAACCTCTCTTCGATTATATGTCAGAAGAAACTTGATTCTATGAACAAGTCAAGGGCGTCTGCTTTATGTATCTACAACTCTCCGACAGATAGTGCTACTGGTACAAGTATGTCAGATAACGCATTTTCATGGAACAAGTGCTGGTCCAAAACAGTAGATCCGCGTTAGCAACTGGATGTTGGAAGCCTGGACAGAGAACATCCACTCATACAGCAACCTGTCAATTTGAAAATTCTGAAGTATGTAACAAGTCAAACTCAATAATACACCCCCAATACAATTAATGTGGGTGATCCGTTGGAAGGCAGCAGTAACGGTCTCAACCTCCATCCTCTCATACAAGAAATAGCTGTCATGTATGCTCCAACCGCGCGTGTTTACTATTAAACCCTTGCCTGATTTCTGCACTGACTCACAATGCAAAGATTCATCACGATGTTTCTCTACACAACAGACTAACAACACACAAAACAGGAAGTTGGTCAGATTTAGAATTATGCCCGCAAGTCCATATTATACGTGAACAAGAAGTAACAATACATCTTGACTTGAGAATGGCACCTATGAGCTTATTCAAATGTACTGCAATACTTTCACAGAGTTTTCTTCGCCATTGCCTTCACTGGTATGTCCGTGGGTCAAGCAGCCTCCTTCATGCCGGACTATTCTAAAGCTCAACTATCTGCTGGTCACATCTTCACTATCTTGGACATTGTACCCAAAATTGACATCTTTAATTCTTCAGGTATCACAAAGGTAAGAAAGTACCACACAGATAAGAAAGTACCATACTGTTAAGCAAGTACCACACAGGTACGCAAGTAACACAAAAGTAAGAAAGTACCACACAGGTAAGCAAGTACCACACAGGTAAGCAAGTACCACAAAGGTAAGCAAGTACCACACATGTAAGCAAGTACCACACAGGTAACATGTGTTTGTTGTTAGTTTAATTTATTGCAATACCTGGACATATTTTCTCATTGGTTGCTTTTACATTTATATTTCATCTCCCCACTTTCTCACTGAACTCCACACCTTCTCACTGATCTCCACACTTTCTCACTGATCTTCACACCTTCTCACTGAACTCCACACTTTCTCACTGAACTCCACACTTTCTCACTGATCTCCACACTTTCTCACTGAACTCCACACCTTCTCACTGAACTCCACACTTTCTCACTGAACTCCACACTTTCTCACTGATCTCCACACTTTCTCACTGAACTCCACACTTTCTCACTGATCTTCACACCTTCTCACTGAACTCCACACTTTCTCACTGAACTCCACACTTTCTCACTGATCTCCACACTTTCTCACTGAACTCCACACCTTCTCACTGAACTCCACACTTTCTCACTGAACTCCACACTTTCTCACTGATCGCCACACTTTCTCACTGAACTCCACACTTTCTCACTGATCTCCACACCTTCTCACTGAACTTCACACTTTCTCACTGATCTCCACACCTTCTCACTGAACTCCACACCTTCTCACTGATCTCCACACCTTCTCACTGATCTCCACACTTTCTCACTGATCTCCACACCTTCTCACTGATCTCCACACTTTCTCACTGATCTCCACACTTTCTCACTGATCTTCACACCTTCTCACTGAACTCCACACTTTCTCACTGATCTCCACACTTTCTCACTGAACTCCACACTTTCTCACTCAACTCCACACTTTCTCACTGAACTCCACACTTTCTCACTGATCTCCACACTTTCTCACTGAACTCCACACCTTCTCACTGATCTCCACACCTTCTCACTGAACTCCACACTTTCTCACTGAACTCCACCTTCTCACTGATCTCCACACCTTCTCACTGACTCACACCTTCTCACTGAACTCCACACTTTCTCACTGAACTCCACACCTTCTACTGATCTCCACTTTCTCACTGATCTCCACACCATCTCACTGAACTCCACACTTTCTCACTGAACTCCACACCTTCTCACTGATCTCCACACTTTCTCACTGAACTCCACACCTTCTCACTGATCTCCACACTTCTCACTGAACTCCACACCTTCTCACTGAACTCCACACTTTCTCACTGAACTCCACACTTTCTCACTGATCTCCACACTTTCTCACTGAACTCCACACTTTCTCACTGATCTCCACACTTTCTCACTGAACTCCACACTTTCTCACTGAACTCCACACTTTCTCACTGAACTCCACACTTTCTCACTGAACTCCACACTTTCTCACTGAACTCCACACCTTCTCACTGAACTCCACACCTTCTCACTGATCTCCACACTTTCTCACTGAACTCCACACCTTCTCACTGAACTCCACACTTTCTCACTGATCTCCACACCTTCTCACTGATCTCCACACCTTCTCACTGATCTCCACACTTTCTCACTGATCTCCACACTTTCTCACTGATCTCCACACCTTCTCACTGATCTCCACACCTTCTCACTGATCTCCACACCTTCTCACTGAACTCCACACCTTCTCACTGAACTCCACACTTTCTCACTGAACTCCACACCTTCTCACTGATCTCCACACTTTCTCACTGAACTCCACACCTTCTCACTGAACTTCACACTTTCTCACTGATCTCCACACCTTCTCACTGATCTCCCACCTTCTCACTGATCTCCACACCTTCTCACTGAACTCACACCTTCTCACTGATCTCCACACTTTCTCACTGAACTCCACACTTTCTCACTGAACTCCACACTTTCTCACTGATCTCCACACCTTCTCACTGAACTTCACACTTTCTCACTGATCTCCACACCTTCTCACTGAACTCCACACTTCTCACTGATCTCCACACCTTCCCTGACTCCACACTTCTCACTGATCTCCACACCTTCTCACTGATCTCCACACTTTCTCACTGATCTCCACACTTCTCACTGATCTCACACTTCTCACTGAATCCACACTTTCTCACTGATCTCCAATTTCTTAACCTTTCTTCACTGATACTTTCCACAACTTTTCTACTGAACTCCAACTTTCACTGAACTCACGACTTTTCACTGACCCCACTCTTTCATGTAACCTCCACACTTCTACTGATTCCAAAACCTTTCACTGAACTGCCAACTTCTCACGTGAACTCCACACCTTCTCACTGATCTCCACAACCTTCACTGAACTCACACCTTCTCACTAACTCCACACTTTTCATGAATCCACACTTCTCACTGATCTCTCACACTTCTGCATGATCTCCACACCTTCTCACTGATCTCCACACCTTCTCACTGATCTCCACACCTTCTCACTGAACTCACACTTCTCACTGAACTCCACACTTTCTCACTGAACTCCACACCTTTCATGACCTCCACACCTTTTCACTGAACCCACACTTCTCACTGAACTCCACAACTTTCTCACTGACTCCAACCTTCTCACGATTCACTTCTCCGATCTCCACACTTCTCACTGAACTCACACCTCTACTGATCTCCACACTTTCACTGAACTCAACTTCTCACTGAACTCCACACTTTCTCACTGATCTCCACACTTCCACTGAACTTCACACTTTCTCACTGATTTCCACACCTTCTCACTGAACTCCACACTTCACTGATTCCACACCTTCTCACTGATCTCACACTTTCTCACTGATCCCACACCTTCCACTGATCTCCACACTTCCACTGATCTCACACTTTCTACTGATCTTCACACTTCTACTGAACTCCACACTTTCTCACTGATCTCCACACTTTCTCACTGAACTCCACACTTTCTCACTGAACTCCACACTTTCTCACTGAACTCCACACTTTCTCACTGATCTCCACACTTTCTCACTGAACTCCACACCTTCTCACTGATCTCCACACCTTCTCACTGAACTCCACACTTTCTCACTGAACTCCACACCTTCTCACTGATCTCCACACCTTCTCACTGAACTCCACACCTTCTCACTGAACTCCACACTTTCTCACTGAACTCCACACCTTCTCACTGAACTCCACACTTTCTCACTGATCTCCACACCTTCTCACTGAACTCCACACTTTCTCACTGAACTCACACCTTCTCACTGAACTCCACACTTTCTCACTGAACTCCACACCTTCTCACTGATCTCCACACCTTCTCACTGAACTCCACACCTTCTCACTGAACTCCACACTTTCTCACTGAACTCCACACTTTCTCACTGAACTCCACACTTTCTCACTGAACTCCACACCTTCTCACTGATCTCCACACTTTCTCACTGAACTCCACACTTTCTCACTGAACTCCACACTTTCTCACTGAACTCCACACTTTCTCACTGAACTCCACACTTTCTCACTGAACTCCACACTTTCTCACTGAACTCCACACCTTCTCACTGATCTCCACACTTTCTCACTGAACTCCACACCTTCTCACTGAACTCCACACTTTCTCACTGATCTCCACACCTTCTCACTGATCTCCACACCTTCTCACTGAACTCCACACTTTCTCACTGAACTCCACACTTCTCACTGATCTCCACACCTTCTCACTGATCTCCACACTTCTCACTGAACTCCACACCTTCTCACTGAACTCCACACTTTCTCACTGAACTACACACTTCTCACTGAACTCCACACCTTCTCACTGAACTCCACACTTCTCACTGAACTCCACACCTTCTCACTGAACTCCACACTTCTCACTGATCTCACACCTTTCTCACTGATCTCCACACCTTCTCACTGATCTCCACACCTTCTCACTGAACTCCACACCTTCTCACTGATCTCCACACTTTCTCACTGAACTCCACACTTCTCACTGATCTCCACACCTTCTCACTGATCTCCACACCTTCTCACTGAACTCCACACTTTCTCACTGAACTCCCACCTTCTCACTGATCTCCACACTTCTCACTGATCTCCACACTTTCACTGAACTCCACACTTTCACTGAACTCCACACTTTCTCACTGATCTCCACACTTCTCACTGAACTCCACACCTTCTCACTGAACTCCACACTTCTCACTGAACTCCACACCTTCTCACTGAACTCCACACTTTCTCACTGAACTCCACACTTTCTCACTGAACTCCACACTTCTCACTGAACTCCACACCTTCTCACTGAACTCCACACTTTCTCACTGATCTCCACACTTTCGCAATGATCTACTCAACATGTCAATGATATACACAACATGTCAATGATCTACTCAACATGTCAATGATCTACACAACATGTCAATGATCTACACAACATGTCAATGATCTACTCAACATGTCAATGATCTACACAACATATCAATGATCTACACAACATGTCAATGATCTACTCAACATGTCAATGATCTACACAACATGTCAATGATCTACTCAACATGTCAATGATCTACACAGCATGTCAATGATCTACTCAACATATCAATGATCTACTCAAGGTAAAAATCATCACTTCAACACAATTGCTGCAGATCTGGGCTGCTACCTTCCACCCCACCCACCATCAGCAGTAGGAATAAGGTTAACGTATCGACTTCTTACATCCTCAGCAACCACTCCCAACTACCACCCCCAACTACCACACTCAGCTATCACACTCAGCTACCACGTCAACTACCACACTCAGCTACCACATTCAGCTACACGTCAACTACCACACTCAGCTACCACACTCAGCTAACACCGTCAGTTACCACACTCAGCTACCATAGTCAGCTACCACACTCAACTACCACACTCAGCTACCACCGTCAGCTACCACTCTCAGATTCCACCGTCAGCAGTAAGTTCTAAGATTAACCCTTTGAACCCTGGTCAACTATACCTTAAAACCCTCTCTCCTGGGCTCCTGACAAAACAGCACATATCAGAACTGTTTGAAAAACAAGATAGATTGGCAGAATTAAGTGTCCTATAATTTTTTATCGACTTACCCCATCATCTAGAGTATTCCTGCTTACTATGTCAGTCTTCCCAACATGTAGATCCTTCCTTTAGACACAGGAAATTTTGACAAAATGTGCACCAAAATTGTGTCTTCACTTTCTTGACTGTTCTGTCTTTGTAATCCATGTTTGGAAAGTCACTGACATGTTTGTTATATTTGAACATCAGTCGGTTCAAATAATTCTTCTTCTAAATGATCACCCGACTCACTTTCGATTTCGTTATCAGAATAATCATATTCTAAGTCTAATTCATCTTCAGAATAATTTAAAAGAAGTTCAACAGCTTGCTCTGTTGTCATCCTTTTTGAGTGACCATTTCCGAAATTTTCAGCGTGTCGTTTCATCTTTTTAAAATTAATAAACAATTATCAAATCACTATGTTTCAAAACACGATGCAAACCGCCATTTAGATAAACCTTTAAGGAAGCATTTCCTGTGTTTGACGTCACACTAGTACACAAGTTATCGCTGAACACCGACAAATAACGAGGAGGGGTTCTCATCCCGATATGTAGGCACCCGGGTATACGTGTACTAATGATAATACCGTAATATCGGGAGGGCGGGTTCAAAAGGTTGGTTCCGATGTCTCACATGATTCTGTTTTGATTTCTTTATTTCAGACAAGCGTGTCTGGTGACATCCAGCTACATAACATTCATTTTCATTATCCAACCCGTCTGGAAGTAGAGATACTTAAAGGCATAGACATCCATGTTAAGTCTGGTCAGACTGCAGCTTTGGTGGGCATGAGTGGATGTGGCAAGAGTACCATAGTCTCACTTGTACAGAGATATTATGATCCTACCGAAGGTTCTATTGTAAGTCTGCGCTCTAGTTAGCCTTGGTGGAGATGTTGTTAGACTTGGTGGAGATGTTGTTAGACTTGGTGGAGATGTTGTTAGACTTGGTGGAGATGTTGTTAGACTTGGTGGAGAGATGTTGTTAGACTTGGTAGAGAGATGTTGTTAGACTTGGTGGAGAGATGTTGTTAGACTTGGTGGAGAGATGTTGTTAGACTTGGTGGAGAGATGTTGTTAGACTTGTGGAGATGTTGTTAAACTTGGTGGAGAGATGTTAGACTTGTGAGAGTGTAACTTGGTGAGAGATGTTGTTAGACTTGGTGGAGAGATGTTGTTAGACTTGGTGGAGATGTTGTTAGACTTGGTGGTGGAGAGATGTTGTTAGACTTGGTGGTGGAGAGATGTTGTTAGACTTGGTGGTGGAGAGATGTTGTTAGACTTGGTGGAAAGATGTTGTTAGACTTGGTGGAGAGATGTTGTTAGACTTGGTGGTGGAGAGATGTTGTTAGACTTGGTGGAGAGATGTTGTTAAGGTTTGTGTGAGAGATGTTGTTAGACTTGGTGGAGATGTTGTTAGACTTGGTGGAGATGTTGTTAGACTTGGTTGAGAGATGTTGTTAGACTTGGTGGAGATGTTGTTAGACTTGGTGGAAATGTTGTTAGACTTGGTGGAGAGATGTTGTTAGACTTGGTGGAAAGATGTTGTTAGACTTGGTGGAGAGATGTTGTTAGACTTGGTGGAGAGATGTTGTTAGACTTGGTGGAGATGTTGTTAGACTTGGTGGTGAGATGTTGTTAGACTTGGTGGAGAGATGTTGTTAGACTTGGTGGAGAGATGTTGTTAGACTTGGTGGTGGAGATGTTGTTAGACTTGGTGGAGAGGTGTTGTTAGACTTGGTGGAGAGATGTTGTTAGACTTGGTGGAGAGATGTTGATTGAGAGTCTTGGGTGGAGAGATGTTGTTAGACTTGGTGGAGATGTTGTTAGACTTGGTGGAGATGTTGTTAGACTTGGTTGAGAGATGTTGTTAGACTTGGTGGAGATGTTGTTAGACTTGGTGGTGGAAATGTTGTTACACTTGGTGGAGAGATGTTGTTAGACTTGGTGGAAAGATGTTGTTAGACTTGGTGGAGAGATGTTGTTAGACTTGGGGAGAGATGTTGTTAGACTTGGTGGGGGAGATGTTGTTAGACTTGGTGGTGGAGATGTTGTTAGACTTGGTGGAGAGATGTTGTTAGACTTGGTGGTGGAGATGTTGTTAGACTTGGTGGGGAGATGTTGTTAGACTTGGTGGAGAGATGTTGTTAGACTTGGTTGAGAGATGTTGTTAGACTTGGTGGAGAGATGTTGTTAGACTTGGTGGAGATGTTGTTAGACTTGGTGGAGATGTTGTTAGACTTGGTGGAGAGATGTTGTTAGACTTGGTGGAAAGATGTTGTTAGACTTGGTGGAGAGATGTTGTTAGACTTGGGGAGAGATGTTGTTAGACTTGGTGGGGGAGATGTTGTTAGACTTGGTGGTGGAGATGTTGTTAGACTTGGTGGAGAGATGTTGTTAGACTTGGTGGGGGATGTTGTTAGACTTGGGGGTGAGATGTTGTTAGACTTGGTGGAGAGATGTTGTTAGACTTGGTGGAGAGATGTTGTTAGACTTGGTTGAGAGATGTTGTTAGACTTGGTGGAGATGTTGTTAGACTTGGTGGAGATGTTGTTAGACTTGGTGGAGAGATGTTGTTAGACTTGGTGGAGATGTTGTTAGACTTGGTGGAAATGTTGTTAGACTTGGTGGAGAGATGTTGTTAGACTTGGTGGAAATGTTGTTAGACTTGGTGGAGAATGTTGTTAGACTTGGAGGAGAGATGTTTTAGACTTGGTGGGAGATGTTGTTAGACTTGGTGGTGGAGATGTTGTTAGACTTGGTGGAGAGATGTTGTTAGACTTGGTGGTGAGATGTTGTTAGACTTGGTGGAGATGTTGTTAGACTTGGTGGAAGATGTTTAGACTTGGTGAGAGATGTTCTTTGACTTGGTGGAGAGATGTTATTAGACTTGGTGGAGATGTTTTAGACTTGGTGGAGATGTTTTACACTTGGTGGAGAATGTTGTTAGACTTGTGGAATGTTGTTAGACTTGGTGGAGAGATGTTGTTAGACTTGAGAGAGATGTTTTAGCACTTGGTGGAGATGTTTTAGACTTGTGTGAAGATGTTTTAGACTTGGTCGAGAGATGTTGTTAGACTTGGTGGGAGATGTTGTTAGACTTGGTGGGAGATGTTGTTAGACTTGGTGGAGAGATGTTTTAGACTTGGTGGAGAGATGTTGTTAGACTGGTGAGAGATGTTGACTTGTAGATGTTTTAGACTTAGTGAATGTTGTTAGACTTGTTTTGACGAGATGTTTTGACTTAGTGGAATGTTCTTAGACATTGTGGTGAGAATAAGTGATGTGCAAGAGACAGATATCGTCCTTATATTTTACTCAATTTCCTTTATTTTCGTTTTTATATATAGCTTCTTCACTTACACTTACACACATGTTCTTCACTTACACACATGTTCTTCACTTACACACATGTTCTTCACTTACACACATGTTCTTCACTTACACACATGTTCTTCACTTACACACATGTTCTTCGCTTACACACATGTTCTTCACTTACACACATGTTCTTCACTTACACACATGTTCTTCACTTACACTCACACACATGTTCTTCACTTACACACATGTTCTTCTTCACTTACACACATGTTCTTCACTTACACCTTACACACATGTTCTTCTTACACACATTTCTTCACTTACACATGTTCTTCACTTACACACATGTTCTTCACTTACACACATGTTCTTCACTTACACTTACACACATGTTCTTATCACAATGTTCTACTACACATGTTCTTCACTTACACTTACACATGTTCTTCTTACTTATCACATGTTCTTCACTTACACTTACACACATGTTTTTCACTTACACTTATATGCATGTTCTTCCCCTTCACTTACACACATGTTCTACACTTAAACACATGTTCGTCACTTACACACATGCCTTCACTGACATGCATGTTCTTCACTTGCACTTCACACAATGTTCTTCACTTACACTTGCACACAAGTGTGTGTTTACCACAACTCTAACATTCTCTTTCACCCTTGTCTCTCACTCGTCTCTCTCTCCCACTTGCCTCTCTCACTCTCCTACCCGTCTCTCTCACCTGTCTCTCTCACTCTCACACTCGTCTCTCTCTCCCTCCCGCTCTCACTTTCCCACTCGTCTCTTTCACACTCCAACCTGTATCTCACTCGTGCCTCTTTCTCTCTACCACTGTCTCCATCCTGCTACCACCTGTCTCTCACTCGCCTCTCTCCATCTACCACCATTTTCTCTCTCTCCCATTCTTCTCTCTCACCCGTCTCTCTCACTCTCCCACCCGTCTCTAGCCCTCTATCACCGTCTCTATCCCACTAATACCGTACAACCTTCTTTGGTCCTCAGCTAGTGGAGGGTTTAGACATCCGAACATACAACCTCAAGTCACTAAGGGCAATGATTAGCGTAGTTAGCCAAGAACCAGTTCTATTTGATCGCAGCATACGAGAGAATATTATATATGGCTTAGAGCAAGATGTTATAGCTATGGCTGACGTCATCGCTGCAGCTAAAACTGCCAACGTCCATGATTTTATATCCAGTTTGCCAGAAGTAAGTCGTCTACTAGAGGCTACCACTATTATATGTTTAGTGTGGGTGTGCTAATGATGCTTCGTTGGGAGCCATGCACTATATATGAATGACGTGTAACTGTGTGCATGACGTATGTGTGAACTATGTCACTGTGTGCATGACGTATGTGTCTACTACGTAACTGTGTGTGTGTATGACGTATGTGTGTACTATGTAACTGTGTGCATGTCGTATGTGCGAACTACGCCACTGTGTGCATGTCGTATGTGCGAACTACGTCACTGCGTGCATGACGTATGAGTGAACTACGTCACTGTGTGAATGACGTATGTGTGTATAACATATGTGTGTATGACGTTGTGTGAATGATCTATGACATAATGAACCTAAGTGACAGTGAATGGGACGACAGAAGTCGGTATCAGATATTGTAACCATGTAACCACTAGTGTAACCATGTAACAACTAGTGTAACCATGTAACCACTAGTGTAACCATGTAACAACTAGTGTAGCCATGTAACAACTAGTGTAACAATGTAACCACTAGTATAATCATGTAACCACTAGTGTAACCATGTAACAACTAGTGTAACCATGTAACAACTAGTGTAACAATGTAACAACTAGTGTAATCATGTAACAACGAGTGTAACAATGTAACAACTAGTGTAACCATGTAACAACTAGTGTAACCATGTAACAACTAGTGTAACCATCTAACAACTGGTGTAACCATGTAACCACTAGTGTAACCATGTAACCTCTATTGTAACCATGTTACGACAGGGCTATGATACAATGGTGGGAGAGAAGGGAACCCAACTCTCTGGTGGACAGAAGCAGCGTGTAGCCATTGCTCGAGCTCTGATACGTAATCCAAAGATACTTCTACTAGATGAAGCAACATCTGCTCTAGACACGGAGAGTGAGAAGGTGGGTTCATTTTCTATCCTCATTTATAGTATGTTCTAATCACGGAGAGTGAGAAGGTGTGTTCTTTTTCTATCCTCATTTATAGGACACAGCTGCAATGTTGCAAGTTTCATTGTCCGATTATCTGTCAGTCTTACTTTTCTATCAGTCTCACTTTTCTATCATTCTGATATATTTCTATCATTCTGATATATTTCTATCATTCTGATATATTTCTATCATTCTGATATATTTCTATCATTCTGATATATTTCTATCATTCTTATATTTCTGTCATTCTGATATATTTCTATCATTCTTATATTTCTATCATTCTCACAGATCGTACAGACTCTCTCTCTCTCTCTCTTTCGTGACTTACTCCACACAGATCGTACAGACTCTCTCTCTCTCTCTCTGCACTACGATCTACAGCTCTCTCTCTCTCTCTCTCTCTCTCTTCGTGCACTCTGAAATCTTACAATCTCTCTCTCTCTCTCTTCTTGCACTCACAGATCGTACAGACAGCCCTTGACAAAGCTCGTGTAGGAAGAACATGTATTATGATCGCCCACCGACTCTCAACAATACAGAATGCAGATATTATCTATATGATGGAGAATGGCAAAGTTATTGAATATGGCACACATCAAGAGTTGCTAGCCAAGAAGTCAGCTTACTTTGTGCTTGTCCAGGGACAAACATTCCGTAAAGATAATACTAGTCTTTAACTGTATGACTTGTTTTTACAAAACTATACTTCAACAAATAACACATTCCAGGTGAAATGTTTCATTTATGTGTCACTATATCAACTATTTCCTTCATTTGTTGCCATGTGAATTATTTCCTTCATTTGTTGCCATGTGAATTATTTGAATTGTTGATGTGATTTGTTTGTATTCTAGATGTGATTTAATCTTCTGTGTTATCCCTTCATTTGAGGGCATTTGTGAAATTCTACTGTCTTTGACTGTCATATATATATATATATATCTGTGTATTGCGGTCCAAGACACCTCTATCAGACTGCATTATATCCGTTTTTAGTCACATATTTTCATTCGTTTTTAACCGTTGCTATATCTTGGTTAGGGTCTATATGTGGTGTTCCGAGTTGTTCGCCAGGTTTGTTGTATCGTTTTGCTTGATAAAGGCCTTTTGGTCGAAACGTTGTTGTGTATTGTCATTGTTTTTGTATTTTGTAAAACTACAGTACTTTGTTTGACGTGCTTCGTAATTACATATAGTTTTACTACAGTCTCCATCTAGATTGTGTTTGACGTGCTTCGTAATTACATATAGTTTTACTACAGTCTCCATCTAGATTGTGTTTGACGTGCTTCGTAATTACATATAGTTTTACTACAGTCTCCATCTAGATTGTGTTTGACGTGCTTCGTAATTACATATAGTTTTACTCAGTCTCCATCTAGATTCTGTTTGACGTGCTCGTAATTACATTATTTTACTGCAGTCTCCATGTGATTCTGTTTGACGTGCTTCGTAATTACATATAGTTTTACTGCAGTCTCCATCAGATTGTGTTTGACGTGCTTCTAATTACATATATTTTACTACAGTCTCCATCTAGATTGTGTTTGACGTGCTTCGTAATTACATATAGTTTTACTGCAGTCTCCATCTAGATTCTGTTTGACTGCTCAATTACATAAGTTTTACCACAGTCTCCATCTAGATTGTTTGACGTGCTTCTAATACATATAGTTTACTACAGTCTCCATCTAGATTCTGTTGACGACTCGTAATTACATAAGTTTTACTGCAGTTCCATCAGATTCTGTTGACGTGCTTCAATTACATATAGTTTACTACACTTCCATCTAGATTGTGTTTGACGTGCTTCGTAATTACATATAGTTTTACTGCAGTCTCCATCTAGATTGTGTTTGACGTGCTTCGTAATTACATATAGTTTTACAACAGTCTCCATCTAGATTTGTTGACGTGCTTCGTAACTATCACTATAGTTTACTACACTCTCCATCAGATTGTGTTTGACGTCTTCGCAATTACATATAGTTACTGCAGTCTCCATCAGATCTGTTTGACGCTACCATTACATATAGTTTTACTGCAGTCTCCATCTAGATTCTGTTTGACTGTTCGCAATTACATATAGTTTTATGCAGTCCCATCTAGATTTGTTTGACTGCACAATTACTATAGTTTTACTGCAGTCTCCATCTAGATTGTGTTTGACTGTTCTGCAATTACATATAGTTTTACTAAGTCTCCATCTAGATTGTGTTTGAGCCCGTAATTACATATAGTTTTACTGCAGTCTCCATCTAGATTGTGTTTGACTGCTTCGTAATTACATAAGTTTTCTCATCTCCATCTAGATTGTGTTTGACTGTCTTCGTAATTACTATGTTTCTCAGCTCCATCTAGATTGTGTTTGACGTGCTTCGTAATTACATATAGTTTTACTGCAGTCTCCATCTAGATTGTGTTTGACGTGCTTCGTAATTACATATAGTTTTACTACAGTCTCCATCTAGATTGTGTTTGACGTGCTTCGTAATTACATATAGTTTTACTGCAGTCTCCATCTAGATTCTGTTTGTCGTGCTTCGCAATTACATATAGTTTTACTGCAGGCTCCATCTAGATTGTGTTTGACGTGCTTCGTAATTACATATAGTTTTACTGCAGGCTCCATCTAGATTGTGTTTGACGTGCTTCGTAATTACATATAGTTTTACTGCAGTCTCCATCTAGATTCTGTTTGACGTGCTTCGTAATTACATATAGTTTTACTACAGTCTCCATCTAGATTGTGTTTGACGTGCTTCGTAATTACATATAGTTTTACTACAGTCTCCATCTAGATTGTGTTTGACGTGCTTCGTAATTACATATAGTTTTACTGCAGGCTCCATCTAGATTGTGTTTGACGTGCTTCGTAATTACATATAGTTTTACTACACTCTCCATCTAGATTGTGTTTGACGTGCTTCGTAATTACATATAGTTTTACTGCAGTCTCCATCTAGATTGTGTTTGACGTGCTTCGTAATTACATATAGTTTTACTACAGTCTCCATCTAGATTGTGTTTGACGTGCTTCGTAATTACATATAGTTTTACTACAGTCTCCATCTAGATTCTGTTTGTCGTGCTTCGCAATTACATATAGTTTTACTGCAGGCTCCATCTAGATTCTGTTTGTCGTGCTTCGCAATTACATATAGTTTTACTACAGTCTCCATCTAGATTGTGTTTGACGTGCTTCGTAATTACATATAGTTTTACTACAGTCTCCATCTAGATTGTGTTTGACGTGCTTCGTAATTACATATAGTTTTACTGCAGTCTCCATCTAGATTCTGTTTGTCGTGCTTCGCAATTACATATAGTTTTACTGCAGGCTCCATCTAGATTGTGTTTGACGTGCTTCGTAATTACATATAGTTTTACTGCAGTCTCCATCTAGATTGTGTTTGACGTGCTTCGTAATTACATATAGTTTTACTGCAGTCTCCATCTAGATTCTGTTTGACGTGCTTCGTAATTACATATAGTTTTACTACAGTCTCCATCTAGATTGTGTTTGACGTGCTTCGTAATTACATATAGTTTTACTACAGTCTCCATCTAGATTCTGTTTGTTTTGAAAGTGTTGTGACCCCGGTGTATTCACTATTTATTTGATAATATTGTCTATGTTTGTACAACCATGTGTTACTTTGAATAACATCATCATACATACACGCGCAACATCATTATACATACACGCGCAACATCCTTATACATACACGCGCAACATCATCATACATAACTCTGCAACATCATTATACATACACACACACACAATCATCATCATACATCAGCGCAACATCATTATACATAACATGCAACATCTCATACATACACACACAACATCTCATACATACACACAAACATCTCATACACACACAACATCTCATACATAACATGCAACATCTTATACATACACATGCAACATCTCATACATACACACGCAACATCTCATACACACACAGCAACATCCTCATACACACACAGCAACATCCTTATACATACACAGACAACATCTCATACATACACACAGCATCCTTATGCATACACACACAACATCAGTATACACACACACACAACATCCTTATACATACACATGCAACATCCTTATACATACACACACAATATCCTTATACACACACACACAACATCCTTATACATACACACACAATATCCTTATACATACACAGACAACATCCTCATACATACACACACAATATCCTTATGCATACACACACAACATCCTCATACATACAGGCGCAACATCACTATCAGTACACACACAACATCACTATCAGTACACTCACAACCTCACTATCAGTACACTCACAACATCACTGTCAGTACACATACAACATCACTGTCAGTACACACACAACATCACTGTCAGTACACACACAACATCACTGTCAGTACACACAACATTACTATCACAAATAAGCAGATATTTTATTCCAACCAGATATTTTATTCCAACTTCCTACATCTCTCCCTCATGCCCCTCCCCAACACGCACTTTCCCTGCTGTTTCACTAGAGACCTGTTTAGCTATATTTTGATGAAGTTTTAGATCATATATTATGAAACCCCAGCATACTTAGGCAAGTGTTCTTCTTCTTCTTCTTCACCTTTCAGCTCCCAACGGAGCACATGTCTTCAACAAACTTCATCCAGCGCTTCCTCTCTCTTGCTATCCCAGTTCTTTCCATGTTTTATCTTTTCTTTTCATAACAGTCTCCAGCTCTCTTCTCCAAGTTTGTCTAGGCCTTCCCCTACCCTGTCCCTGTGGGTTCCAAAACAGTGCCTGTCTTGTAATGCTTCTGGTTTGTCTTCTCAATGTGTGTCCTATCCATCGCCAGCGTCTCTTCCTGAGCTCTTTCTCCACTTGTACCTGTTAAGTTCTTTCTCTGATTTCCTCGTTCGTAATCTTTTCATACCATCTTAGTCCCTCTACTCTGAGTAAACATCCATTTCTGAAGGTTTGTAGTTTTCTGATGATAACTTTTGTTCTCTTCCATATTTCCGAGCCATAGAACATCACTGACTTCACATTTGATTGAAAGATAGTCTGAGCCATAGAACATC
Organism: Arion vulgaris; assembly: GCA_020796225.1. NCBI lineage: Eukaryota > Metazoa > Mollusca > Gastropoda > Stylommatophora > Arionidae > Arion > Arion vulgaris. Next base: position 20,547,332 of record CM036778.1, on the reverse strand, counting down.
ACTGACTTCACATTTGATTGAAAGATAGTCTGAGCCATAGAACATCACTGACTTCACATTTGATTGAAAGATAGTCTGAGCCATAGAACAGCACTGACTTCACATTTGATTGAAAGATAGTCTGAGCCATAGAACATCACTGACTTCACATTTGATTGAAAGATAGTCCGTGGTCACTGAAATAATGTCGTGGTCACGGATTAATGTGTCTATTTTGCTCATGAAATATTTATTCACAATTTATTCTGTCATATCTAATTGTTATTGGATTAAAACGATTGTTTGCCAACCTGTCAAATATTTATCGTTCACTCTCTCTTACACACACACACGCGCACGCACGCACGCACACACACACATACACACACAGACACACCCCACACACAGACATACACACACAGACACACACACGCACGCGCACGCACGCACGCATGCACGCCCATACACAGACACACACAGACATACACACACACACACAGACATACACAGACATACATATACACAGACACACACACACAGACACACGCGCACGCACGCACACACATACACACACAGACACACACACAAACAGACACGCACGCACACACAGGTACACACACAAACAGACACACACCGACACACACACCACACACAACAGATAACACACACAAACAGAGCGACACACACACACCCACACCCACACACCCCCACACACCCACACCCACACACAGACACACCCACACACACAGGTACACACACAAACAGACACACAGACACACACACCCACACACAGACACACACCACACACACTACACACACACACATACACACACAAACAGACACACACACACACATGTACACACCCACACAAACAGATACACACACACCCACACACACAGACATACCCACACACACATATATTTATATATAATGATGGTGTGGTATTGTTTGCTATTCCTTGTTGGTTGATCTTTCTTCAACGTTCAATATAAATGTTGCAGGGGCGAAACTGACATCGATTGGGTAGAAAATAGTCAACTAGAAGATTTGGATTTTGCAGATGATATTGCCTTGTTAAGTAGAAACAACCAAGATATGCAAAGAAAAACAAATAACTTGTCATCTATAGCATCAAAAGTTGGACTGAAGGTAAGCTATGAAAAACTGGACTACAGGTAAACTATGAAAAGCTGGACTGCAGGTAAACTATGAAAAGCTGGACTACAGGTAAACTATGAAAAGCTGGACTACAGGTAAACTAGAAAAGCTGGACTACAGGTAACTAGAAAGTTGGACTGCAGGTAACTATGAAAAGCTGGACTGCAGGTAAACTATGAAAAGCTGGACTACAGGTAAACTATGAAAAGCTGGACTACAGGTAAACTATGAAAAGCTGGACTACAGGTAAACTATGAAAAGCTGGACTACAGGTAAACTATGAAAAGCTGGACTACAGGTAAACTATGAAAAGTTGGACTGCAGGTAAACTATGAAAAGCTGGACTGCAGGTAAACTATGAAAAGCTGGACTACAGATAAACTATGAAAAGCTGGACTACAGGTAAACTATGAAAAGCTGGACTACAGGTAGACTATGAAAAGCTGGACTGCAGGTAAACTATGAAAAGTTGGACTACAGGTAAACTATGAAAAAGACAAATATAATGAGAACAGCTATGGCAAGGAATGCAGATATCAGCTCTCTCCTTCCCCCACCCCAGTAATCTACACAAAGCTATACAAAGACAAAACATTGAATACGCTGTCACGAGATTCCCCATATGGCTATGTCCCTATCGGCAACACTTATATATGTCTCAATATGACAAAATTCACGTGTTAACTGGACAATGCGATCGGGATTCGAACCCACAACACGTAGAACGCAAGATAACGTCCTAACGACTAAACCCCAGAGATCACCAATATTATTGTATTAGTATAGAATGTTCCAATGTTTCTGTCTTATGTTGATATGTATAACATATGTCTTGCACATATAGTCTCAGACTGGGATGTCTTGCACATATAGTCTCAGACTGGGATGTCTTGTACATATAGTCTCAGACTGGGATGTCTTGTACATATAGTCTCAGACTGGGATGTCTTGTACATATAGTCTCAGACTGGGATGTCTTGCACATATAGTCTCAGACTAGGATGTCTTGACTATAGTCTCAGACTGGATGTCTTGTACATATAGTTCTCAGACTGGGATGTCTTGTCAGTATGTCTCAGACTAGGATGTCTTGTACATATGTCTCAGACTGGGATGTCTTGATGTCGATGATAGTCTCAGACTTGGATGTCTTGTACGTATAGTCTCAGACTGGGATGTCTTGTACGTATAGTTTCAGACTGGGATGATATGACAGAGTGGCAAACACAGAACTAGAATTAGAATAGGACTGGAACCCATGATGTCTTGCGTTGTTCTCAGACTGAGGTGTCTTGCTTGTTCTCAGACTGAGGTGTCTTGCTTGTTCTCAGACTGAGGTGTCTTGCTTGTTCTCAGACTGAGGTGTCTTGCTGTCTGACTGAGTTCTGCTGTTCTCAGACTGAGGTGTCTTGCTTGTTCTCAGACTGAGATGTCTTGCTTGTTCTCAGACTGAGGTGTCTTGCTTGTTCTCAGACTGAGGTGTCTTGCTTGTTCTCAGACTGAGGTGTCTTGCTTGTTCTCAGATTGAGGTGTCTTGCTTGTTCTCAGACTGAGATGTCTTGCTTGTTCTCAGACTGAGGTGTCTTGCTTGTTCTCAGACTGAGATGTCTTGCTTGTTCTCAGACTGAGGTGTCTTGCTTGTTCTCAGACTGAGGTGTCTTGCTTGTTCTCAGACTGAGGTGTCTTGCTTGTTCTCAGACTGAGATGTCTTGCTTGTTCTCAGACTGAGGTGTCTTGCTTGTTCTCAGATTGAGGTGTCTTGCTTGTTCTCAGACTGAGATGATATGACAGATTTGGCAAACACAGAACTAAGGATTACAACAGGACAGGAACCCATGATGACCTAGGTCAGGAGGAGATAATTACGATGGGTTGGGCATACCGTGCGGAAGACACCATCAAGTGTTACTAGACAAGCACTTGAGTGAAACCCACATGGAAAAGAGGACACCATAAACAAACCTGGAGACGAAGTCTTCTTGAGGAACTGTACACAAAACTACAGTTGGTGTTGGAGTATTGACGATACGGTTGTTTAAAGAGAACCATGTCACCGCTGCTTTTGTGGGGTTGACCAATGCTCCTGCTTCATCGCACCATCTACCTATGCGGTCGAGTTCTGACTGAAGTTTCTCCACAAGCTGTTCTCTATCCTTGCCCTGACGATACACCAACACATCATCTGCATATGACATTGTCTTTCCTCTACCCGTGATCTGCTCTTCTGTGATTCTAACAGTATATGCATTGAACAACACCGGAGATAATGGTGACCCCTGTGGTAAGCCAAGGTGGATTGTTGTTGGTGATGACGCCCAACTGCCACATTTAAACACTACTTTTCGCTGGAAGAGGGCTGCAAATATCCAATTGAGGAGGAATGGGCTGACATTGAGTTCCGTCAACTGTACTATTAAAAAATGCAATGGCACTCTATTATAGGAATCTTCAAGGTCAATTGCAGCAGCACATGTCTCAGTGCCCGAGTGAAAACCCTCATAGACATCGTGGGCGAAAACCGCTGCGTTACGCCATGTCTCTATATGGACGGTACCCTCCAAGGGTGGGTGGAAGGAGACGTAACCTCTCTAGTTGGCAGAATATTTTCCTGGCAATTATTTTCTCCAGCAACTTGCATATTATATTCTGCATGGTGATTACCTGATAGCCTTGAATTTGTATGTGGTCTTTGCCAGGCTTTTGCAGAGGTACCAGGTACTGCAACCATTCTTCGTTGATTACTGCAGTCTCTATGTTTTTGATGTAGATGCCTGCCAGTTCTTCCAACTCCTCATCAGACAACTTTCCAATGTCACCATACCGTATGCCATCTGGACCAGGTGCACTGTTTTTGCTCTCCGTACAGCATCCTTGATTTCCTCCACTGTCACCAAATCATTTTCGTCTATGTCCAGGATCTGATGTTTATTTACAATGGAGGTGATCGCCTTACAATGTCTTTCTGGTCACTCTGCTCTAGATAGTGCGCAAACAGAACCTTACCCTTGTTTTCGTCTGTCCTCTGCGAAGTAGGATCCATGCTCTGGAAGTTAGGAACACATCGATTCTTCACTGTACCATTCATACTTCTGTGCGATCACCAGAACAGATTCAACGATTTGTCGTTGCTCACCCATTTACAGAACTCAGCCCACTTCTCACTTTTTACCGTCATTGCAAGGGCTTTATTATTCATCAGCCCACTTCTCACTTTTACCGTCATTGCAAGGGCTTTATTATTCATCTCAGTCCACTTCTCACTTTTTACCGTCATTGCAAGGGCTTTATTATTCATATCTTGGTTAAACTTCAAGATGCGACGTGGCTGGGTAGTTACATTTTTCCTGGCAGTTTGCCATTTTCAGACAACACACAGCTTGTCTAACCACGCCTTCTACGCCTGGTTTTGGAGACAAGTGGGCTTACTTTGAAGTTTAAAGCTTAGAGACAGGTGGTCTTGCCTTGCATCTCAATGAAAATAATAAATATATTGAGATAAGTGGGCAAGCTTACCTTGTAGTTTCAAACATCGAAGCATGTGGGCTTGTCTAGTGGTGTCAAGAGAATAACTTAGTAAGATGCAGGCTTCGGTACGAACAAACGGAGATACATAATCAAACAAGTATTGCCCTACATGTTTGTATGTGTGTTTGTCTTAGTGGCGGTAATTAATTGCAAGTAGCGTTTCGCCACAGTGTGCACCTGTTGGGTGGCAGACTTGAGCGTAAACTAGACTAAATATCACACATGCACTGGTACAAGTGGACAGGGACAAGATGACAAACGAAGGTGCCAGACTTATTGCACCCACCTCTCACAGTTCGTACACGGCGGAGACAAACTGCAAGGAAGCATTCATTGATAGTTGTTGGAGATATCGTATCAGGTATGTTGGCCAGTCTGTATGATAGCTACATTTGATATATATATATCTTCTTCTTCTTCTTCAAACGCTCCATATCGAAAACTTGTTAAACCACTCTTTGTGATCTGAGCCTAAGAATGATTGTATGATGTGCCAGTTATGCACCTACAATTAAGCCAGCACATTCGATTTCCGCGACGCATTTTATTTACTAGGGTAGCTTTCCTAGGACATACCTCAGTCGCCTCTTACGACATGCCTTGTAGGTCGCAGTGTTACTATCCACTCAGTCGCCTCTTACGACATGCCTTGTAGGTCGCAGTGTTTCTATTTTTTGCTCTCCTTGCGAGCCCCTACAATACACACTAGCGATATATATATATCAAAGTATATTTATATATTTATATATCAAAGTATATTTATATATTTATATATCAAAGTATATTTATATATCAAAGTATATTTATATATTTATATATCAAAGTATATTTATATATTTATATATCAAAGTATATTTATATATTTATATATCAAAGTATATTTATATATTTATATATCAAAGTATATTTATATATTTATATATCAAAGTATATTTTATATTTATATATTTATATATCAAAGTATGTTTATATATTTATATATTTATATATCAAAGCATCTTTATATATTTATATATCAAAGTATATTTATATATTTATATATTTATATATCAAAGCATATTTATATATTTATATATTTATATATCAAAGTATATTTATAGATTTATATATCAAAGTATATTTATAGATTTATATATCAAAGTATATTTATAGATTTATATATTTGTATATTAAAGTATTTTTATATATTTATATATTTATATATCAAAGTATATTTATATAATTTATATATCAAAGTATATTTATATAATTATATATCAAAGTATATTTATATATTTATATATGTATATATCAAAGTATATTTATATATATATATATATATATAACAAAGTATATTTATATATTTATATATCAAAGTATATTTATATATTTATATATTTATATATCAAAGTATATTTAAATATATATATTTCAAAGTATATTTATATATTTATATATCAAAGTATATTTATATATTTATATATCAAAGTATATTTATATATTTATATATCAAAGTATATTTATATATTTATATATCAAAGTATATTTGTATATCAAAGTACATTTATATATCAAAGTATATTTATATATTTATATTTCAAAGTATATTTATATATTTATATATCAAAGTATATTTATATATTTATATATCAAAGTATATTTCTATATTTATATATCAAAGTATATTTATATATTTATATATCAAAGTATATTTATAGATTTATATATTTATATATCAAAGTATATTTATATATTTATTTATCAAAGTATATTTATATATTTATATATCAAAACATATTTATATATTTATATATCAAAGTATATTTACATATATGAAAATCGTGGCATATCCCAAAGGACGTAGCCATCAACCACAGTAAACAAGTCGTTGATTTTCTAGGCACCACTTATACGTTCAGTAGTTTGCCATTGCTTTCTGAACGGGTGGCGCCATCGTCCTTTGTTAAAATCAACGGAAACAATTTGCAAGCAAACTGTCCGCAGCGTGATTCGAACTCAGAACGTAAATATATATATAATATATATATATATATATATATATATATATATATATATATATATATATATATATATATATATATATATATATATATATATATATATTTTAATATATATATATATATATATATTTATATATATATATATATATATTATATATTTATGTATCAATATATTTATATATTTATATATCAAAGTATATTTATATATTTATATATCAAAGTATATTTATATATTTATATATCAAAGTATATTTATATATTTATATATCAAAGTATATTTATATATTTATATATCAAAGTATATTTGTATATTTATATATTTATATATTTATATATCAAAGTATATTTATATATTTATATACAAAGTATATTTATATATTTATATATCAAAGTATATTTATATATTTATATATTTACATATCAAATTATATTTATATATTTATATATCAAAGTATATTTATATATGTATATATCAAAGTATATTTATATATTTATATATTTACATATCAAATTATATTTATATATTTATATATCAAAGTATATTTATATATGTATATATCAAAGTATATTTATATATCAAAGTATATTTATATATCAAAGTACATTTATATATCAAAGTATATTTATATATCAAAGTATATTTATATATCAAAGTATATTTATATATCAAACTATATTTTTATATCAAAGTATATTTATATATCAAAGTATATTTATATATTTATATCAAAGTATATTTATTTATTTATATCAAAGTATTATATTTATATATTTATATATCAAAGTATATTTATATATTAAAGTATATTTATATATCAAAGTATATTTATATATATATATCAAAGTATATTTATATATCAAAGTATATTTATATTTATATCAAAGTATATTTATATATCAAAGTATATTTATATTTATATATCAACGTATATTTTTATATTTATATCAAAGTATATTTATATTTATATCAAAGTATATTTATATCAATCAATCAAGTGCCATGCCTGCCGGCGTAGGCGATCATGTCTCTCCACAACTCTCTTTGCTTGGTGCACGTAATCAGTTCTGACGTCGATATTTTGTCGAACCATGATGTCAGGCCATCCAACATCTTCTCCTCTGTCTTCCACGATCTCTCCTTCCTGAATTTTACCTGTAGTCACCAAATGTTCTAAACCTTCTCTTCGCATTATATGCCCGAAGAACCTTGATTGTCGGATTCTTATTCTTTTGATAAGGTTTCTTTGTGTGCAGACCTGATTTAAAACCTCCACGTTTGTTTTCTTTGCTGTCCATGGAATTCTCAACATTCTTCTGTAAAACCACATCTCTGTGGCTTCCAATGATCGTATTGATTTTGACCCAAGATGGCGGCGATAAGACGTGCAGTCGGATAGTGCTTGCTGGATTGTGGTTTATTTCTTGGTTTTTCAGTGGATTTGATGTGTATTTCGGAAGAAAGGATATTTAGTTCGTCTAGCTTTCATGTAATGTTTCATTTGAAAACATTCACCACATCGGGTCAACGGGATCTCTCAAGAAATGGACACATTTATCAGTTCGAGCGACACGACAACACGGTGTTCTCCCGGTAACTTGTGAACTAGGTCAACTGAAGCCATGGAAGCAGGTGGCGAATGGAATGTGAGAGCAGCTGACAATTAATGTCAGTTATGGTCTCTATTCCTAGATGGTAGGCAGATGATCTCAGTTAGAGACAATGGCTACGATCTCCGGCTAGTATAGTCACTGCCCGACGGAAAGCAAGAGGGAACCTACCGTCGTAATTATCCCTAGTAAATTCATGTCTCATATTTATATATCAAAGTATATTTATATATTTATATCAAAGTATATTTATATATCAAAGTATATTTATATATTATATCAAAGTATATTTATATTTATATCAAAGTATATTTATATATATATAAAGTCAAATATGAATGGAATTGTATGTCTGTCCCAATTGTTTGGAGATATCTGGACATCCTACGGACTTGAAATTTGGCAAGAATGTAGCTTTCAGAGATACGAAGAGGGAAAAATTATGAAACTAAACTATTTGTTGCTTTCTATAACCATATTCTCAACTTAACGCGCATGGTCATTCTGCGTAGAAATCGCCGAAAGTGTCTTTCCATGTTTTCACGACGTTCCCGGTCACGTGATCATGTTGTTACTTTCGGCGAAACGGGTAATCACAAAGTACGGTAGTTTTACAAAATACAAAAACAATGACAATACACAGCAACGTTTCGACCAACAAGGCCTTTATCAAGCAAACAATACAACAAAGTGACGAATGTCACAGCACACTACATACAGATTTTGACAAAGATTATTATTTGCCGCTCAAGGCTATAATAACGTCACTATTATTATAACGTATTCTAAACATAATAAAGAAATTAAGAAAACATAATAAACTAGACATCCATGTCAATGTCACTAAAATAAACCAAGTGAAAGAATTCAAATACTTAGGAAGCATATTCACAGAAGACGGAAGACTAGATAGAGAGATAGAGGCTAGAGTGCAAAAAGCAAATGCTGTAACTTGCATTTTTATACCTACTTTGTGTTACCAGAGCCAAACATGGACAATGAGCAAAGCACAGTCACAAAAATAACTAAATGTGAAATGCTTTGCGTGAAAAGTTACCAACACCAAAAAGACAGAGTCACCAACATCAGCATAAGAAAGAAAGTTGGCACAGAGACATGCTTGAATTACATTGAGAAACAAAGAATGAAGTGGTTTGGCCACTTAATAAGAATGCATCCAAACTCCACAGTATACAGAGTCTTCTACAACAGAACATCGGGAAAGAAGGCAAGAGGAAGACCACGGAAAAGATGGTTAGATAGCGTAGCAGAATCCTGTGAAAGAGCAAAAATAACAATCACACAAGCCACCAGAACAGCGCAAGACAAAAACATAAAACCACAACACTGGGCAACAACCCGGTAGCAGTGTGACGACAAAAGAAGAAGAAGATTTTAAACATATTTATATATAAGCTACCTGCGCTCGATTCACGTCGGGGCCTAATTTTTTTTTAAACACGTCGATAAGTATTTTGCGAATTGTTATTTTTCAACTTCCACGGGAATGCAATTGTATCAGGCTTTACTAGAAATGAGGGACAGTTTATTTGGGCTCAGAATATCAGCGTAAAAGGATAACAAATGTAGCTTTAAAAGTGGTGAAATATTACAACTAGATGTTAAACTAAATTCAACTTTCACGGAAACGGGAATTCTGATGTATCAGGTTTTACTGGCAATCAAAATGAGGAACATTTTAAATTGTTATTTGTCAACTTTCACGGGAACGGGAATTCTGTTTATCAGGTTTTACTGGCGATGCATGGAGAGAAAACGTATTGTTTTTAATGGGGAAGAAGCCGATTTTGAAGCAACGTGGCATGTTTCTTTAAGAGACTTTACGCCCATCTGCCCAGCGTGTTCGTAGCGCGTTGGACTACAGGTGACTATCCCTCTGTGTGTGTGGGTTCAATTCCGCGGGATGGCAGAAAAAGCCACAGATTCCCAGATTTACGGTGTTCGTGGCACCGAACCGAAGGGTTACGATGTCCATGGCACTGAGCCGAAGAGCTGAAAAGCTCAAATGCTTCTGGATCGAAAAAAGGGACTTTCCAAATATATGTAAAATTAAATTTCCCGTGCCAATAACGGGTAACACTGCTAGTATATATAAATGAGAGAGAGAGAAAGAAAGAGAGAGAGAGATTGAAAAGATAATCATCATGGCACTTCGGTGAGTAGCCATGTGTGCTCCGATTTCTTTCATACATAGGAAGATCTCAGTAAAAGTGAACGAATTTCGTAGCATCGGCGAGGACGCACAATGTAATTATAAGAATGGGGAAAATGTATAGGAATTTACTTCGATTGGTTTCACCGAATTAATATTTTCACAGGCAGCAACTATCCAACATAATCTTATCCATTTCCACCTGTCGGTGTTTCTTTTTTTGCCTTTAACTTGAACACGGAACCTAAGTTGTTTCGTTCGTCTTCAATAGACCTATGTACTGACCTATGAACTCGATTCGACCTATGAACTCGATCTGACCTATGTTAATATCAAGGGTCATTGTAAAAAAGTCAAATTGCTTTATTTGGGACGCGAACCGATTACTTTTCAAAACATCCACACCTCAACCACCGCCAAATAGAAGATGTAGCTCCCATCTACACTTCATCCGTCGTCAAATAGAAGATGTACCTCGCACTCCCTTGCAGATAGAGAGAATCATAGATATAAAGATATGAAGAATCAAATGTCAACAACAGCAACAACAACAACAGCAACAACAGCAACAACAGCAAATGATATGAGAAAGTGAATTATTCACATAGTAATCAAACACATCAAGCAATATGTCATCATGATGTTAATGTCTGTTGGACCACATAGATTAGATTGCATTTGATTCTATTTGATCTATTAGATTCGATAGATTCTATTTGATTATATTAGATCTATCAGATTAGATTAGATAGAATATATATATATATGTATATATAAGATAGATTGAATGATAGCCATATAAGATAGACTGAATGATAGACATATAAGATAGATTGAATGATAGTCATATAAGATAGATTGAATGATAGTCATATAAGATAGACTGAATGATAGCCATATAAGATAGACTGAATGATAGCCATATAAGATAGACTGAATGATAGTCATATAAGATAGACTGAATGATAGCCATATAAGATAGACTGAATGATAACCATATAAGATAGATTGAATGATAGACATATAAGATAGATTGAATGATAGCCATATAAGATAGATTGAATGATAGACATATAAGATAGATTGAATGATAGACATATAAGATAGACTGAATGATAGCCATATAAGATAGACTGAATGATAGTCATATAAGATAGATTGAATGATAGACATATAAGATAGATTGAATGATAGACATATAAGATAGACTGAATGATAGACATATAAGATAGATTGAATGATAGTCATATAAGATAGATTGAATGATAGCCATATAAGATAGACTGAATGATAGACATATAAGATAGATTGAATGATAGCCATATAAGATAGACGGAATGATAGACATATAAGATAGATTGAATGATAGCCATATAAGATAGACGGAATGATAGACATATAAGATAGACTGAATGATAGTCATATAAGATAGACTGAATGATAGACATATAAGATAGATTGAATGATAGTCATATAAGATAGATTGAATGATAGACATATAAGATAGATTGAATGATAGCCATATAAGATAGACTGAATGATAGTCATATAAGATAGATTGAATGATAGACATATAAGATAGATTGAATGATAGACATATAAGATAGATTGAATGATAGCCATATAAGATAGATTGAATGATAGTCATATAAGATAGATTGAATGATAGTCATATAAGATAGACTTGAATGATAGCATATAAGATAGATTGAATGATAGTCATATAAGATAGATTGAATGATAGTCATATAAGATAGACTGAATGATAGTCATATAAGATAGATTGAATGATAGTCATATAAGATAGATTGAATGATAGTCATATAAGATAGACTGAATGATAGTCATATAAGATAGATTGAATGATAGTCATATAAGATAGATTGAATGATAGTCATATAAGATAGACTGAATGATAGCCATATAAGATAGACTGAATGATAGTCATATAAGATAGACTGAATGATAGACATATAAGATAGACTGAATGATAGTCATATAAGATAGATTGAATGATAGTCATATAAGATAGACTGAATGATAGTCATATAAGATAGATTGAATGATAGCATAAAAGATAGATTGAATGATAGTCATGTAAGATAGATTGAATGATAGCATATAGATAGATTGAATGATAGTCATATAAGATAGATTGAATGATAGTCATATAAGATAGATTGAATGATAGACATATAAGATAGATTGAATGATAGTCATATAAGATAGATTGAATGATAGCCATATAAGATAGATTGAATGATATGAGTGTGGTATCGTGTCTCAGGGCAGACTTCTTGTAGTTGATCAACTGTTGTTGTTAAATTATGCTCTTCAAGACACACACACACACACACAAACACACGCACAAGTGTTGTACCATGTACAGAGAACGTCCACGTGACACAGATGATGGTAAGCTACCGAGTACTCCCAGGTGACATAGGTGCTATTGAGGTCATATGTCAAAGTTGAATGAAGAACTCTTAGAAAGATAACCAGGAACATGTACAAGATGATAGAGTGACACTCTAGGTCACGAGTAGCTTCCAGAGTAGAACATTGAATGTTTAACTTAACACTATCATTGTGCCAGTCAACACTGGACAGCCACTTCAGGTAAGAGATGTCTTACATTGTCTGTTCCAGAGATCTTCCAACAATAAACTTTAGATACAACTTAATTAGCAACCAGTTTGACAGAGGCACTATTTGTGGTGTTATTTTTCATTTAGCAAATGCAAGCCTTGATTGCAAACCGAGTTTCTTCATAGATCTAGATAATTATAGCTTGGACATTTCATCTTCTTGTAGAAGCAGTCGATAGTTTATCTTATATGTTTCACATTTCACGGGACTACATTTCATCTTCTTGTAGAAGCAGTCGATAGTTTATCTTATATGTTTCATATTTCACGGGACTACATTTCATCTTCTTGTAGAAGCAGTCGATAGTTTATCTTATATGTTTCATATTTCACGGGACTACATTTCATCTTCTTGTAGAAGCAGTCGACAGTTTATCTTATATGTTTCACATTTCACGGGACTACATTTCATCTTCTTGCTCTTGTAGCAGCATAACTGTATTGTTTCATAATTAACGTGGTTTGTCTGCCAGTACTAATTCTGTGTATGTCGCCGGTGCTAATCTGTGTATGTCGCCGGTGCTAATCTGTGTATGTCGTCGGTGCTAATCTGTGTATATCGCCGGTGCTAAGCTGTGTATGTCGCCGGTGCTAAGCTGTGTATGTCGCCGGTGTACTTAAAGACTCACACTAAACACACTTCCATCTCGGTAAATTACATTCTGGTTGCAAGTTGTATTCTTATCCCATAGACAAGTGTATGGTTCGGGTTCGAATCTATACCTTCGAGGGGTATATTTTAACGTTTGACCTTAGTTTGACCTGTACACCTTTATTCTCTCGCGCACACATGTGACCGGACGTCCATGATACAATATGATTGATCAAATATCAATGAAATATATCAACTACTTTCTAGAATGTTGATGATCGAATAAATGATGGTTATAGCGATAACAGACAACTCAGAAATAGTTGACATACGAGTTAGCAGATAATGTGTTCGCAGGGAGTTCTTAGTTTCCAGATTATAGCACATAACTCTACTAAAGTTATAGCACATAACTACTTAGTATTATAGCACATACCTACTTAGAGTTATAGCACATAGCCCTATTTAGAGTTATAGCACATAGCCCTACTTAGAGTTATATCACATAGCCCTACTTAAAGTTATAGCACATAACGCTACTTAGAGTTATAGCACATAGCCCTACTTAGAGTTATAGCACATAGCCCTACTTAGAGTTATAGCACATAGCCCTACTTAGAGTTATAGCACATAGCCCTACTTAGAGTTATAGCACATAACTACTTAGAGTTATAATACAACAATTATTTGTTGCCAAGTTGAATGTCTGTCCATCTTCTAATGTCTTGAGACATTGCGTCTATATTTGACAACTGATGACTCATTGTAGGAGTTAAGTTTTTGTTCTCACTTTGTCCAGGTGTTTGTCTAGGTGTTTGTCCAGGTGTTTGTCCAGGTGTTTGAGAGGTGACCAGATCACGGTACTATAGTTATAATTAATCATATTTCAGATGTGCTCAATGAAAACGTTGATATGGAGAATATTTGTCAGTATCATGCTGGCATTGTTCGCTCCGACAGAAATGAAAACGTTGATACGAAGTATGAATGTCAGTATCATGCTGGCATTGTTCGCTCCGACATGAATATTAATATTTTCTCCTTCTCCTCCCCCAACTCTCTTTCCCCTCTACGACCTTGACAACCGCTATCTTAACTATTCACGTACCCTACTTTTCATGAAAGATCACTCCTGTTCAAGTACCACGCCTGCACGCGCGCTCTAGCGTAGAGATATTAGATAAATAACTTCAGTAATAAAAGACCCAATTAATTATTGAACGTTTAAGTAAGAGATGAATATAATGAAATACTTGATGAACTACATTCGTCTCGACGTTGACGGTTGGCGCAACACTGGTGATACTCACATCAAGAAGAAGATACTAGCAGCACCAAGTTTACATGAGGAGAAGAAGAGAGTACCAGAACATAGGTACCAACATCAGATCAGGTAGGTTTATTTTCTGGACGAACCAGGAAAGTTAGTCAACATTTCTAGAACATGGTATCTTGTAAATATCATATTTATTATGGAAAACATAGATATATAAATAGTGCGCGTGTGTGTGTGTGTGTGTGTGTGTGTGTGCGTTGACAGACAATATAGACTAGACATGATATCAGATTATACCATGAAGTCTGTATATCTCTATATGGCTTTTTTCTGTCTCACAGTTAATTGTCTAGTGTTTTACTGTGTCAACTTCTGAGTTTGTGCTTGTCTCTCTCTTGTCTTTCAGCTCATCTCTAAGTCCCTCTTGTCTTTCAGCTCATCTCTCTCTCTTGTCTTTCAGCTCATCTCTAAGTCCCTCTTGTCTTTCAGCTCATCTCTAAGTCCATCTTGTCTTTCAGCTCATGTCTGTCCATTGTCTTTCAGCTCATCTTTTCTCTCTTGTCTTTCAGCTCCTCTAAGTCTCTCTTGTCTTTCAGCTCATCTCTAAGTCCCTCTTGTCTTTCAGCTCATCTCTAAGTCTCTTATCAAAAGATTATGTCTATTGTCTCTATTGTTTTCCCCAGGTGCATGATGGAATTGGTTCTCCACTCTTGCCGTTAAGCGTAGGGGTGGGAGCTTTAATTTGCATTCCAGGGCCCGATGAGTCGCCCTTGTTGTGTTATATCCGTGTTTATGTAGTGTGGTCTTGATATTGTCTATCCATATTTTCTTGGTCTTCCCTTGACTCTAATACCTGATCTATTTTGTTATTGTATGCTGTTATTGATGGTTGGTTGTATTCCATTCTCAATATATGCCTGAATCATTGAATGTTTTGTCTTTTAATTATTCGCTGCATGAAGTTATGCTCACTCTGCTTCTGATGTCTTCGTTTCGTAGTCCATCTTTCCTGGTGACCCACACTACCTTCCTCAAACATTTCATTTCGCAAGTGATGAACTTTCTGTTGTGTGTTGCTGTCAGAGACCAAGTTTGGCACTGGTAACAAAGTGTTGGTAGATTCTGTATCTTTGCATAATATTGTTTTTCCCATATCTCTATCATCAGCTAGTGTTTGTGTCCCCATTTGTTAGGACCGAAAGAAAAGTTCGTCATTGAGGTATTGTAAACATTCTTATATCTAAGCAGTGATCTGCCTTGGTGCCTCTTCCCTTCCAATAGTTCACAGAACAACATTTATTTTGGTATGCGGCAATTGCCTATTGCCTAGCCATTATCTTATGCTTCTACTACTGAGGATGTCTGTGATTGAAGGAAACGTTTACATGTTGCAGTACTTCAGTGTTAGTTATCTTGTCGTTACCACCTGATGTTCATAATTGTGCGGAGACATCGAAGGTGAAGGATGTTAAGTTTCCTCTCGTGCCTTGAGTAAGCTGTCCATGTTTCTGGGCCATGTTAAGTCTTCTCTCGTGCCTTGAGTAAGCTGTCCATGTTTCTGGGCCATGTTAAGTGTTCTCTCCTGCCTTGAGTAAGCTGTCCATGTTTCTGGGCCATGTTAAGTCTTCTCTCGTGCCTTGAGTAAGCTGTCCATGTTTCTGGGCCATGTTAAGTCTTCTCTCCTGCCTTGAGTAAGCTGTCCATGTTTCTGGGCCATGTTAAGTGTTCTCTCCTGCCTTGAGTAAGCTGTCCATGTTTCTGGGCCATGTTAAGTGTTCTCTCCTGCCTTGAGTAAGCTGTCCATGTTTCTGAGCTATAATTAAATATTATGATATCAACTTGTATCTAGAAGATGCTAGAACATGAATACTTATACAAACACAACAACTTTGTTTACCTAGGATACTGATGGCGTCTACACTGACTATACTTGTCATTGTTATCTTTGTGGTAGTCACTCACCTGGTGAGTGTGACAACATCTAACAATGACTATTCCTACGAGAAAGGTAAATGTATGTCTGTGTTGATTATAGTTGATCATGTGTAGACATTGTGTTGTCCATGTGTAGACACTGTGTTGTCCATGTGTAGACACTGTGTTGTTCATATGTAGACACTGTGTTGATCAAAGTTGATCATGTGTAGACACTACTTAGATTATGTCTGTGCTATAATGTCTAGTTTTATTTTTTCTATTTTATGCTGTCAGATCACAACGTTCTCTATTTCTTCACTATCTCTCTCTCTCATCTATCTCTCATCTCTCTCTATCTCTACCTCTTCTCTTCTCATCTCTCTCTTCTCTCTCATCTCTCTCTATCTCTCTATCTCTCTCTCTCTCTCTATCTCTCTCTCTCTCTCTCTCTCATCTCTATCTCTCTCTCCTTCTATTCTCTCTCTCTCTCTATCTCTCTACTCTCATCTCTCTATCTCTATCTCTCTCTCTCTTCTCTCTCCTCTTTCTCTCCTCTCTCTATCTCCTCTCCTCTCTCTATCTCCTCTCTCCTCTCTCTCTCTCCCTCTCTCCCTCTCTCTATCTCTCCCCTCTCTCTATCTCCCTCTCTCCTCTCTCTCTCCCCTCTACCTCTCTTATCTCTCTCCCCTCCTCTCTATTCTCTCTCCCCTCTCTCTATCTCCTCTCTCTCTCTCCTCTCTCTCCCTCTCTCTCCTCCCCTCTCTCTATCTCTCTCTCCCCTCTCTCTCCTCTCCCTCTCTCCCTCTCTCTCCCCTCTCCCTCCTCCTCTCTCTCCCCTCTCTCCCTCTCTCTATCTCTCCCCCCTCTCTCTATCTCCCTCTCTCCCTCTCTCTCCCCTCTCCCACTCTATATCTCTCTCCCCCTCCCCTCTATATCTCTCTCCCCTCTCCCTCTCTATATCTCTCTCCCCCCTCCTCTCATATCTCTCTCCCCTCTCCCTCTCTATATCTCTCTCCCCCTCTCTCTACCTATCTATCTCTTCTTCTTCTTCTTCTACTTTCCCACTGTGTGTGTGTGTGTGTATGTGTGTGTGTGTGTATGTGTGTGTATATATGTGTGTGTGTGTGTGTATGTGTGTATGTGTGTGTGTGTGTGTATGTGTGTGTGTGTGTGTGTGTATATGTGTGTGTGTGTGTATGTGTGTGTATATGTGTGTGTGTGTCTGTGTATGTATGTGTGTGTGTGTGTGTATGTGTGTGTATATGTGTGTGTGTGTCTGTGTATGTATGTGTGTGTGTGTGTGTGTGTATGTTTAACAAGAGTTTAAATAAGAAAAACTGCCTTCATTGCATCAGGTTTGACCCGTCTCTCAATCTTGCCTTGTTCCTGTAGCCTTCGCTTGATAAAGACCTTTCGGTAGAAACGTCGTCTGTATCTTGGGGGTTTCTTTGTGTGTTTTGTAAAAATAAAAATCACTAAATGATGTGTACGTAATCCGTCCTGTATTCTATGTCACATTTGATGTTCCGTGTCACATTTGATGTTCTATGTCACATTTGATGTTCTATGTCACATTTGATGTTATATGTCACATTTGATGTTCTATGTCACATTTGATGTTCTATGTCACATTTGATGTTCTATGTCACATTTGATGTTCTATGTCACATTTGATGTTCTATGTCACATTTGATGTTCTATGTCACATTTGATGTTCTTTGTCACATTTGATATTCTGTCACATTTGATGTTCTATGTCACATTTGATGTTCCGTGTCACATTTGATGTTCTATGTCACATTTGATGTTCTATGTCACATTTGATGTTCCGTGTCACATTTGATGTTCTATGTCACATTTGATGTTCTATGTCACATTTGATGTTCCGTGTCACATTTGATGTTCTATGTCACATTTGATCTTCTATGTCACATTTGATCTTCTATGTCACATTTGATGTTCTATGTCACATTTGATGTTCTATGTCACATTTGATGTTCTATGTCACATTTGATGTTCTATGTCCCAATTTGTGTCATGTTGAACACATTAAATTGTTGTTGAAATGAATGACACACTACAGATCCCACCTACTGGCGCAATGTGGCACAGTCTGAGTTGGAAACGGCATTAAAAGACAGGAATAGAGGTGTGGCTAAAAACATCATCCTGTTCTTGGGAGACGGTATGGGTCCAACTACTGTAACAGCTGGTCGAATACATGCTGGTCAGTTGCGTGGACTGAAGGGCGAGGAGTACAAGCTCAGCTTTGATCAGTTTCCTTACACGGGACTCTCACGGGTATGCACTACTATCATGAGTATCACCATAACACTCATTCAATATCTATTTAATACCATCGATTTGCTGGTCTATAGGCCTACTACTACTATTACCACTACTACTACTACTACTAATACTACTACTACTTGTTACTACTACTACTACAGCTTGCTACTACTACAACTACTACTACAACTATTATTACTACTACTACTACTTGCTACTACTACTTACTACTACTTACTACTACTACAACTACTACTACTTGCTACTACTACTACTACTTGCTACTACTACAACTGCTATTACTAGTACTACTACTACAACTACTACTACTACAACTATTACTACTACAACTACTACTACTACAACTACAACAACTATTACTACTACAACTACTACTACAACTACTATTACTACTACAACTACTACTACAACAACTATTACTACTACAACTACTACTACAACTACAACTACTCCTAATTAATACTACTGCTACTAAATTATTCATTTTCCCTTGAAGTATTTTACTTTCTGAAAGTCTCAATATTTCGCAACTGTAAACATCTACATTTCTCCACTGTAAACATCTATATTTCTCCACTGTAAACATCTATATTTCTCCACTGTAAACATCTACATTTCTCCACTGTAAACATCTATATTTCTCCACTGTAATCTTCTACATTTCTCCACTATAAACATCTACATTTCTCCACTGTAAACATCTACATTTCTCCACTGTAAACATCTACATTTCTCCACTGTAAACATCCACATTTCTCCACTGTAAACATCTACATTTCTCCACTGTAAACATCTACATTTCTCCACTGTAAACATCTACATTTCTCCACTGTAAACATCCACATTTCTCCAATGTAAACATCCACATTTCTCCATTGTAAACATCAGTGACATACTCATCATATCTCTACTATAAACATCAGTGACATACCCATCATATCTCTACTATAAACATCAGTGACATACCCATCATATCTCTACTGTAAACATCAGTGACATGCCCATCATATCTCTACTATAAACATCAGTGATATACCCATCATATCTCTACTATAAACATCAGTGACATACCCATCATATCTCTACTATAAACATCAGTGATATACCCATCATATCTCTACTATAAACATCAGTGATATACCCATCATATCTCCATTGTAAACATCAGTGACAATTTCTCCATTGTAAACATTCACATATCTCTACTATAAACATCAGTGATATACTCATCATAAACAAGATGATATAACCTTATAAACATCAGTGATATATTTCTGTGTCCTAGACCTACAACGTCGACTCACAAATCACTGACTCTGCAGCGTCTGGGACAGCTTATCTGACTGGGGTCAAGACCAACCAAGGTGTCCTAGGTCTAAGCGGTGCTGTCACCAGAGCCAACTGTGCGTCGACAGAGGGGGCACAAGTTGACTCAATACTTCGCTGGTCCATAGCAGCAGGTGGGTGCACTGTGGGAGGGTATGTGTGCACTTTGGGAGGGTATGTGTATACTGTGTGAGGGTATGTGTGCACTGTGGGAGGGTATGTGTGCACTGTGGGAGGGTATGTGTGCTACTGTGTCATGTTGTTTCTCATCTTGTTTCTACATCCAGCAGAGTTGGGGTCAGCTAGTCTCTCTTAGGAAGATAGCAGAGATGTCTACAAGATGTGTTCTGTGTCTAGCTCTACATCCAGCAGAGTTGGGGTCAGCTAGTCTCTTAGGAAGATAGCAGACATGTCTACAAGATGTATTCTGTGCCTGGCTCTACGTCCAGCAGAGTTGGGGTCAGCTAGTCTCTCTTAGGAAGATAGCAGACATCTACAAGATGTGTTCTGTGTCTAGCTCTACATTCAACAGGGTCGGCTAGTCTCTCTTAGGAACGATGGAAAGTAACAATTAGTAGCAAGCAGATGATCTGTAAAGCGCACAAGTTGACTCCTCCATCCAGTGGTGTTTTGACACGAGGTCAAAGGATAAAGGGCATACGTCGCCTATGTGAGGATTGACTACCCGAGATCCTGTTGTTGGTGTCCTACTTAGAGAGGAGAGCCGAAATAAAAGGAATGAGTAAACTGGTACGATGCAGGTGTGCAAGTATCTAACTGGTACGATGCAGGTGTGCAAGTATCTAACTGGTACGATGCAGGTGTGCAAGTATCTAACTGGTACGATGCAGGTGTGCAAGTATCTAACTGGTACGATGCAGGTGTGCAAGTATCTAACTGGTACGATGCAGGTGTGCAAGTATCTAACTGTACGATGCAGGTGTACAAGTATCTAACTGTACGATGCAGGTGTGCAAGCATCTAACAGGTACAACGAAGAACTCACCAAGGTACAAATCGCATACAAACTACAAAGTTTGGTTGAAAAAATGAATAATATAGAAGAAAAGAAGAAGAAGAAGAAGAATTAGAAGAAATCTAGTTGAAGAATATCAAAATAGGAAGAAAATATATTGTTACAAATATCAAACTCACTTTTCTTGTTTCTAATGTTTAGCAAATGTTTCAGTGTGAATATTCTTGCTATTTCTTGATTCTAATGTTTAGCAAATGTTTCAGTATGAATATTCTTGCTATTTCTTGATGGCATGTTCAAGTTGAAACATTCTAATGTTGATGGCATGTTCTGGTTGAAACATTCTAATGTTGATGGCATGTTCTAGTTGAAACATTCTAATGTTGATGAACATGTTCGAGTTGAAACATTCTAATGTTGATGAACATGTTCGAGTTGAAACATTCTAATGTTGATGAACACGTTTGCAGCGAGGTAAATATCTATCTATTTGTGATTCATGCATGAAGTATATCTAGTGAGTACACATAGAACGTAATCTGGAAATGAATATTTCGCAAACACATGGCTCTGACGCCACATTGAACTTTGACACCTGACGTCACAGTGAACTTTGACACCTGACGTCACAGTGAACTTTGACACCTGACGCCACAGTGAAGACACCTCTCCCTCGCCCCTCCCTCTTTCGTGTTCTAGAGAATGATAAAACATTTTAAAAATCAGAAAATCCACATATAAAGTAAGTTAGCTTGGCAACTGCATAGTGCAGAGTTCAAACGGTTCGTACTCTGGGCATGACAGATTATTAATGTCGCATTGTGGGGATGGCTTATGGTATGATCTAGATCAATAGAAGCTGAGTATGCTCAGATAGAACTTGGGTGTCTGTTGTTACTTCACTCAAATGTGTGAATTGTCTGATACATGTAGTTACATCAAATTGTATATATGGCAAACATACACACACACACACACACACAGACACCATATGCCTGCTCTCATCATATACACACGCAGACAACCACACACATACAACCACACACACACAGACAGATACAAAATGCCTGCTCTCAATAGTCATCACAAGAACAATCGAATATGATGATTTTCTGCATACTCTACAGTTGATGTATGGCGAACTTCAAGGGGGCAGACGTTCTGCTGGTGGACAGAAAAAAAGCTTTAAAGATGCTCTTAAAGTGTCTCTGAAATACTGTACGTGTTTCACTATTTACCAAGTTTTACTGCAGTCTTCCCCCTATTGCAATATAAACACCACATGCTGGGAATCCCTGGTGCAAGATTGCCAAATGTGGCGCTGTAACAACAACAGAGGAACCTGCATAGCTGAGAATCATCGTGCCGTAGAGGCACAGAGAAAACGAGCTGTGCCAAAAGACAGACCACACACATGTCTAACCATGCGCATGTCTAATCTTGATCATGTAAGCCCCACCTGTGGTAGGGGATTGTGTTTTATGATTCGACTCTACAGTCATCTCCCCACACACTAGACAGGTGCAGTAGCACACATCTGAGACTGTTGTCATCATTGCTTGCGAAGGCTGGCTATTATTACTCTACGGTCAAGGGTACGTAGTCGTGTAAATAACTCGTGTAAATAAATAGTACAGGACAGAGTTTCGTCCCATGTACACACAAAAACTGGAAGACATTGAGATATAGTAATCTCAGTTATTCGAAAAGATAGATCGTTCAGTCGGTGTTGTACACACACACACAATCTCTCAACATCGCAATCACACTTTCAGTATCACAATCAATCATTCTAGCACAATCACTCATTCAATCTCACAATTACTCACTCTAGCACACACACACTCTCTAGCCCACACTTCTCTATAGCACAATCTCTATCAATCTTCAGCCCACTCACAATCTCTTCTCTCTCTCTCTCTTTCTCTTTCTCGATTTCTCTCTTTCTCTCTCTCTCTCTCTCTTCTCTTTCTTCGATTTCTCTTTCTCTCTTTCTCTCTCTCTCTCTCTTTCTCTCTCTCTCGATGTCTTTCTTTCTGTTTCACGTCACACAAATGCTAATCCGTATGTTCTTATCACTACTATCACAATTAGGAAAATCGACAGGCGTGGTGACCACAACGAGAATAACTCATGCAACACCAGCAGCCTCCTACTCGCACAGCGCAGACCGAGATTGGGAGAGTGATAGGTAGGTTCCACGTCATGGTTCCACGTCATGGTTCCACGTCATGGTTCCACGTCATGGTTCCACGTCATGGTTCCACGTCATGGTTCCACGTCATTTAATTGTTGCTAGCGAACTCGTCCAGCGAGAACAAAGACAAGTTGTTATGTGTGTGTGTCATGTGATTCAAGTATGTCTACAACTGGTTGTTGTGGTTGTTGTTGTTGTTGTTGCTGTTACTGTTGTTGTTGTTGGTTGTTGTTGGTTGTTGTTATTGCTGTTGTTGTTAGTCACAAGTGTTGTAGGCGGCGTATGATATTATTTATCACTCTGTAGCTTGGTATTCCCCACGTTCTAAAACTAGATCTCTTATTTATATATTTTTTGTCTTCTTCCAACTCTCCACATCGACCACTTGTTAACCACTCTGTGTGGTTTTTATGTGATCTGAGCTTAAGAGCGATTGCACGTTGTGGCAGTTATGCGTCTACAAGTAGGCCAGACATCTGATTTCTGCGATGCTTTTTAGTTACTAGGGTAGCTTTCCTAGGTCCTACACCAGTCACCTCTTACGTCATGCTTTATAGGTTGCAGTGGTACTATTCTTTGCTTCCCTTGCGGGCCCCGGGACCACGCGGGCGGTTATTTATATATTACTCATGTCATTAGTGGTCTTTCTCTTTTCTTGTCCTGTTTTGTCTCCCAGCGTCAGGATAAGTCTTGATTTTTAGATCGGGCTTTTGTGCGCACTTCATAAATAGTGTCTTTCGTAGTCTCTGTTATCTCTGAGGTCCACCTTGGACGGCTTTTTTTCTTTATATCCACTGTAACTGATTAACATTGCTCTTTGAGGTACACTGTCTGTTGGTAATCTGCTTATGTGCACTGTCTGTTGGTAATCTGCTTATGTGGCCGAAACATTTAATTTGTTAATTCTTGATGAAGTTCAGTACTGATTTTGTACCCACTTTTTCCTGATGTCTTCATTTCTCAACCGGTCTCTTCTTGTTATTCCCAGCATCCTGCGTAGTAACTACATCTCTGTTGTGACTAATTTTCTTCTATCATTTGATGTCAGCGTTCAGGTTTGGCACTGGTAACATAATGTTGGGAGAAAGATTGTGTTGTACATTGCTCTTTTAGTGTTCATGGTGATATGTTTGCATTTTAAAATTGACGCCATTTGTCCTATTATTTAATTCGCTTTGCTTTGATTACTGGTTGTGTCGGACTGTAGTTATTCACTCATATCCTCCCAGAACATCCTCCAGACATCCTCCTCCATCATCCACACTTACTAGTATAACTCATCTCTCAACAGAAACATACCTTATGTAGAGAAAAAATGTGAGGATATAGCTTTACAGTTGATCACAAGAAACAGAGATATTAATGTGAGTCATTTTATAATACATAACGTGCGTGCGTGCGTGCGTGCGTCTGTGTAGTCAATGGCATGTCTATGAGTCTGGTTGATACGTATGTGTGTAGTCAATTAAGTATATATATGTCTATGAGTCTGGTTGATGTCTAATTGTCTGCAGAAGATATTGGACACAATCAAGCAAGTGCCATGCCTGCCGACGTAGGCGATCATGTCTCTCCACAACTCTCCTTGGTGCAGTTAATCAGTTATGATGTCAATCTTTTGTCGAACCACGATATCAGACCATCCAACATCATCTCCCTGTCTTCCACAATCTCTCCTTACCTGTATGTTACCTGTATGTTACCTGTTGTCACCAAATGGTATAAACATCATCTCCGCATTATATTGCCGAAGAATCTTGATTGTCTGAGGGGACACAACTACGTAGAAAATGAATATAAGAAAATTAATTAGGTTATATCCCCTTGACTAGACTTCATGAGTCTTCTGCAACAGAACATCACTAAAAGCGAAAGACCAAAAACAAACATGAAGCGCTGGCATAACAGAATCCAGTCACAAAGCATAAAATAACTTATCCCCCTTTCTTAGTCGTCTCTTACAACATGTCCTGTATGTCGCAGTGTTACTATTCTTTGCTCCCCTTGCGCGCCACTGTATATTTACTACCGAATGGGGTGACCTGCTCCAAGACAAACCCTACCAGGGTTGCCTCTTATGACATGCTACCGCAGTGTTACTATTCTTTACAGGACGGTGGGGTATATTTTCTCAGTATGATGCAAGTCTTCGAAATACCGGCCCTGAAATATTTTTTCTTTAAAATAATCTTCAATTGTAATTTTTATTTTAACTGCTTATGCAGCTCCCATTACGGTTCCGCCTCTGTACCATAACACGGAACGGCCCTGATTCTTTACTCCCCTTGAGAGCCTCGGAAAAACATGGCCGATATCTTTAACTAATTATATGATAATTACCCTGAGCCTAGCTCAGTGTTTACCTGTAGTTATTGTATCTTACTACAGGTGTGCTACTGTGTTAGCCTAGATCAGAGTTTACCTGTAGTTATTGTATCGTACTACATGTGTGCTACTGGGTTAGCCTAGCTCAGAGTTTACCTGTAGTTATTGTATCTTACTACAGGTGTGCTACTGGGTTAGCATAGCTCAGAGTTTACCTGTAGTTATTGTATCTTACTACAGGTGTGCTACTGTGTTAGCCTAGATCAGTGTTTACCTGTAGTTATTGTATCTTACTACAGGTGTGCTACTGTGTTAGTCTAGCTCAGTGTTTACCTGTAGTTATTGTATCTTACTACAGGTGTGCTACTGTGTTAGCCTAGCTCAGTGTTTACCTGTAGTTATTGTATCTTACTACAGGTGTGCTACTGTGTTAGCCTAGCTCAGTGTTTACCTGTAGTTATTGTATCTTACTACAGGTGTGCTACTGTGTTAGCCTAGATCAGTGTTTACCTGTAGTTATTGTATCTTACTACAGGTGTGCTACTGTGTTAGTCTAGCTCAGAGTTTACCTGTAGTTATTGTATCTTACTACAGGTGTGCTACTGTGTTAGTCTAGCTCAGAGTTTACCTGTAGTTATTATACATGTTATTGTATCTTACTACAGGTTCTAATGGGAGGTGGCCGTGCCTACTTTTACCCGGAAGGATATCCTGATCCTGACCCAGCCCCAGGGTTTGACACAAATAAAGTTAGCAGACAGGACAGGAGAAACTTAATACAGGTAGTGATCAGTGCCTGCAGAGTTCTCTAACACTTGTTAAACTTGACGCGCTTGAGGATACAATATATGATATATCGTAGTGTGGTTACCGTTGACAAGCTTGAGGATACAATATATGATATACCTTGTGGTGGCTACCGTTCAAACATGTGCATGTGACGTGGAATAGATGAGTATGTGTAGTTATATGTTTGTGTGTTCATTATAGCAATGGTTCTCAGTCTAATAATCCTCAATCGTAAAATCCCCAGTATTTCTGAAACAGAGGATTTATCTAAATGTGTATCAAATATTATAAGAAAACGAAGGTGGAAATATTTAGGTCATGTTCTTAGATCAGACGAAAAGAGACTAAATCGACAAGTCCTTATGTGGTCACCAGTTGGGAAAAGAAAACGTGGAAGACCAAAGACCACTCTTCGAAGAACCATCCAACAAGAAAGTAAACTATTGGGATGTAAAACCATACAAGATCTCCAACTGCTATCAAAGAACCGCATCACATGGAGATCTAAGACCTCTGCCCTATGTGCCGCCTTTGGCACGAAAGGAACAAACTAACTCTCAGCTTGGGAGGGTGTCTTTCCAGGGCGTGGTGAGGCAGTATCAGAGGAGACGTGAGACAGTATCAGGGGCGACTTGAGGCAGTATCAGGAGGTATGAGGCAGTATCAGGGAGACGTGAGGCAGTATCAGGGAGGTATGAGGCAGTATCAGGGGCGACTTGAGGCAGTATCAGGGAGACGTGAGGCAGTATCAGGGAGGTATGAGGCAGTATCAGGGAGTAGTGAGGCAATATCAGGAGGCAGTATCAGGGGCGACTTGAGGCAGTAGCAGGAGAGGCGTGAGGCAGTATCAGGGGAGACGTGAGGCAGTATCAGGGAGGTATGAGGCAGTATCAGGGGCGACATGAGGCAGTAGCAGGAGAGGCGTGAGGCAGTATCAGGGAGGTATGAGGCAGTATCAGGGCGACATGAGGCAGTATCAGGGAGGTATGAGGCAGTATCAGGGAGTAGTGAGGCAGTATCAGGGAGGCAGTATCAGGGGCGACTTGAGGCAGTAGCAGGAGAGGCGTGAGGCAGT
This sequence comes from Arion vulgaris, assembly GCA_020796225.1. Classification (NCBI taxonomy): domain Eukaryota; kingdom Metazoa; phylum Mollusca; class Gastropoda; order Stylommatophora; family Arionidae; genus Arion; species Arion vulgaris. The sequence continues at coordinate 20,519,458 of CM036778.1, read as the reverse complement.
ATCAGGGAGGTATGAGGCAGTATCAGGGAGGCAGTATCAGGGGCGACTTGAGGCAGTATCAGGGAGGTATGAGGCAGTATCAGGGGCGACATGAGGCAGTAGCAGGAGAGGCGTGAGGCAGTATCAGGGAGGTATGAGGCAGTATCAGGGGCGACATGAGGCAGTATCAGGGAGGTATGAGGCAGTATCAGGGGAGTAGTGAGGCAGTATCAGGAGGCAGTATCAGGGGCGACTTGAGGCAGTAGCAGGAGAGGCGTGAGGCAGTATCAGGGAGGTATGAGGCAGTATCAGGGAGGCAGTATCAGGGGCGACATGAGGCAGTATCAGGGGAGACGTGAGGCAGTATCAGGGAGGTATGAGGCAGTATCAGGGGCGACATGAGGCAGTAGCAGGAGAGGCGTGAGGCAGTATCAGGGAGGTATGAGGCAGTATCAGGGAGGTATGAGGCAGTATCAGGGCGACATGAGGCAGTATCAGGGAGGTATGAGGCAGTATCAGGGAGTAGTGAGACAGTATCAGGAGGCAGTATCAGGGGCGACTTGAGGCAGTAGCAGGAGAGGCGTGAGGCAGTATCAGGGGAGGTATGAGGCAGTATCAGGGGAGACGTGAGGCAGTATCAGGGGCGACTTGAGGCAGTAGCAGGAGAGGCGTGAGGCAGTATCAGGGAGGCGTGAGGCAGTATGAAAAATGTAATAAGTGTGTATACTAAACTGGTTTCTCTAGTTAAAATACACGTTTTTATTTCAAATCAAAACTTTCAGTTGCAAATTTCTGGAGAAAATAACGAAGGAACGTCATTGATTGTTGGACTTTTGTTGATATTTCATGTCTTCAATTATTTGGTCACTTTTCACCACAGTTTATATGTCGTTATTTATATTATTATTCAATATTCTAGCTACATAGCTTGTATATCACACAAGTATATCAAACATGTATATCAGACAAGTATATCAGACAAGTATTGTTATATTTTAGTCAAATAGTCACTTCACACAGTATATGTCGATATTATTATCAATATTCAGACAAGCTTATATCAACAAGTATATCAAACAAGTATATCAGACAAGTATATCAGACAAGTATATCAGACAAGTATATCAGACAAGTATATCAGACAAGTATATCAGACAAGTATATCAGACAAGTATATCAGACAAGTATATCAGACAAGTATATCAGACAAGTATATCAGACAAGTATATCAGACAAGTATATCAGACATGTATATCAGACATGTATATCAGACAAGTATATCAGACAAGTATATCAGACAAGTATATCAGACAAGTATATCAGACAAGTATATCAGACAAGTATATCAGACAAGTATATCAGACAAGTATATCAGACATATTATTTCTATTATCATTCAACGATTGATCAAGTGTTAATGTGTTCCTCTACTACTTCTTCTTATACATCTAATGTTTAGGAATGGAAGAATGACAAAGCAATGAAAGGTCTGTCGCACAAATTTGTCTACAACAAAGAGCAACTAGATAGTGTCAACTTGGTGAAAACTGATTATCTTCTAGGTAAGAGGGGGGAAGGAAGAGGGGGGAGGGGAAACGGCGACGCTTCTTCTTCTTCTTCAATTAGGTAAGGGGATATCAACTACAACGATTCTTCTTCTTCTTCTTCATCATCATCATCATGTGTAACCGTGAACACATTCAATTCTAGTCTCACGCCCGAGTGGTTACCGGGGCCCAAATTTGGGGTGTAAAGAATAGAACCACTGTTACCTGCCACGCATGTCGTAAGAGGCGACTAAGGAGGTTTGACTGAAATCGGATGCATGTGTACTAAACGTGTAGAAGTCTATGCCTTTAGGGGCCTACCAAACCAATGTGCAACGTATACACGTTCAAACATTTCACAAAGATCAAACATTTCACAAAGAGTAATTAAAATTGGTTGTAAAGAACGAACGCAAAGAAGAAGAATTCTAGTCTGACCATTAATTCTCATTAATTCTCAACAAACTTGTCTTCACTGTAACTTGATTAGCTAACATCAACTCTCTACATTCAACGCTTCATATTACCCACACGAGTCTCCTAGCAACGCTTCATATTACCCACACAAGTCTCCTAGCAACACTTCATATTACCCACACAAGTCTCCTAGCAACGCTTCATATTACCCACACAAGTCTCCAAGCAACACTTCATATTACCCACACAAGTCTCCAAGCAACACTTCATATTACCCACACAAGTCTCCTAGCAACACTTCATATTACCCACACAAGTCTCCTAGCAACACTTCATATTACCCACACAAGTCTCCTAGCAACACTTCATATTACCCACATAAGTCTCCTAGCAACACTTCATATTACCCACACAAGTCTCCTAGCAACACTTCATATTACCCACACAAGTCTCCTAGCAACACTTCATATTACCCACACAAGCCTCCAAGCAACACTTCATATTACCCACACAAGTCTCCAAGCAACGCTTCATATTACCCACACAAGTCTCCTAGCAACGTTTCATATTACCCACATAAGTCTCCTAGCAACACTTCATATTACCCACACAAGTCTCCTAGCAACACTTCAAATTACCCACATAAGTCTCCTAGCAACACTTCATATTACCCACACAAGTCTCCTAGCAACGTTTCATATTACCCACACAAGTCTCATAGTAAGCACTTATACACAGGTGGTCAAGCATTTATACACAGGTGGTCAAGCACTTATACACAGGTGGTCAAGCATTTATACACAGGTGGTCAAGCACTTATACACAGGTGGTCAAGCACTTATACACAGGTGGTCAAGCACTTATACACAGATGATCAAGAGAAGAAATATTTGATGATCCATGCATATCCCCCTCCCTTCCCTCCCTCGGACAGGTCTGTTCCAACAAGATCACATGAGCTATGAACTAGACAGAGATACAATTAAAGAACCTTCTATCGCTGAGATGACACAGAAAGCTATTGAGATACTCAAGAAGAACAAGCATGGCTATTTCCTTCTTGTTGAAGGTAATTCTAGTGTGTGTCTATGTTCATGTGTGTGTGCATGTGTGGCTATGTTCATTGTTCATGTGTGTGTGCATGCGTGCTTGTGTTCATGCATGTGTGCGTGCTTGCATGTGTGTGTGCATGTGTGTCTATGTTCATTGTTCATGTGTGTGTGTGTGTATGTGTGTCTATGTTCATTGTTCATGTGTGTGTGTGTGTATGTGTGTCTATGTTCATTGTTCATGTGTGTGTGTGTGTCTATATTCATTGTTCATGTTTGTGTATGTGTGTCTATGTTCATTGTTCATGTGTATGTGTGTGTGTGTGTGTCTCTGTTCATTGTTCATGTGTGTGTGCATGTGTGTGTATGTGTGTCTATGTTCATTGTTCATGTTTTTTGTCTTATCTAAACTTATCTTTATATATCAGTAGGTGTGTACATGTGTGTGTGCATGTGTGTGTACATGTGTGTGTGCATGCGTGCTTGTGTGCATGCATGCATGCGTGCTTGTGTGTGTGCGTCTGTGCGAGCATGCATGTTTATCGATGATCGAACATCGGACATATCCATAATTGCTCCCACCAATCTCCCCACAAATAGATATTTCAACGTGTTTAAACTAACAACGCCAGTTCTGTGTTGGCTCATGTATCTACTGGGGTTTCTCTCATGGTGTCCCCGTCTTGCCGCACCTATCCGCATGCCTCGCCTGCGCAGCCGAGATAGAGAATATCCTTTATCTTTTTCGTTGAAATCTTCAGAGCGTGTATGTGTGGACGTGTCTGGGTGTATGTGTGTGGGTTTGTGTGTGTGTGTGTGTAAAAGACATTTGATATTATTATTTATGTTGTTATACAGTCATGAGGGGACAGCTTACAGTCGTAGGGAATCTTACAGCCGTAGGGACAGCTTACAGCCGTAGGGGCAGCTTACAGCCGTAGGGACAGCTTACAGCCGTAGGGACAGCTTACAGCAGTAGGTCAGTTTACAGTCATAGGGGCAGCTTAGAGATCCAGTCATGGGCGCAGCTTAGATATAAACCATGGGGGCAGCTTAGAGATCAAGTCATTGGGGCAGCTTACATTCATGGGGACAGCTTACATTCATGGGAGCAGCTTACATTCATGGGAGCAGCTTATATTCATGGGGGCAGCTTATATTCATGGGAGCAGCTTATATTCATGGGAGCAGCTTACATTCATGGGGGCAGCTTACATTCATGGGGGCAGCTTACATTCATGGGAGCAGCTTATATTCATGGGAGCAGCTTACATTCATGGGAGCAGCTTACATTCATGGGGGCAGCTTACATTCATGGCGGCAGCTTACATTCATGGGAGCAGCTTACATTCATGGGAGCAGCTTATATTCATGGGGGCAGCTTATATTCATGGGAGCAGCTTACATTCATGGGAGCAGCTTACATTCATGGAGGCAGCTTACATTCATGGAGGCAGCTTACATTCATGGGGCAGCTTACATTCATGGGGACAGCTTACATTCATGGAGGCAGCTTATATTCATGGGGGCAGGTTACATTCATGGAGGCAGGTTACATTCATGGGAGCAGCTTATATTCATGGGGGCAGGTTACATTCATGGAGGCAGGTTACATTCATGGGGGCAGCTTAGAGACAATGATAAGATAAAAGAACTGAATCCTGAACTCGATTTGATGAATTCTGTTGACTGTCGAACACTGCCATGATTTCATGTGCACCTACTGGTAACTAGCAGCGGCATATGTCTTGTAAGATGATGACATTGTATGTAGCTACTGACAAAGTTATATGTTTATGTGTTTGTGTGTGTGGTCTGCAGGTGGTAAGATTGACCAAGGACACCACGATAGCCTAGCCCACTATGCACTGTCTGAGCTGGTAGCTATGAATGAAGCTGTAGACGTGGCTAAGAAACTGACCGATGAAACAGACACACTTATTGTTGTCACTGCTGACCACTCTCATGTCATGAACATTGCTGGATATGCAAACAGGGGATCGCCAATATTAGGTAAGTCTGATGCTGCTGATGCTGCTGAGGAGCAGGGATGGGGGAAGAGACAGAGATTACCAGCGAGAAAGGGATAGAGAGGGGATTGTAAGTCTGGTGCTGCTGCTACTGAGGGGCGGGAATGGGGGACAGAGAAAGCCAGAGAGAAAGAGATAGAGTGTGATGTCATGGATAGAGAGAGAGTGTGATGTCATGGATAGAGAGAGAGTGTGATGTCATTGATAGAGAGAGAGTGTGATGTCATGGATAGAGAGAGTGTGATGTCATGGATAGAGAGAGTGTGATGTCATGGATAGAGAGAGTGTGATGTCATGGATATTGCTGGACACACTGTCCGTGTGTTGTCGGGTCTCCAAGGGAGCCAAAAATAATAACACTGTGACCTACAAGGCATGTCATAAGAGGCGACTGAAGTAGGGTCTAGGAAAGCTACCCTAGTAAATAAAAAGCGTTGCAGAAATCAGATGTGCTGGCATACTTGTAGGCGCATAACTGGCACAACGTATAATCGCTCTTCCGATCAGATAGATCACATACAGATCATAAAGAGTGGCCGATCAGATAGATCACATACAGATCATAAAGAGTGGCCGATCAGATAGATCACATACAGATCATAAAGAGTGGCCGATCAGATAGATCACATACAGATCACAAAGAGTGGCCGATCAGATAGATCACATACAGATCATAAAGAGTGGCCGATCAGATAGATCACATACAGATCACAAAGAGTGGCCGATCAGATAGATCACATACAGATCACAAAGAGTGGCCGATCAGATAGATCACATACAGATCACAAAGAGTGGCCGATCAGATAGATCACATACAGATCACAAAGAGTGGCCGATCAGATAGATCACATACAGATCACAAAGAGTGGCCGATCAGATAGATCACATACAGATCATAAAGAGTGGCCGATCAGATAGATCACATACAAATCATAAAGAGTGGCCGATCAGATAGATCACATACAGATCACAAAGAGTGGCCGATCAGAGAGATCACATACAGATCACAAAGAGTGGCCGATCAGATAGATCACATACAGATCACAAAGAGTGGCCGATCAGAGAGATCACATACAGATCATAAAGAGTGGCCGATCAGATAGATCACATAAAGAGTGGCCGATCAGAGAGATCACATAAAGAGTGGCCGATCAGATAGATCACATAAAGATCACAAAGAGTGGCCGATCAGATAGATCACATAAAGAGTGGCCGATCAGAGAGATCACATAAAGAGTGGCCGATCAGATAGATCACATAAAGATCACAAAGAGTGGCCGATCAGATAGATCACACAAAGAGTGGCCGATCAGATAGATCACATAAAGAGTGGCCGATCAGATAGATCACATACAGATCACATAAAGAGTGGCCGATCAGAGAGATCACATACAGATCATAAAGAGTGGCCGATCAGAGAGATCACATACAGATCACAAAGAGTGGCCGATCAGATAGATCACATAAAGAGTGGCCGATCAGAGAGATCACATAAAGAGTGGCCGATCAGATAGATCACATAAAGATCACAAAGAGTGGCCGATCAGATAGATCACATAAAGAGTGGCCGATCAGATAGATCACATAAAGAGTGGCCGATCAGAGAGATCACATAAAGAGTGGCCGATCAGATAGATCACATAAAGATCACAAAGAGTGGCCGATCAGATAGATCACACAAAGAGTGGCCGATCAGATAGATCACATAAAAAGTGGCCGATCAGATAGATCACATAAAGAGTGGCCGATCAGATAGATCACATACAGATCACATAAAGAGTGGCCGATCAGATAGATCACATACAGATCACATAAAGAATGGCCGATCAGATAGATCACATACAGATCACATAAAGAATGGGTAACAAGTTGTCGATATGAAGAGTTAGAAGAAGAAGAAGAAGAAGAAGCTGGACATGTAAACAAAAGCTCGCCAATATTAGGTAAGTCTGGTGCTGCTGGTACTGGTGGTAGGGAAGTGAGATAGAACAGGAGAGAAAAGGATAGAAAGAGAAATAGAGAGAGAGAACAAGTGTGATACAGAGAGAATATATATTTATAATAATGTGGCATGGAGCAAAGTCAATAACATAATATAAATTGCAAACGTACTCCCTGGGTGAAATCTCACTTCAAGTCAAGAGGTAGAATCATACACATATTTGGGCAGTAATGTAGACAAAGAGGGTGGAACAGATAGAGATGTCAAAATAAGAATACAGAAGGCAAGAGGAGCTTTCATTGCACTGGTAAACATTTGGAAGTCTAAAGAAATCAAATCTAGAACAAAAATTCGGATATTTAACTCTAATGTTAAAACAGTTCTACTGTATGGGTCAGAAACATGGAGAACAACTAAAACAATAGCGCATAAATTGCAAACATTCATCAACTGGTGTCTGCGCAGAATAGAGAGACTAAGATGGTATGATAGGGTCACAAATGAGGAACTTATGGAGAGAACAAGACAGATTCAAGTAAACCAAGAGGTTAAAAAAACGCTGGATAGGATACACTTTGAGAAAACCTGAGGAAAATATAACAAGAAGGATCCTTTCCTGGAACCAACAGGGACAGTGGAAAGAGGGAGTAGTAGAATGACACGGAAACGAGATTTGAATGCAGAGATCAACATTATAAAGATAGCTGGAGGGAACTGCAGGAGATAAGAAGGTTTTGCATGAGTTGGTTGAGGGCATATGCCCATTCGAGTTTAAAAGGCATGAGACAGAGAGATAACTGGAGATAGAAAAACTTGGCATGAGTTGGTTGAGGGCCTATGCCCCAATTCGGGTTAAAAGGGCATGATAGAGAGAAATGTACATATGAAGTTGTGGAGAGATATGATCGACTATGCCATTTGAAAGTCACACGATGATGATGCATGATGAACAACCTTTGCAGAGAAATGTCTGGTCAACCACTAGTAACAACTGTTATAAGAAGGAGAAGATGGAGATATGTTGGACATACCTTGAGAATAAATGTCTGGTTAACCACTAATAACAACTGTTATAAGAAGGAGAAGATGGAGATATGTTGGACATACCTTGAGAATAAATGTCTGGTTAACCACTAGTAATAACTGTTATAAGAAGGAGAAGATGGAGATATGTTGGACATACCTTGAGAAGAAATGTCTGGTCAACCACTAGTAACAACTGTTATAAGAAGGAGAAGATGGAGATATGCTGGACATACCTTGAGAATAAATGTCTGGTTAACCACTAGTAACAACTGTTATAAGAAGGAGAAGATGGAGATATGTTGGGCATACCTTAAGAAGAAATGTCTGGTCAACCACTAGTAACAACTGTTATAAGAAGGAGAAGATGGAGATATGTTGGGCATACCTTAAGAAGAAATGTCTGGTCAACCACTAGTAACAACTGTTATAAGAAGGAGAAGATGGAGATATGCTGGACATACCTTGAGAAGAAATTATCAAAGAACCACATAACAGGCATTTAAGTGGAAGGCTAAGGGTTCACGAAAGTAATGATGCCTTAGGAAAACCCTGAAAGCAGGCATTGAAGTGGGAGGCTAAGGGTTCAAGAAAGTAATGATGCTCTAGGAAAACCCTGAAAAGAACTTTACTGAAGGAGCAAGAAATATAGTACTGTATTCCATAGAAGAGATTAAACAAATTGTCGACGATGGAGCGGTATGGAGAAATTGCTTGCATGTCTTATATAATGTAGAATAGTACGAGATGACAGGGTAGAGCGGTATGGAGAAACTGCTTGTAGGTCTTATATAATGTAGAACAATATGAGAAGAATATATTAATAATATATTGTATCTTCTGTTCGGTAACATTATCTGGAGCTTATCAAACGAACAGATTGTGCATCCTTGGAGACCATCATTAAGAGATGAAGATGGAGGTGGTTTGGACATGTATGTCGTATGCCAGTAGGGGCATTGACTAGGACAGCTCTCAGGTGGACAGCGGATGGAAAGAGAAGATCTGGATGTCCAAAGGAAACATGGAGAAGAACGGTGGAGAGAGAGTTGAAGAAGTGTGGCCTGACGTGGGAGACGGTTGGTAGAAAGACATCAGAACGGCAACAGTGGAAGTCTCTTGTAGAAGACTTATGTGTCAATCGCCAGACGTGGGAGACGGTTGGTAGAAAGACATCAGAACGGCAACAGTGGAAGTCTCTTGTAGAAGACTTATGTGTCAATCGCCAGACGTGGGAGACGGTTGGTAGAAAGACATCAGAACGGCAACAGTGGAAGTCTCTTGTAGAAGACTTATGTGTCAATCGCCAGACGTGGGAGACGGTTGGTAGAAAGACATCAGAACGGCAACAGTGGAAGTCTCTTGTAGAAGACTTATGTGTCAATCGCCAGACGTGGGAGACGGTTGGTAGAAAGACATCAGAACGGCAACAGTGGAAGTCTCTTGTAGAAGACTTATGTGTCAGTCGCCAGACGTGGGAGACGGTTGGTAGAAAGACATCAGAACGGCAACAGTGGAAGTCTCTTGTAGAAGACTTATGTGTCAGTCGCCAGACGTGGGAGACGGTTGGTAGAAAGACATCAGAACGGCAACAGTGGAAGTCTCTTGTAGAAGACTTATGTGTCAGGTCGGGACACGAAGAGATATCGAAGAAAGTGGTATGAGCACTTTTCTAACGGGCTCGAGACTCATATTTTCTAACGGGCTCGAGACTCATATTTTCTAACGGGCTCCAGACTCACATATTTTCTAACGGGCTCGAGACTCATATTTTCTAACGGGCTCGAGACTCATATTTTCTAACGGGCTCGAGACTCATATTTTCTAACGGGCTCGAGACTCATATTTTCTAACGGGCTCGAGACTCATATTTTCTAACGGGCTCGAGACTCATATTTTCTAACGGGCTCGAGACTCATATTTTCTAACGGGCTCGAGACTCATATTTTCTAACGGGCTCGAGACTCATATTTTCTAACGGGCTCGAGACTCATATTTTCTAACGGGCTCGAGACTCATATTTTCTAACGGGCTCCAGACTCACATATTTTCTAACGGGCTCTAGACTCATATTTTCTAACGGGCTCGAGACTCATATTTTCTAACGGGCTCCAGACTCACATATTTTCTAACGGGCTCCAGACTCACAAATTTTCTAACGGGCTCGAGACTCATATTTTCTAACGGGCTCCAGACTCACATATTTTCTAACGGGCTCCAGACTCACATATTTTCTAACGGGCTCGAGACTCATATTTTCTAACGGGCTCCAGACTCACATATTTTCTAACGGGCTCCAGACTCTCATATTTTCTAACGGGCTCCAGACTCTCATATTTTCTAACGGGTTCCAGGCTCTCATATTTTCTACCGGCCTCTGGGCTCTCTTATTTGTCAAAAATATTTTCTTCTTAAAGGACTGAGTAACCAGGAAGAGAAGCAACTAGACAAGAAACCTTACACTACTATCTTGTATGGAACAGGACCTGGATACAACATCCCACGGGCAAACTTAACTGGTGTTGATACAGGTAGGTCACATTCCAGTGTGCACATGCAGGTCCAGCAGGTAGGTCACCTTTCAGTGTGTGCATGCAGGTCCAGCAGGTAGGTCACCTTTCAGTGTGTGCATGCAGGTCCAGCAGGTAGGTCACCTTTCAGTGTGCGCATGCAAGTCCAGCAGGTAGGTCACCTTTCAGTGTGCGCATGCAAGTCCAGGTAGAACAAGGATGTGGAGGAGGGTGGGGGGTGAGAACCTCTAGAACATAGGTTCCCAACCTGTTTTGAATGAGCGCCCCACTTTTTCAGTGATTAATTCGATAATGTCCCCCTTGGGTAAACTATATTGTACATACTATATATTGCGCCCCCTTGGGTAAACTATATTGTACATACTATATATTGCGCCCCCTTGGGTAAACTATATTGTACATACTATATATTGCGCCCCCTTGGGTAAACTGTATTGTACATACTATATATAGCGCCCCATTGGGTAAACTATATTGTACATACTATATATTGGAAAACAAGGATACACTATTCAGTTATTTTATTAGAAGACTATCAGTTTTACCCGTTCTTTGCACGGCAAATTTAGTATCAATCTATTTGTAAAGTTGTTTTCGGAATCGAGAATGAAATACGATCAGATACGGTTAGAATGAAACATCAGGTTTTACTGGCAATCGGAATGAGAAACATGCCCCTTTGCCACAAAATCGACTTGTTCCTCATTAAAAAACAATACGTTTTGTCTCCATGACAGTTTGAAAACTTTGTCGATTGGCCACATACGATCATTCTCGTTTTTAACCTGTTTGTAATTTGTTTGGATGTCAGTAACTTTCTCTTACTATTGAAATTATCCTTGGCTATCCCTATTCTCTTTTAATTTCTGTTATACATCTGCCATCATCTGTTATCATCTGACCAAGATATAAGAAACTTTTACTTGATGTAGTAATTCTCCATGTATTTTTATATTCATTTTAGGTTTCTCCATTTCCTTGTTGATTACCATAGTATCCTACAGTTTATAGTATATCTAACTAATCTCTCTCTCTCTCTCTCTCTCTCTCTCTCTTACAACCAACAAATGTTGCCTCTCTCTCTCTCTCTCTCGCTTACAGCCAACAAGACGTACGTATTTCAGTCTGCAGTACCGACATCCTCAGAGACACACGGAGGAGAGGATGTGAATATATATGCAAGTGGTGAGTAGTAGTAGTAGTAGTATTAGTAGTATTACAAGTAATAGTAGAAGTGGCAGTAGTAGTAGTAGCAGTAGTAGTAGTAGCAGTAGTAGTAGCAGCAACAGTGGTAGCAGCAGTAGTAGTAGTAGCAGCAGTAGTAGCAGCAACAGTGGCAGAGGTAGTAGTGGTGGTGGTGGTGGCGGCGACGGTGGCAGTAGTAGTATGATAATGATGATGAACATGAATGGTTGAAGTCGTGGAGGGAACTACTGTCTGATATGTCCATCTTTGCTTACATAGACTCACTCTGTCTCTTACATAGACTCACTCTGTCTCTTACATAGACTCACTCTGTCTCTTACATAGACTCACTCTGTCTCTTGCTACAGCTGACACTAGTAGTTGGATGTTCTCTTGTATACAAACTCTGTCTCTTGTATACAAACTCTGTCTCTTGTATACAAACTCTGTTTCTTGCTACAGCTAACTATAATAACTGGATGTTCTCTTGCATACAAACTCAGTCTCTTGCTACAGCTAACACTAAAAGTTGAATGTTCTCTTGCATACAAACTCAGTCTCTTGCTACAGCTAACACTAAAAGTTGAATGTTCTCTTGCATACAAACTCAGTCTCTTGCTACAGCTAACACTAAAAGTTGGATGTTCTCTTGTAAACAAAATACCCATATAAATATGTTTGTTTGTTGCTGGGGCTCCAAAGGAGCAAAGACTAGTACCACTGCGACCTACAAGGCATGTCGTAAGAGGCAACAGAGGTATGGGCCTAGGGAAGCTATCCTAGTAAATAAAAAGCCTCGCAGAAATCGGATGTACTGGCCTACTTGTAGGCGCATAACTGGTACAATGTACAATTGCTCTTAGGCTCATATCACATACAAATCACAACGATTGGTTTTACCAAGTGGTCAATATGGATCACTATAAGAAGAGGAACATAGAAATAATATCATATAGAAATAATATCACATAGAAATATCACATAGAAATATCACATTGAAATAATATCACATAGAAATAATATCACATAGAAATATCACATAGAAATATCACATAGAAATATCACATTGAAATATCACATTGAAATATCACATTGAAATATCACATTGAAATATCACATTGAAATATCACATTGAAATAATATCACATAGAAATATCATATAGAAATATCACATTGAAATATCACATTGAAATATCACATTGAAATATCACATTGAAATATCACATTGAAATATCACATATAATTTCAACAGGTCCCCAATCCTTCTTGTACACTGGCGTCCATGAACAAAACTACATCCCGATGGTGATGGCGTACGCATCTTGTGTGGGACCCTACTCTAGCGGTGGGAAACCTTGTGCTCGGGACCAAGTGTCCACTGTCCCAGGACAGTCCAAGAGCTCGGTAAGTTTATCAACAAATGTATTGTTGTACATCCAAATAATTTCCAATATATCAGCACTATGTAATACATGGTAGAGAGAGAGAGAGAGAGCGAGAGAGAGAGAAGGGTTAGATATGTCTGTATCAGGACTATGTAATACATGGTAGAGAGAGAGAGAGAGAGAGAGAGAGAAGGGTTAGATATGTCTGTAGCAGGACTATGTAATAAATGGTAGAGAGAGAGAGAGAGAGAGAGAGAGAGAGAGAGAGAAGGGTTAGATATGTCTGTAGCAGGACTATGTAATAAATGGTAGATAGAGAGAGAGAGAGAGAGAGAGAGAGAGAGAGGTTAGATATGTCTGTATCAGGACTATGTAATAAATAGTGGAGAGAGAGAGAGAGAGAGAGAGAGAGAGAGGTTAGATATGTCTGTATCAGGACTATGTAATAAATGGTAGATAGAGAGAGAGAGAGAGAGAGAGAGAGGTTAGATATGTCTGTATCAGGACTATGTAATAAATTTTAGATAGAGAGAGAGAGAGAGAGAGAGAGGTTAGATATGTCTGTATCAGGACTATGTAATAAATGGTAGATAGAGAGAGAGAGAGAGAGAGATAGGTTAGATATGTCTGTATCAGGACTATGTAATGAATGGTAGAGAGAGAGAGAGAGAGAGAGAGAGAGGTTAGACATGTCCGTATTCAAGAACAGACATAAGAACAGACATAAGAACAAACATAAACAATTAGTAACAGTAAAGTTGAAATAAACAATTAGTAACAGTAAAGTTGAAATAAACAATTATGTCTTTGTTGTATTTCTCATCTAATCATTTAGTCCCAAGGGAGCATAGAGATATGCCGCTAACATTGTGCACCATCATCTCTATTCATATTCTCACTGATGGAGTGTGCACTAACATTATGCACCATCACTTCTAGCTGTATTAGTGGAACAGTGTAAAGTGTAAAAGTGTAAAGTGTTAAAAACGTAAAAGTGTAAAGTATAAAAGTGTAAAAGTGTAAAGTGTTAAAAGTGTAAAGTGTAAAAGCGTAAAAGCGTAAAAGTGTAAAGTGTAAAGTTTAAAAGTGTAAAAGCGTAACGTGTAAAAGTGTAATGTAGTGTAAAAGTAACAAATTGTAAAAAATCTGAAGGAAACATTTGTCATACCTTGATATATATTGGGTAATACAACGTTAGGCCCGTATGTTTCACTGTCCGTCTGCACACAATGGTCAGTGTTGTGGTCAATATTAAACACGTAAAAACAAAGTACTATAGTTTTACAAAATACAGAAACAGTGAGGATATACAGCAACGTTTCGACCAAAAGGCCTTTATCAAGCAAACGACACAACAAGAATGACGGATTTCGAGGAACACTACAAATGGACGATTACATATGGAAACATTCAAACCTATCTAATGAAAAACTAGGAACAAAAACGAATAACGAAATGAGTGCAACACAAAACCAGAAGCGGAAAAGAAGAGAAACAATAAACAATTAAGTGAATATATAACTTATATATATGAAGCAAATACACACATAGATTACAAGGCATGAGATGAGAAAGTACTAAGAAGCATAGGAATGTAATGCGTTGAGTCCAAGAGGTCGCAAGGTACCATACAACGAAATAAAACGGTTCTCCAGGGCAAATCGACTGCGATCATCAGAGGAACATGATCGAATGGCTGTGACCTGGACATCGCAAGCTCCTGAATGGCCAGTATTATTGAAATGAGTGGCTACAGGGTGACAGAGCATTGGCGTATATCGCGCAAGTGTTGGGCGAATCGATCACTGAGCCTCTTACCGGTCTCACCAATATAGGCCTTGTTGCAACGTTTACAGGTGATGGTATAGATGATATTGCGGGACTCCCCGTGAAACTGTCCTGAGTAACATACGTGGCTTTTGGAAAAGAAACAGTGCGGGTCTGTATTACACATGCACACGTATTGCAGCGCCGACGGCCACACTGGGTAGTGCCAAAGTGACTGAATATTAGGCTTGAGGCGACTGTGTACCAACATATCCTTAAGACTTCTGTCCCGTCAGTACGCCACCAAAGGATAGTGTTGGAAGACTGAACGTGTCTCAGGATCAGACTGAAGAATAGGGAGATGATGGAATAAGACCTTTTTCACCAGGGAACTATAAGGGTGGAAAGTTAAGATAAGTTTAACCCTGTCAGAATTGGAAGTTCTATGTTGGTTGGAAAGGGCCTACTGGCGAGCAATTAGCTGAACCCGATGCATGGCAGATGTAAGCACATTCTCCGGGTATAGGCGCTTGCGGAAGAAATCAAGCATCTCGTGAGCTCTATCAAGAAAATCGTCGTCCTCGCTACAGAGGCGACGAAGGCGTAAGAGTTGAGAGAAAGGTAAAGAGTCACGACAAGCCTGGGGATGGGAAGAGGTATACAGAAGAAAACTATGTGCATCAGTAGGCTTGTAGTATACTGATGTAGTGATGGTGGATAGGCTGATGGTGATAGTGATGTCAAGAAAATTGACACAAGAGGTAGAGATGTGAGAGGTGAACCGAATAGCAGGATTGAAGACATTGATGAAGGTAATGAAGCGTGACAAATCGGCTTCAGGCATGTCGGTAATTCCAATACAATCATCAATGTATCTATGATACACAAACGGAAGAGGGCCATCATAGGTGTTCCATACTAAGTGTTCAAGATGACCCAGGAATAGACAAGCATAACTGGGTCCCATTTTAGTGCCCATGGCGACCCCACTGATCTACTCAAAGAACTGGTCATTTAACTGAAGAGTTGAGAGTGAGAACTAGTTCTGCAAGACGAAGGAGAGCCGAGGTAGAGACAAGTGGGTTAGTTCTCCTGTCGAGAAAAAACTGGAGAGCTTGAAGTCCGTCGGAATGAAGTATAGAGGTGTACAGTGAGAAGACATCAAGGAGGAAGAGACGGTAAGTACTGCCAGGCAACAACTCAATGGAAGAAAAAACAGACAAAGTGTGGTTCGTATCTTTCAAGAATGAAGGTAGTGTGGTGACTATAGGATTAAGGATACTGTCAAGGAATTCCGAGATATGTTCCGTAGGACAAGAGCAAGCAGAAACAATAGGCCTACCAGGATTGTTGAGTTTATGAATTTTAGGGAATATTATAGAATGCGGGTTTGCCCAAACAGCTATCGATGACACACAGTGATGATGCGCCGGTAGGAAGGTCTTTAGAGGCAATTAAGTTCTTAATTACTTTACGGACTTTACTATTGTTAGATAATGTGACATCAGAAGAACCAGTTTTGGTCAAGATTACCCCGGCAACCTTTACTTCTCAGTATTTTTCCTGGTACCCAATTGAGACAGGGTCAACCTGAGAGAGGCTGGGTCAACCTGAGAGAGGCTGGGTCAACCTGAGAGAGGCTGGGTCAACCTGAGAGAGGCTGGGTCAACCTGAGAGCCGTTAGGATCTGAAAAATATACCACGTCCACTGTGGAATTGAACCTGGGCCACTAGACTAAGAAGCAAGTTGACTAACAACTACACTACTGCAGCTCACTAGACTAAGAAGCAAGTTAACTAACAACTTCACTACTGCAGGTCTCTAGACTAAGAAGCAAGTTAACTAACAACTTCACTACTGCAGCTCACTAGACTAAGAAGCAAGTTAACTAACAACTACACTACTGCAGCTCACTAGACTAAGAAGCAAGTTGACTAACAATTACACTACTGCAGCTTTCTAGTCTAAGAAGCAAGTTGACTAACAACTACACTACTGCAGCTCACTAGACTAAGAAGCAAGTTGACTAACAACTACACTACTGCAGCTCACTAGACCTCACTAGACTAAGAATCGAGTTGACTAACAATTAGACTACTGCAGCTCACTAGACTAAGAAGCAAGTTGACTAACAACTACACTATTGCAGCTCTTAATGAAATTATGAGTGTGTATGTTTGTTTGTTTCTTTCACAGAACAACGGAAGCCCAGTTGATGTAGTACCCCATGTCACTGTCATCTTCATGGTCTGTCTTCTACACCTGACATTTACTGAGCATCTCTGAAGATATGACAAAGCTGTAACTTACACAACCTGGCTGCTTATAGAAGATCCTTACACAACCTGGCTGCTTATAGAAGATCCTTACACAACCTGGCTGCTTATAGAAGATTCTTACACAACCTGGCTGCTTATAGAAGATCCTTGCACAACCTGGCTGCTTATAGAAGATCCTTACACAACCTGGCTGCTTATAGAAGATCCTTGCACAACCTGGCTGCTTATAGAAGATTCTTACACAACCTGGCTGCTTATAGAAGATCCTTACACAACCTGGCAGCTTATAGAAGATTCTTACACAACCTGGCTGCTTATAGAAGATTCTTACACAACCTGGCTGCTTATAGAAGATTCTTGCACAACCTGGCTGCTTATAGAAGATTCTTACACAACCTGGCTGCTTATAGAAGATTCTTGCACAACCTGGCTGCTTATAGAAGATTCTTACACAACCTGGCTGCTTATAGAAGATTCTTGCACAACCTGGCTGCTTATAGAAGATCCTTGCACAACCTGGCTGCTTATAGAAGATTCTTACACAACCTGGCTGCTTATAGAAGATTCTTACACAACCTGGCTGCTTATAGAAGATCCTTGCACAACCTGGCTGCTTATAGAAGATCCTTGCACAACCTGGCTGCTTATAGAAGATCCTTGCACAACCTGGCTGCTTATAGAAGATTCTTGCACAACCTGGCTGCTTATAGAAGATTCTTACACAACCTGGCTGCTTATAGAAGATTCTTACACAACCTGGCTGCTTATAGAAGATCCTTGCACAACCTGGCTGCTTATAGAAGATCCTTGCACAACCTGGCTGCTTATAGAAGATCCTTACACAACCTGGCTGCTTATAGAAGATCCTTGCACAACCTGGCTGCTTATAGAAGATCCTTGCTCAACAATCCAGTTTACAAATCATGAATTTTCACAGACATTTGTACTCTCTCTGTTTGTTAAGGGCTGGAGAAGACAATCATGGAAGGAGGCATCCAGGCAAAGAGAAGAAGAAGAAGGAGAAGAGGAAGACAACAAAGAAGATGGATTCAGGATGTAACTGATGGTTTGATCATGGCGGATGCAGAGGTCGGACATTTGACCTACGAAAAGAGAGAGAGAGAGAGAAGGGGAGAGAGCGAGAGAGAGAGAGAGAAAAAGAGATTCGAATGACTGTTAAGATGGCAAAGTTCTGCTCAGGACAAGCTATTTGTTGATGAGGATTTGCTAATTGTTAGATATATATATATGTTTTGCTGTTATGTAAAATTGGTGTATACAACTTAAACTTGAAGCATGTTGTGGCCTGTACAGTACAGAATGAGAACCCCTGGCAGCAAGAGAGAGCGAGAAAGAGAGAGCGTGTACATAGAAAGATACATCTATAAGCAGAAACTTAGACTGTTCTCTTTTTATTTTTTACTTAGTCAGATTTGAAATCATTGTCTTTCTTATACTAGTTGACCTGTTGACCATCTGTATCTCAGGGACCAGTTGACCATGTGTATCTCAGGGACTAGTTGATCAGTTGACTATCTGTGTCTCAGGGACTAGTTGACTATCTGTGTCTCAGGGACTAGTTGACCATCTGTGTCTCAGGAACTAGTTGACCAGTTGACCATCTGTGTCTCAGGGTCTAGTTGACCAGTTGATCATCTGTGTCTCAGTGACTAGTTGACCAGTTGACCATCTGTGTCTCAGGTACTAGTTGACCAGTTGATTATCTGTGTCTCATGGACTACTTGACCATCTGTGTCTCATGGACTACTTGACCATCTGTTTCTCAGGGACTAGTTGACCATCTGTTTCTCAGGGACTAGTTGACCATCTGTGTCTCATGGACTACTTGACCATCTGTTTCTCAGGGACTAATTGACCATCTGTTTCTCAGGGACTAGTTGACAATCTGTGTCTCAAGGACTAGTTGATCAGTTGATCATCTATGTCTCAGGGACTAGTTGACCATCTGTGTCTCAGGGACTAGTTGACCAGAAGTCACTGTTTAAAACATTTGATATGTAAGTATACTATACAACATATAACAGGAGAGTTGCTATCCTTGTGCAGTGAAGAACTGAAGTTTCTACTCTCCCTTTGTTGATAGAGATATTGCCGAAGGAGATCGGAGCACCTATGGACATGTCTGCAGTGCAATGAAGATATTCCAAACTGAAACTGAAACCAATGGGGAGTCTAACACGGAGACCAACATGAGTAACTATATGTTGCTGGCTATATTTTCAGTGTGGTTAGATTGGATATAAGGTAGCAGACTGCAAGAATGGAAGACGGTTATATTCCATAATTCAGATATGGTTAACTATAACCGGTTGGTTATATTGGATATAAGGTAGCAGACTGCAAGAATGGAAGACGGTTATATTCCATAATTTAGATATGGTTAACGATAACTATGTCAGTGTTTGAATTGTGTGAGTGTTATTATTGTGATTTCTTGAATATATTGAGAATGTCGATAAAGAAATGGATTCATATATTTCTGATAGAACTTGATATAATAATTCAATTATGTTGAACATTTATCTATAAACTTGATTTATAAAACTGTTGTGTTTGCTATAGTTGTTACATTTGCTATAGTTGTTGTGTTTGCTATAGTTGTTGTGTTTGCTATAGTTGTTGTGTTTGCTATAGTTGTTGTGTTACTTATAGCTGTTATGTTACTTATAGTTGTTGTGTTTGCTATAGTTGTTGTGTTTGCTATAGTTGTTGTGTTTGCTATCGTTGTTGTGTTTGCTATAGTTGTTGTGTTTGCTATAGTTGTTGTGTTTGCTATAGTTGTTGTGTTTGCTATAGTTGTTGTGTTTGCTATAGTTGTTGTGTTTGCTATAGTTGTTGTGTTTGCTATAGTTGTTGTGTTTGCTATCGTTGTTGTGTTTGCTATCGTTGTTGTGTTTGCTATAGTTGTTGTGTTTGCTATAGTTGTTGTGTTTGCTATAGTTGTTGTGTTTGCTATAGTTGTTGTGTTTGCTATAGTTGTTGTGTTTTCTATCGTTGTTGTGTTTGCTATAGTTGTTGTGTTTGCTATAGTTGTTGTGTTTTCTATCGTTGTTGTGTTTGCTATAGTTGTTGTGTTTGCTATAGTTGTTGTGTTTGCTATAGTTGTTGTGTTTGCCATAGTTGTTGTGTTTGCCATAGTTGTTGTGTTTGCTATAGTTGTTGTGTTTTCTATAGTTGTTGTGTTTGCTATAGTTGTTGTGTTTTCTATAGTTGCTGTGTTTGCTATAGTTGTTGTGTTTGCTATAGTTGTTGTGTTTGCTATAGTTGTTGTGTTTGCTATAGTTGTTGTGTTTGCTATAGTTGTTGTGTTTGCCATAGTTGTTGTGTTTGCTATAGTTGTTGTGTTTGCTATAGTTGTTGTGTTTGCTATAGTTGTTGTGTTTGCTATAGTTGTTGTGTTTGATATAGTTGTTGTGTTTGCTATAGTTGTTGTGTTTGCTATAGTTGTTGTGTTTGCTATAGTTGTTGTGTTTGCTATAGTTGTTGTGTTTTCTATCGTTGTTGTGTTTGCTATAGTTGTTGTGTTTGCTATAGTTGTTGTGTTTGCTATAGTTGTGTGTTTGCTATAGTTGTTGTGTTTGCTATAGTTGTTGTGTTTGCCATAGTTGTTGTGTTTGCTATAGTTGTTGTGTTTTCTATAGTTGCTGTGTTTATTAACATGAAGTACATGGGGGGCATGTTGTCTTCGTTCCTGACATTTAATCTCAAACTGTGAGTTAGACTTGGTTGTGTTGTTGGACAACTTGTCAGTTGTTGGTATATAAGTGCGTATGTGTGTGTGTGTCTCTCTCTCTCTCTCCTCTCTCTCTCTCTCTCATTTATTAAATATACAGAGTTGGATCAGTTGATATATAAGTGCGTGTATGTGTGTATGTGTGTGTGTCTCTCTCTCTCCTCTCTCTCTCTCAGTTATTAAATATACAGAGTTGAATCAGTTGGCATAAAAGTGGTGTGTGTGTGTTTGTGTGTGTGCGTGCGTGCCTGTGTGTGTGCGTGCGTCTCTCTCTCTCTCTCTCTCTCTCTCTCTCAGTTATTACATATAAAGAATTAGATCAGTTGTGTTTAACACAGTGCCTACCAATTGAAAAAAACATGATGAAGCTGAATGCATTTTTTTGCAAACTTCCCAGCTTAAACTAGATATAAAGTGTTATCAAATGAATACATTTGATCATAACTCCCGACCAGAACACGATGTCGGAATAAATAGTTTTGCTGTAGATACAAACCGGAAATTGGATCAGAATACGATGATGTAAATTTAGCACAAATAATTTTACTTGAAACAATGCTACTAGCAGAAGTAGAAAATGTAATAAAGTTGGCACCAAAACACAAAGCAACAGGCACAGATGATTTACCTGCAGAAGCCATCAAAGCAGCTGGAGAGGCAGATGCAAAATGGGTTAGACAAATTTTCCAAATCGCATGGGAGAGCCAAGACACATCAGAAGATTGACAAACAGCAATAATCACACCAATTTGGAAAAACAAAGGCAGCAAGAAGGAATGTAATAACTATACGTGAATCTCACTACTAAGTCACATAGGAGAAATGTATGCTAAGATCATTGAAAGAAGATTAAGACCAACAATTGAACAACAACTCTCAGAAGCACAGATGGGTTTCAGACGAAATAGAAGCTGTACTGATGCAATATTCACATTAAGACAACTGACGGAAAGCGCAATAGAACATAACAAGACCTGTAGTGTGGCATTCATAGACCAGAAAAAGGCATTCGACAGAGTCGATAGAAACAAACTATGGGATTGTTTAAGAAAATATGGAATCAGCAAACATCTCATCAAGGTCTGCAAGAGTTTATACATTTCAAATAAAAGTTACATAAGAACACAAGCCGGAACATCAAAAACATTCACAGTAAACTCAGAAGTTAGACAGGGATGTGTGCTCTCCACACTGCTGTTTATAACATATATGGACAACATAAGTAGAGAAGCAGGAATAGAGGAAGAAAATAATATTACAGAACACTTTTATTTGCAGATGACCAAGTACTGATTGCAGAAAATTAAGAATCTCTCCAGAACCATTTGAGCTTAGTTAACATCAATGGTGAGGAGTACAACATGAAAATAAATATAGTAAAGACAGAGACAATGGCAATAAGTAGACAACCAGAAAGCCTTACAATAAAACTCCAGAACGTAGACATAAAACAAATAATTGAGGTCAAATACTTAGGAGCAATTTTCACAGCAGATGGAAGTATCGATAGCGAAATCAGTAATCGTTGCACAAAAGCTAACCAGGTACTGGGACAGTTAACACCAATATTGTCACATAAAGAGATACCGCTAACAACTAAAGCAAATCTCATAAGAACGATTTCCTGGCCAACACTATGTTACCAGTGTCAAAAATGGCCAATAACAGCAGCTAATGAGTGGAAAATCATAACGACAGAGATGAGGTGTCTTAGAAGAGCTGCAGATGTGACAATAAGAGACACAATTAGAAATGAAGAAATCAGAAGGAGACTGGATGTGAAACCAGTCATGCAATTCATAAAAGAACAACAGATTAAATGGTTTGGACACCTGACCAGAATGCCCTGGTATCGCCTACCACAGAGAGCCACACAGAAAAAGTATAATGAGTACAAGGCAAGAGGAAGACCATGCAAAAGATGGAGCGACGGTATCAAGAACAGCCTTACTAACATGAATATCAGCTTACAAAGTGACCTAAAACAAGCACACACAAGATCACTACGTTCCACCCCAACACTTCTATAAAAAGTAAATGGTGGAAGAGAAGAACAAGCACACACAAGATCACTACGTTTCATCCCCAACACTTCCATAAAGAAGTCAATGGTGGAAGAGAATAACAAGCACACACAAGATCACTACGTTCCACCCCCAACACTTCTATAAAGAAGTAAATGGTGGAAGAGAAGAAGGAGAGAATGCTTGGCGCACTGTGCAGCAGTTGGGTTATTTTAGTAGGTAATCTTGGAGCACCCTACAGCACTTGGTACAGCACTTGGTACAGCAGTTGGTACCGCAGTTGGTACAGCAGTTGGTTCAGCAGTTAGTACAGCAGTTGGTATAGCAGTTAGTACAGCAGTTAGTACAGCAGTTAGTACAGCAGCTAGTACAGCAGTTAGTACAGCAGTTAGTACAGCAGTTGGTACGGTAGGGGTTAAAGTAGCTGACATGGACTTTCACAGACAGAACTTTGGAAGACCTCTACCTGTTTGTATGTACAGAGACTGTTTGTATGTACAGAGACTGGTTGTATGTACAGAGACTGGTTGTATGTACAGAGACTGGTTGTATGTACAGAGACTGATTGTATGTACAGAGACTGGTTGTATGTACAGAGACTGGTTGTATGTACAGAGACTGCTTGTATGTACAGAGACTGCTTGTATCTACAGAGACTGGTTGTATGTACAGAGACTGGTTGTATGTACAGAGACTGGTTGTATGTACAGAGACTGGTTGTATGTACAGAGACTGATTGTATGTACAGAGACTGGTTGTATGTACAGAGACTGGTTGTATGTACAGAGACTGGTTTATGTACAGAGACTGACTATGTACAGAGACTGGCGTATAACAAAAGCAGCACAGCGACCTGGAAAGTGGCGAGACATGTTAAATCCTAAGTCTACGATGAGAGGAGGTGAATAAGTAGGTAATTAATTATGAACTTGTACATTAATGTACAATACGAGACTAGATTGTACAATACTGAGACTAAGTTGAACAATACTGAGACTAAGATTGTAACAATACTGAGACTAAGATTGTAACAATACTGAGACTAAGATTGTAACAATACTGAGACTAAGTTAATTGGACTAAGATATGCAATGCATCGAGACTAAGATTGTAACAATACTGAGACTAAGATTGTAACAATACTGAGACTAAGATTGTAACAATACTGAGACTAAGATTGTAACAATACTGAGACTAAGATTGTAACAATACTGAGACTAAGATTGTAACAATACTGAGACTAAGATTGTAACAATACTGAGACTAAGATTGTAACAATACTGAGACTAAGATTGTAACAATACTGAGACTAAGATTGTAACAATACTGAGACTAAGATTGTAACAATACTGAGACTAAGATTGTAACAATACTGAGACTAAGATTGTAACAATACTGAGACTAAGATTGTAACAATACTGAGACTAAGATTGTAACAATACTGAGACTAAGATTGAAATACTGACTAAGATTGAACAATACTGAGACTAAGATTGTAACAATACTGAGACTAAGATTGTAACAATACTGAGACTAAGATTGTAACAATACTGAGACTAAATTGAATAACAATACTGAGACTAAGATTGTAACAATACTGAGACTAAGATTGTAACAATACTGAGACTAAGATTGTAACAATACTGAGACTAAGATTGTAACAATACTGAGACTAAGATTGTAACAATACTGAGACTAAGATTGTAACAATACTGAGACTAAGATTGTAACAATACTGAGACTAAGATTGTAACAATACTGAGACTAAGATTGTAACAATACTGAGACTAAGATTGTAACAATACTGAGACTAAGATTGTAACAATACTGAGACTAAGATTGTAACAATACTGAGACTAAGATTGTAACAATACTGAGACTAAGATTGTAACAATACTGAGACTAAGATTGTAACAATACTGAGACTAAGATTGTAACAATACTGAGACTAAGTGAACAATACTGAGACTAAGATGTAACAATACTGAGACTAAGATTGTAACAATACTGAGACTAAGATTGTAACAATACTGAGACTAAGATTGTAACAATACTGAGACTAAGATTGTAACAATACTGAGACTAAGATTGTAACAATACTGAGACTAAGATTGTAACAATACTGAGACTAAGATTGTAACAATACTGAGACTAAGATTGTAACAATACTGAGACTAAGATTGTAACAATACTGAGACTAAGATTGTAACAATACTGAGACTAAGATTGTAACAATACTGAGACTAAATTAAAATACTGAGACTAAGATTTAACAATACTGAGACTAAGATTGTAACAATACTGAGACTAAGATTGTAACAATACTGAGACTAAGATTGTAACAATACTGAGACTAAGATTGTAACAATACTGAGACTAAGATTGTAACAATACTGAGACTAAGATTGTAACAATACTGAGACTAAGATTGTAACAATACTGAGACTAAGATTGTAACAATACTGAGACTAAGATTGTAACAATACTGAGACTACGATTGTAACAATACTGAGACTAAGATTGTAACAATACTGAGACTAAGATTGTAACAAGACTAAGACTAAGATTGTAACAATACTAAGACTACGATTGTAACAATACTGAGAGTAAGATTGTAACAATACTGAGACTAAGATTGTAACAATACTGAGACTAAGATTGTAACAATACTGAGACTAAGATTGTAACAATACTGAGACTACGACTGTAACAATACTGAGACTAAGATTGTAACAATACTGAGACTAAGATTGTAACAAGACTAAGACTAAGATTGCAACAATACTAAGACTAAGATTGTAACAATACTAAGACTAAGATTGTAACAATACTAAGACTAAGATTGTAACAATACTGAGACTAAGATTGTAACAATACTGAGACTAAGATTGTAACAATACTGAGACTAAGATTGTAACAATACTGAGACTAAGATTGTAACAATACTGAGACTAAGATTGTAACAATACTGAGACTAAGATTGTAACAATACTGAGACTAAGATTGTAACAATACTGAGACTAAGATTGTAACAATACTAAGACTAAGATTGTAACAATACTGAGACTAAGATTGTAACAATACTGAGACTACGATTGTAACAATACTGAGACTAAGATTGTAACAATACTGAGACTAAGATTGTAACAATACTAAGACTAAGATTGTAACAATACTGAGACTAAGATTGTAACAATACTGAGACTAAGATTGTAACAATACTAAGACTAAGATTGTAACAATACTGAGACTAAGATTGTAACAATACTGAGACTAAGATTGTAACAATACTGAGACTAAGATTGTAACAATACTAAGACTAAGATTGTAACAATACTGAGACTAAGGTTGTAACAATACTGAGACTAAGATTGTAACAATACTGAGACTGAGATTGTAACAATACTGAGACAAAGATTGTAACAATACTGAGACTAAGATTGTAACAATACTGAGACTAAGATTGTAACAATACTGAGACTAAGATTGTAACAATACTGAGACTAAGATTGTAACAATACTGAGACTAAGATTGTAACAATACTGAGACTAAGATTGTAACAATACTGAGACTAAGATTTAACAATACTGAGACTAAGATTGTAACAATACTGAGACTAAGATTGTAACAATACTGAGACTAAAACTGTTATATCATAGACATGTTTAACTTCCTCACATTCGGGTTAACCATTCTAAAGAGGCAGGAAATATCGGTCTCAGTTCCATGGAGGAGATTGAGCAAGTTACCCAGGATAGAGCGGTATGGAGAAATTACTTGCAGGCCCTATGTAACGTATAACGGTAAGAGAGGAATTATTATTATTCTAATGAAGTAGAAACACACTAAACACTTTCACAAGTACATGTATAATATCGTGTAAGATAACTAATGGAGTAGAAACATACTTGCACTAAACACTTAACCATACAAGATTTCCAACTGCTAGCAACGAAAACCTCTGCCCTATGTGTCGCCTTTGGCACGAAAGGAACAAACAAACTAACTAACACTTACACAAGTGCATGTATAATATCGTGTAATATGACTAATATGAGATAATGCATAAAGCTAACAATGTGTAATTACAACTGCGTGTAATAAAACATGACATTCATACTTCCTCTCTTGTGTGTAGCAGGGTCGTCTGCAAGTTATCTACACTAACAGCCGGATATGCTAATAGTTGAATAAATTTGTAAGAAGGTTTATCATTATTGACATGATTATCTCATACAAGTTCTGTTATTCTGTAGCAGGTAGATGCAATTTGAGTTATTCTGTAGCAGGTAGATTCTGTAGCAGGTAGATTCTGTAGCAAGTAAAGTTCAGTTATTCTGTAGCAGGTAGATTCTGTAGCAGGTAGATACAAGTTGAGTTATTCTGTAGCAGGTAAAGTTGAGTTATTCTGTAGCAGGTAAAGTTGAGTTATTCTGTAGCAGGTAAAGTTGAGTTATTCTGTAGCAGGTAAAGTTGAGTTATTCTGTAGCAGGTAAAGTTGAGTTATTCTGTAGCAGGTAAAGTTGAATTATTCTGTAGCAGATAAAGTTGAGTTATTCTGTAGCAGGTAGAATCAAAGTTGAGTTATTCTGTAGCAGGTAGAATCAAAGTTGAGTTATTCTGTAGCTTTTTTTTTTCGATCCAGAAGCACTTGAGCTTTTCAGCTCCTCGGCTCGGTGCTATGGACATCGTAACCCTTCGGTTCGGTGCCACAAACACCGTAAATCTGGGGAATCTATGACTTTTTCTGCCATCCCGCGGAATTGAACCCGCACACACAGAGGGATAGTCACCCGTAGTCCAACGCGCTACGAACACGCTGGGCAGACGGGCTTCTGTAGCAGATAAAGTTGAGTTATTCTGTAGCAGGTAGAATCAAAGTTGAGTTATTCTGTAGCAGGTTTTTCGTTAATGATAGTTATCGTAATAGTTTGGTCGTCGCTGGTTGATGAGTTATGCTAGTCGTGGCTAAACGGACGACATAAACAAACCATAATTATTGAGAACATGAGACTAGTAACTTACAAGTTTGGTAAGGGTTGGTCCTGGACCTGATCAAATAGCAGCATCATCAATTTTGATATTATTCATCATCATCATGTATACATTCGTAACATGTCAGTTTTGGTGTCCAGTTCATTGGAAATGAATTCCTTCATTTCCTTTGCGTTCCCGGCCTAGACTGATGAACCAATTTTTATCATGAATTTTACTGTGGTTTTAAGGGACTCCGTTCCTCCGTACAGCTTTTCGTGAAGCTCTGTGTGTTGTGGCCATGACTCTTTCCTTATACCTGCTAACCGTTGACAGTCTTGCAAGACGTGTTCTGCAGTCATGTCTGCCATTTTGCAGGGGCACAGGCTAGTTGTGCCAATTTTAAATTTATGGAACATGTGAGTTCTGAGCTTGTTGTGTCCGGTACGGAGCCGAAATATGAACTTGTTCACTGCGAGAGAGACCATAGTATCCGTCACTGTCTGTGTACTGAGGGTGATCTTTTGTCCATTTGCTTCTATAGTGCGAACCGATGGTTGTTTTGACTTCCTCATAACTGATCTCGAGATCAGTCTGAGGTAGTCGCCCGCCTTCTTTGGCTAGTTTGTCGGCTGCTTCGTTTCCCTGACGTTGCAGTGTGACGGTATCCACTGGATGACGGTGCGTTTGAGTGAACTCGTTAGTTCAGCGAGGGACGTTTTGAGCTCATTCATCTCAGTTTTGCCAACGCATTGAACTGCAGTTTTAGCTTTAACACTATCGCTGCTGATCAGTTAGAAAAATAGTGGTTCTTGTCTTGTATAAATAGTTAGAAACATAGTGGTTCTTCTCTTGGATAAATAGTTGGAAACATAGTGGTTCTTGTCTTGTATAAATAGTTAGAAACATAGTGGTTCTTGTCTTGGATAAATAGTTGGAAACATAGTGGTTCTTGTCTTGTATAAATAGTTAGAAACATAGTTGTTCTTGTCTTGTATAAATAGTTAGAAACATAGTGGTTCTTGTCTTGGATAAATAGTTGGAAACATAGTGGTTCTTGTCTTGTATAAATAGTTGGAGAAATAGTGGTTCTTGTCTTGGATAAATAGTTAGAAACATAGTGCTTCTTGTCTTGGATAAGTAGTTGGATACATAGTGGTTCTTGTCTTGGATAAGTAGTTGGATACATAGTGGTTCTTGTCTTGTATAAATAATAACAAAGTCAACTTGATGCAGTCATTAATTATATCAAGTAGTTTGAACTGTATCCTTGTGTGTATTGTTCAATATATCAAGTAGTTTGAACTGTCTCCTTGTGTGTATTGTTCAATATATCAAGTAGTTTGAACTGTATCCTTGTGTGTATTGTTCAATATATCAATGCGCTATTGTTGTTTACAGACATCTGCTACTAGCGCAGACGATCAACAGGGGACGTGATTCTTGTGAGAAAGATTTGCGTTTAATGTATAGAAAAGGGCATACCACAGCCTTCAGTCTTAGAACGGGACACTGCAGTCTCAGAGCACACCGTCATAGAATATGTCACGTGGACTCGGCTGCCTGTACCTCTGGAGCACCAAAGCAGACGGCACTGCACATCCTGCAAGACTGCCCCAGCATGAGCAACGTGAGCATGGAAATCTGACCAACAGAAAGAAACCCTTCAAAACAAACTATGGAGGAACCACCAGTGAAGACTTCAAGAGCAACGTCCTGATTATGATACATACTAGAGTAGTGGCATAGCAAAAGTTGATCTCAGAAGAAGAAGAAGAAGAAGAAGAAGAAGAACGATAGTTGTCCACTAACAGTAGCGTCAATAAAGTTTGGGACGGAGTCATGCTATAAATAATATTACGTTGAAACATTGTAAGCCAGTACTACACTAACCAGTCTACGATTTATTGTTTGTAAACTAGTACTAAACTAACCAGTCTATGATTTATTGTTTGTAAACTAGTACTAAACTAACCAGTCTATGATTTATTGTTTGTAAACTAGTACTAAACTAACCAGTCTAT
Source organism: Arion vulgaris (assembly GCA_020796225.1). Lineage (NCBI taxonomy): Eukaryota > Metazoa > Mollusca > Gastropoda > Stylommatophora > Arionidae > Arion > Arion vulgaris. The sequence continues at coordinate 20,489,546 of CM036778.1, read as the reverse complement.
GATTTAATGTTTGTAAACTATACTACACTAACCAGTCTATGATTTATTGTTTGTAAACTAGTATTAACTAGTACTACACTAACCAGTCTATGATTTATTGTTTGTAAACTAGTACTAAACTAACCAGTCTATGATGTATTGTTTGTAAACTAGTACTAAACTAACCAGTCTATGATTTATTGTTTGTAAACTAGTACTAAACTAACCAGTCTATGATTTAATGTTTGTAAACTAGTACTACACTAACCTGTCTATGATTTATTGTTTGTAAACTAGTATTAACTAGTACTACACTAACCAGTCTACGATTTAATGTTTGTAAACTAGTACTAAACTAACCAGTCTATGATTTATTGTTTGTAAACTAGTACTAAACTAACCAGTCTATGATTTATTGTTTGTAAACTAGTACTAAACTAACCAGTCTATGATTTATTGTTTGTAAACTAGTACTACACTAACCAGTCTATGATTTATTGTTTGTAAACTAGTACTAAACTAACCAGTCTATGATTTATTGTTTGTAAACTAGTACTAAACTAACGAGTCTATGATTTAATGTTTGTAAACTAGTACTAAACTAACCAGTCTATGATTTAATGTTTGTAAACTAGTATTAAACTAACCAGTCTATGATTTATTGTTTGTAAACTAGTACTAAATTAACCAGTCTATGATTTAATGTTTGTAAACTAGTATTAAACTAACCAGTCTATGATTTATTGTTTGTAAACTAGTACTACACTAACCAGTCTATAATTTAATGTTTGTAAACTAGTACTAAACTAACCAGTCTATGATTTAATGTTTGTAAAATAGTACTACACTAACCAGTCTATGATTTAATGTTTGTAAACTAGTACTAAACTAACCAGTCTATGATTTATTGTTTGTAAACTAGTACTACACTAACCAGTCTATGATTTAATGTTTGTAACCTAGTACTACACTAACCAGTCTATGATTTAATGTTCGTAAACTAGTACTAAACTAACCAGTCTATGATTTATTGTTTGTAAACTAGTACTACACTAACCAGTCTATGATTTAATGTTTGTAAACTATTACTACACTAACCAGTCTATGATTTAATGTTTGTAAACTAGTACTAAAATAACCAGTCTATGATTTATTGTTTGTAAACTAGTACTACACTAACCAGTCTATGATTTATTGCTTGTAAACTAGTACTACACTAACCAGTCTATGATTTAATGTTTGTAAACTAGTACTAAACTAACCAGTCTATGATTTATTGTTTGTAAACTAGTACTAAACTAACCAGTCTATGATTTATTGTTTGTAAACTAGTATTAAACTAACCAGTCTATGATTTATTGTTTGTAAACTAGTACTAAACTAACCAGTCTATGATTTATTGTTTGTAAACTAGTACTAAACTAACCAGTCTATGATTTATTGTTTGTAAACTAGTACTACCCTAACAGGTCTACAATTTCTAGTTCAACTTAAGTTTTCGTGACAATTAACTAGTACTAAACTAACAGGTCTACAATTAACTAGTATAGCAAGGTGGGGCATGTTCTGGAACCCACAGCGAAAGAGAAGTAAGAAACATCATAGAACTCATGACGAAGAGGCTAAAAAAGTAGAACTACATTGGGATTTAATTAGAAGACATGAAAATGCTTGGACATGCTGAAGTAGGATAGAAGCGAATATTTGTTAAGAACATGCTCCAGTGGGAGCTGGTAGATTTATTATATATTTTACATCCATCCGTTTTGTCCCTACTCTTGTTAATATAATCCATGCAGACACAACACACAGACACACACACACACATTCACACACATTCAGAGGCGGAACCTAATATAAGCAAAGACACTCCGTTTTATTGTTGATCGGTGCAATATAATCGCATGCAGACTTCAACCATACTTCAAATACAACAATCAAAAATGCAAATACACAATGAACACCAATTGATATAGATTGTATGTTTCAGCTATTTCTAAAAACGTGTCCATTTTGTTTTCAGGAAGAGATACTCTCAGTCTTAGCTCTACTGACGTCATTACCAGACGTATATTGGCAGCCATGACAGTAACCATATAAAGTGAATGCTTGTGATCGCTGTGTCCTTCTGTCATGACAGTAACCATATAAAGTGAATGCTTGTGATCGCTGCGTCCTTCTGTCATGACAGTAACCATATAAAGTGAATGCTTGTGATCGCCGTGTCCTTCTGTCATGACAGTAACCATATAAAGTGAATGCTTGTGATCGTTGCGTCCTTCTGTCATGACAGTAACCATATAAAGTGAATGCTTGTGATCGCTGTGTCCTTCTGTCCTGACAGTAACCACAGAAAGTGGATGCTTGTGATCGCCGTGTCCTTCGTTACTTAAAGACAATGTTTCTTGTAACTACACGTAGTAAACACAAGGTCTTGATCATACTGTCTGTTTTATCTCTGACAGTTTCACTCTTCTATTTGCTCATTTCACAGAAGAAGAAAGTGGCAGTGGCCCTCGAGAACATATTTAGTCTTGACCCCAGCAGCACTGTCGTAAATGACAAGAAGACTGACATGGTACATGTATATCAGTTTACATGATTTGAATAAATTATTATTACTTTTAGTTTTTCTTGTAATAGTACTCGTTGTCATACAACGATAATGGGAGATGTCACTGACATAAAAATCACAATAGTCTACATATATGAGATGTCACTGACATACAAATCACAATAGTCTACATATATGAGATGTCACTGACATATAAATCATAATAGTCTACATATATGAGATGTCACTGACATACAAATCACAATAGTCTACATATATGAGATGTCACTGACATACAAATCACAATAGTCTACATATATGAGATGTCACTGACATACAAATCACAATAGTCTACATATATGAGATGTCACTGACATACAAATCACAATAGTCTACATATATGAGATGTCACTGACATATAAATCACAATAGTCTACATATATGAGATGTCCCTGACATATAAATCACAATAGTTTACATATATGAGATGTTACTGACATACATACTTGTCTTAATTAAGCAATATTTGATATGTCAACGATGATGAAGATGTGTGACAATAAGAGACAAAATTAGAAATGAAGAAATCAGAAGAAGACTGGATGTGAAACCAGTCATGCAATTCATAAAAGAACAACAGATTAAATGATTTGGACACCTGACCAGAATGCCCTGGTATCGCCTACCACAGAGAGTCACATAGAAAAAGTATAATGAGTACAAAGCAAGAGGAAGACCACGCAAAAGATGGAGCAACGGCATCAAGAACAGCCTTACAAACATGAATATCAGCTTACAAAGTACCTTAAAACAAATACACACAAGATCACTACACCCCTCCCACCCCCAACACTTCTAAATGGGGGAAGAGAGGAAGGAGAGAACGACAATGAAGAATTGAAGTCACAGACTTATTGATTGATATTACATGTGATGACTTTGTCTGAAGGGATACGTTCAGAAGCCGACGTTTTTCTCAAGTGAAAATGAAAAAGAATGGAATTGAGAGACAGTTAATGGTTATGAAAGAAAAGATTGTAAAAGCGGAAAGGCCATGTTATGGGAGTGATGCGGGGGAAAATGAAACGTTTTGTTATTCAGTAACGCATTTTGTTTCTTGAAGTTCTTATTAATGTTAATGTAGAAGGCGTAACATAAGGCAAATAAAATGTAGAAATTTGGTGTCTGCAACATTGGACATGTCGACAACGCTGTGGTTTACATGTTACAGGTCTGTTGTATGTGCGCTCTAAGTTTAACATCTACCACTAGCGACTTCTATTTCACACTGCGGAAACGAGTAATCCAGTGCTATATTGAAACAATACTTATATATGGCAGCGAATAATGGACAATGAACAAACAATCAATACGATCATTGGAAGCCGAAGAGATGTGGTTTTACAGAAAAATGCTGAAAGCTCCATGGTCAGCGAAGAAAACAAAAGATCGACATCAGAGCTGATAAACTGTACCAAGGAGAGAGAGAGAGTTGTGGAGAGACATGATCGCCTACGTCGGTAGACATGGTACTTGATTGATTGATGCGTGCTGGTAAAGTATATGTTTACAAAGTCACTAAAAAGAACATACTGATACAAAATATTAGCAAATAATAGTTAGTTATTAACATTTGACTTTTAGAGATTTGGGGACAGTCTTCCAGATCATCAATTTGGACGAATCATATTCCTTACTTTTATTTAGCCCGAAACTGCTAATGGCGTCACTATGGCTTCCACCCGACAACACGGTTTCGATGCAGAGAGGGTGTTGAAACTATTTTGTTCCTGTCGAGGAGAGGACGACATTATTTCAGTCAACTGTTATATTGATGCGTATGAAGAATTATGCAAGTGAGTGCTAAATTTATAGCTAAAATCACATTAACGGTTTTGTATAAATAAATCATTCTGTCATGTCATAGTCATACTCATTAATATTTTTTTGCAGATAAAGTAGTTCAAGTGATTTTAGTGATAAAAATAGTAAGTAAGATAGTTAATTTATAGACTTTAAATTACTTGGACTACTATAGCTAGTACTACTGCTAGTCATTATTGACAACTCGCGTGAGGTTCTCCATCGCTAGATTATTCTTTAAAATAAACCATGGCCCCATGTAACATTTGCTACAGGGGACTGTTACTAGTTAGTTACTAGTAAGTTACACTAAGTTACTAGTTAGTGTGTAGCGTGATAAGTAAACAACGGACCCACGTTTACAAATTCAGCAATACAAGTACCATAATTCAGTGATTCTGTAATTGACATCCTCTGCTCTACTTGGATAGTTTCAAGTAATAATAAATTGCTAGAAGATATTTGTGGCACATACAGTCAGAAAGACATGTCACATATCAATCAATCAAGTGCCGTGCCTGCCGGCATAGGCGATCATGTCTCTCTACAACTCTCTTTGCTTGGTGCATGTAATCAGTTCTGACGTCGATATTTTGTCGAACCATGATGTTAGGCCATCCAACATCTTCTCCCTTTGTCTTCCACGATCTCTTCTTCCCTGAATTTTACCTGTTGTCACCAAATGTTCTAAACCTTCTCTTCACATTATATGCCCGAAGAACCTTGATTGTCTGATTCTTATTCTTTTGATAAGGTTTCTTTGTGTGCAGGCCTGATTTAAAACCTCAACATTTGTTTTCTTTGCAGTCCATGGAATTTTCAACATTCTTCTGTAAAACCACATCTCTGTGGCTTCCAATGATTGTATTGATTGTTTGTTCATTGTCCATGATTCGCTGCCATACATAAGTATTGGTTCAATATAGCACTGCAGTACTCATTTTCGCAATGTCATTGGTAGTGAGTTCACGCATAGTGTGTTCTTCAAAAGACATATATCATATAATAATATATGGCAATTTGTATCAAGAACAATGTTACTTTGAACTAGTCAAGACAAGCGGGCAGAAGAAAGATAATGCTGTGTGAGTAGAAATGAAACATGAACACATAAGTTGGTAAAGACAAGAAAAGCTGGAGGAAGGGGGTCACTTGCCTTAACATATGGACGCACATGCTAAAGTTGTTCAGTGACTGCAGTTCCATCATTCCAACTCTTGCATGAGTGTCCTCTTTTTGTTGACTATCAATGCATGTTGTGATGTTTGAAGGTAATCATGATATATTACCAAACCATTTGACCTGTTGTACTGGATGAATTATGTTGCTGTTGCTACACACATATTTAACGTGGATATTTTCACTTCTTCATACATTGAATATTCTTCTCAAGAATGTCATTTCTGTCTTTGTCATTTTTATTTTGTCTTTTGCCCATGTCTGCCAATGGTAGCACAGGATTGAAAGATTGTGCTATAGAGTGCTCTATTTTGGTGTCTATTGACAAATATTTGCTATTCAGTATTGCAACCATCTGCCCAATAAGTTGGTTTGCTTTGTAACATCTATTTTTGTATTTCCAATTGTGATGTACCAGCTGATGTTGTTAGAATCCCTAGCTACTTGAAGTTATACTATATTTTAGAGGTTTCATCTCTGATTTGTATCTTTGTTGATTTCTCTACTTTATTTATTATCATGATTTTAGTTTTCTTGATGTTGATTCTCAAAATATGATTATTGTCATGATTTTAGTTTTCTTGATGTTGATTCTCAAAATATGATTATTATCATGATTTTAGTTTTCTTGATGTTGATTCTCAAAATATGATTATTACATGATTTTAGTTTTCTTGATGTTGATTCTCAATATATGATTATTACATGATAGATGTAATCTATTCATGCAGTTTTGTTATTGTTCTTCTGAGGTGGTAATTGTTCCTTTGAGGTGGTAATTGTTCTTCTGAGGTGGCAATTGTTCTTCTGAGGTGGCAATTGTTCTTCTGAGGTGGCAATTGTTCTTCTGAGGTGGCAATTGTTCTTCTGAGGTGGTTATTGTTCTTCTGTAAAAATAAAAAAATGTAAAGGAATCCTTTCATACCTCGTGGTATATAGGTCAATACAGTGTTAGACCTGTATTTTTCATTGACCGTCGGCACACAATGGGTGATGTGGTCAGCATCACGCGCCGCCTTTACTTTCCCAGAGCATGTCTGGTACCCAGTTGAGGCTGGGTCGACCTGAGAGACGTCGCAGTCGGGAAAAATTCAACGCATTGTTCTTCTGAAGTGGTAATTATTCTTCTGAGGTGACAATGAATGCCTTGTCTGCAAAAATAATGTATTAAACTTCTTCTTTCGTTGCTCTTTACAAACAATTTTAATCACTCTTTGTGATATGTTTGATCTTTGCCAAGAATGTGTATACGTTGCACATTTTTGGTAGTCCCTAAACGGATAGACTTCTATCCGTTTAGGACAGGTACATCTGATTTCAGCCAAACCTCCTTAGTCGCCTCTTACGACATGCGTGGCAGTTAACAGTGGTTTTATTCTTTACACCCCAAATTTGAGCCCAAGTAACCACTCGGGCAATCTTTAAAACTGTTTCCATGCTTTTCATCACACACTGCGTCATTCGCCTTACACTGCGCCATTCGAGTTGCTTCTTTTATAAAAAGTCTTTTCTAGTTTTACTTCTACTACTTTCTAACCTTGTTATTGTAATAGGTTGTACAGTTTTCTTCAAATTAGTATGTAATAAGATATATATATATTTATTTATTTATTAACAAGTAGTTATAATTGCTTTTTTTTTTTGGTTATTGGTTACTAAACTGACGTCATTGCACTCCGGACAGACCCATAGGTGCTCAGTCTCTCCCAACAGATATTGAAGAGTATGCATACTGATGGTTCCTGTGGCTTGCTAATTAAACACACCTCTCACTCTGCCTCTCAGGCATCCAGTTCGACTTGAACAACGGGTAACTCCAAACTGCCTAAATCACTTGATCGATACAACATCGATTTTAGTGTTCTCATCCAACAGACAGTCGTGAAGAGACCGAAGAATATCCCCTTATCCATCTTCAACTCCCCAACAATCGATGCTGTTGATGCAAGCCTGTCCGCTCTCTCATTACCGTAAACACCCGCATGCCCAGGACAGTATATCCACATAAGCCACTGGAGGTTAGAAACTTCTATAGATGACATCCACTCATACCGAAACCTGCCCTTCCGGATCTTATGAAGCATTGACTGAGAGTCGGATACAACAACTGCCCCAGTAAATGAAGTCCCAGAGATCCAATGGAGGGCAGCAGTAAGGCCTCAACCTCCATCCTCACACTAGCAGTAGTTGTCCTGTACGCTCCACTTCTCGCTGCAACAGTTCTACCATGCGCATTAGCCAAGAAACCCCAGCCGGATTTCTCACCACGTTGAACCGACCCATCGGTATATACAACAACATCATCATCCCTTGCATTATCTTATATCAGCTACTTAATTGCGAGATCAGCCTTCATGTTGCCCCAATCTCTACATTCTCTTCCAAGAGTAATGATAACGTTATGATAGTTGGTCATGCTACCATCTGTTGGGATCCATTCTTTCCCTTTTGGTAGAGTCGCAACCGTAGTCACCTGGCCAATTGTTCTCTCAGCCTGGGACATCCACGACATGCCACGCTTGATTCTCGTGCCCTTAACATCATTAGTGTTCTTGTGCAGTGGATGTCTCTTATCCGTAGTAACCCGCATATATGCCTTGGTTTGGGCGATTGCATGACGGAGCGTAGTGACAGAAGGCCAAGCATATATCTCATCTTCACAATGGGGTATCTCTAGTGCAGCCCAGGACTATACGCATACCTTTATTCTGAACCCGTTCGAGTTGTTCACATTGTGATCTTGATATCGTAAGAATTCAGAGTCCGTAATCTACCACTGACATAACCAGTTGATCGAAAAAAAGGGCAAGTAGTCTCTGCTCAAGGTGTGCGGCCACCATAACTTTGAGAGCCGCAAGACCACACTTGCACCGTTGTATCGTCTGTTCAATATAGTGTTTGAAAGATAGACTACGATCAAAGGTTATTCCAAGATAGCGCAGCCTGTCTCTGCGCTCGATGGTATGTTCATCAAAGATTACACGGGGTAGGCCTTGACGATGTGATTATTCAACGAGCACCACAACATACACACCTTTTCAGGATTGACCTGAGAGCGAGACTCTCTACACCAACCCGAGATGGTATGCAATGTTTTCTGAATGTCGTCAACCATCTCTCGTCTATCTGTCCCAGTCCTATATATTAAGATATCATCTGCAAATGTCAATGTCCGATCCAATCTGGTTGGCTGAATTTTAGCTACGTTTGCTGTGTACATATTAAACAACACGAGTGATATAGGAGAACCCTGGGGTAATCCCGGGCATATACATGCAGGATCCGATGTCCATGTTCTTAACGTAGTGCACGGTTCTCGCCATTAAACAAGCAGCTATCTGTTCACCAGCCAAGGATTAACTTCACATTTAATCAAAGAGCGCACCATTATTGAAAAATTCACCTTGTTATAAGCATCCTCTAAGTCGATGGCCACAGCAACAGTCTCTTGCTTGGATTGGAAGCCTTCATAAACATCATATGCAAACGTGCCAGCATTGTCTCATGTCCCTTTCATTGGCCGGTATCTACCCAAAGTGTCAGGGAGAATGTGGTCATTCTCTAAGTGGCACATTACCTTTCTGGCCACTATCTTCTCTAGTAATTTACCATATACATTTTGCAAGGTGAGTATGCGGTAGCTGCTGAGCAGTTTAGGATCCTTCCCATGTTTGTGGAGCGGTCTTAAATAACTATGAAGCCAATCCTCGGTACCACAGCATTCTGTACACTTTTGTTAAAATCCATCACAACTGCATTAATAACAGTCTCGTCCAGCTGTTTGATGTGATGATATTGCACACCATCAGACCCTGGAGCGGTTCTGTGGCTTGCCTTGAGTGCATTAGCAACATCCTCCTTTGTTATTAAGTCAATGTAAGGTTCTCCAGAGCTAGTAATACCACGAAGAGCACTTATGATATTATGGCGGTCAGTTTTATCACCTTTTCTGTCTGTTCCACAAAATGATGAAGGAACACCTGCCCCTTTACTGCATTTGTTGTCAAGACGGCTCTTGACGAGTCACGTAAAGTAGGAAAAGACTGGCTGGTATTCCTCCTGTTCATTTTGCGATGAAACTGCCAGAATTGATATAGAGACTTGTCGCCACAGACTTGCGTTATGAAAGTCTCCCATAAGCCGCTCTTTGCCTCACTAGCCAATACTATGAAATCCACATTGGCTTTGTGGCGAATAGCATACGTTTCAGCCACATCACACATATTTCTAGGTCGCTTTTTTGCCTCCTTTTAATTAACTGTAAACAATTGAGGAAATAATTGTGCATGGAAAGAGTTAATAGTGTTCTTTATTACCAGACATTCAAACATTTCAATTTGTTATTACACTGCGATTACTGTTTGTGTATGTAACATCTCATCTTGGCACTATATTTATGTAACATCTCATCTTGGCACTATATTTATGTAACTTCTCATCTTGGCACTATATTTATGTAACGTCTCATCTGGCACTATATTTATGTAACATCTCATCTGGCACTATATTTATGTAGCATCTCATCTTGCACTATATTTATGTAACATCTCATCTTGCACTATATTTATGTAACATCTCATCTTGCACTATATTTATGTAACGTCTCATCTTGGCACTATATTTATGTAACATCTCATCTTGCACTATATTTATGTAACATCTCATCTTGGCACTATATTTATGTAACGTCTCATCTTGGCACTATATTTATGTAACATCTCATCTTGCACCATATTTACGTAACATCTCATCTTGCACCATATGTATGTAACGTCTCATCTTGCACTATATTTATGTAACATCTCATCTTGGCACTATATTTATGTAACATCTCATCTTGGCACTATATTTATGTAACGTCTCATCTTGCACTATATTTATATAACGTCTCATCTTGGCACTATATTTATGTAACGTCTCATCTTGGCACTATATTTATGTAACGTCTCATCTTGCACTATATTTATGTAACGTCTCATCTTGGCACTATATTTATGTAACGTTTCATCTTGCACTGTATTTATGTAACATCTCATCTGGCACTATATTTATGTAACGTCTCATCTGGCACTATATTTATGTAACGTCTCATCGTACACTATATTTATTTAACGTCTCCATCGCACTATATTTATGTAACGTCTCATCGTGCACTATATTTATTTAACGTCTCATTGTACACTATATTTATGTAACGTCTCATCTTGCACTATATTTATGTAACGTCTCATCTTGCACTATATTTATGTAACGTCTCATCGTGCACTATATTTATTTAACGTCTCATCTTGCACTATATTTATGTAACGTCTCAGCGTGCACTATATTTATTTAACGTCTCATCTTGGCACTATATTTATGTAACGTCTCATCGTGCACTATATTTATTTAACGTCTCATCTTGCACTATATTTATTTAACGTCTCATCTTGCACTATATATATGTAATGTCTCATCGTGCACTATATTTATTTAACGTCTCATCTTGGCACTATATTTATGTAACGTCTCATCTTGCACTATATTTTCAGATTGTTCCGTCTATTTGGCACAATATTTAGCTTTGTGACATCTGACGTCGAAGAGAAAATTGAAATCCTACGAGACTACCATAGTCAACAGCCACAAAATTATCAAACAGTACAATCTATGTTGGAGTATGAAGTTTCAAATGATTTAACTAACAGCAGAAAGAAACCGTCTGGAGCTCGGACCTTGCTTCGACTCCACAGAGCCATGGAGTTCATCTCGACTTTCCTTCTCAAACTGAAAGATTGTGATAATTCTGCCAAATTTTCATCTTGTACCGGAGAAGCTTACGATAACACTTTAGCCAAACATCATCCATGGCTGATTAGAAAAGCTGTCCAAGTTGCGTTGTACATGTTGCCCACTCGTAATGATCTGCTCAAGAAGATGGGAGTGGAGGACAGTGAGAAGGGAATGCAGGCTATGAGTGATCTAATAGCAGAACTGAATATTATTTTTCTTATTGTAGAGAAACTTTATGAGAAGGATGATTTGTTACAACTACCATGAGATGTTGATGTCAACCATGCTACCATGCGATGTCGAAGATGATGTCAACCATGAGACGAGGATGATGTCAACTATGTTGTATGTACACTTACCTGTCTGCATATTTTATTATGATATTGTGGTTCGGCATTTTACAAAAAAGATATTTACTAAATGATATTCAAGAATTATTATAGAAAGTGAGAAACTGTCATTCATTATCAACTACACATGTGTTATAGCAGTGAGACATATATATGTATGTGTTATCATTTTTGATATACTTACACATGTGTTAGCAGTGATGCATATAAGTATGTATCATTTATTTATGTAATCAACTACACATGTGTTATCTGTAACATAAATCAGTTTGTGTTATCATGTTGATGTCATCAGTGACACATGTGATAGCAGTGACACATGTGATAGCAGTGACACATGTGATAGCAGTGACACATGTGATAGCAGTGACACATGTGATAGCAGTGACACATGTGATAGCAGTGACACATATAATTTGTGAATGGTTGTTGTTATTTTAATATTGTAATGTCTGTATTGTATCTTGGCGCAGCAGTCGTTTTGTGATAGTAGTCGTTTTTGTGATAGTAGTTGTGACTGCAGTTTTTGTGACAGTAGTTGTGACTGCAGTTGTTGTGACAAGTTTCTGATATTTGTTTTTCTCGTTCATCCGCTGTGATTTCAAGCGTAGCCACGGGGCCTAATATCGCCTCTGGCTGCTTTTTGTGTAAAGGCTTGCTTTCCTTGTTACCAGTGTCCCTCACCATTCAGGTTAGCTTTACTCCCAGCTTTAGAGATACTTGAAATTTAGATGTTCAACTAAAGAATCAAGATTTCCTGTAGTTCAACTACATACTCTGTGTGTACAGCAAGAACTTAGTACAACCACATACTGTGTGTACAGCAAGAACTTGATGTAGTACAACCACATACTGTGTGTACAGCAAGAACTTAGTCCAACCACATACTGTGTGTACAGCAAGAACTTAGTCCAACCACATACTGTGTGTACAGCAAGAACTTCCTGTGCTCCAACCACATACTGTGTGTACAGCGAGAACTTTCTGTGCTCCAACCGTATACTGTGTGTACAGTAAGAATTTTCTGTAGTACAACCACATACTGTGTGTACAGCAAGAACTGCTGTCATGCGAGCCAAGTTCCGGAATGGACAAGCTACTTGATGATGGTGGTGATGATGATTTGAGACTTCATTACATGTCAGACACATGATCTGGGATGTCAGACACATGATGTGGGATGTCAGACACATGATGTGGGATGTCAGACACATGATGTGGGATGTCAGACACATGATGTGGGATGTCAGACACATGATGTGAGATGTCAGACACATGATGTGGGATGTCAGACACATGATGTGAGATGTCAGACACATGATGTGGGATGTCAGACACATGATGTGAGATGTCAGACACATGATGTGGGATGTCAGACACATGATGTGAGATGTCAGACACATGATGTGGGATGTCAGACACATGATGTGAGATGTCAGACACATGATGTGGGATGTCAGACACATGATGTGAGATGTCAGACACATGATGTGAGATGTCAGACACATGATGTGGGATGTCAGACACATGATGTGAGATGTCAGACACATCATAAATAATAAACACAGAATTAATTAACAAAATTGACTTATTGTTATATCTTATTGAGTGGTGCAGTCCTCCCTCAGTCCCACATTTATTGAATTGTCTAATACTATCCTGTTTATGACTGTTTGCTTCAGAATATCAGCTTGATAGCAGTTCATTTAGTATGTTACACACACACTTATATGCACAGGTATATATGTACACATATAGGTACATACAACCACATGATCTGCATACATACAAATGCACACACACACACACACATGTACATATGTATGGTATGCAAACATACGTATAGGAATGAGGATAAGTATATGTCAGTTGTTATATTAGCAAGCGCTGATTCTTATTTGATCTTATATATAATTTGTCTTTGCCTTTTTCTAATGTCAACCTTTCATATACCGACTGTCTTGTCTAATGTCAACCTTTCATATACCGACTGTCTTGTCTAATATCAACCTTTCATATACCTACTGTCTTGTCTAATGTCAACCTTTCATATACCGACTGTCTTGTCTAATGTCAACCTTTCATATACCGACAAGAGGGACTGCCTAGAGTAGTTGATAGTAGCTCGGCTTGCTAGCTGTGAGACGCCTCATAGCTCGGGTTCGATCCTACTGTCCGGCATTTGTTCGAGTCCCTGGTCTTACTCAGGACGATAACGTGAGTACCTCTGAAGTCGGAGAAAATCTGCCTGTATGGCGAGGAATACTAATTACGAGTACATTGAGCACACGGCTGCCAGTGTAAAGTAATTTACGCTGCTGCCATTGTAAGAAATTGGAAAATGGATTTTCACGCAAAAATCAGTTTCAGAGATGAAACTTCGCCTGAGTTGAAAGCGGACGAAAGAAAAAAAAATAAATAAACAGGCTGTCTTGTCTAATGTCAACCTTTCATATACTGACTGTCTTGTCTAATGTCAACCTTTCATATACTGACTGTCTTGTCTAATGTCAGCCTTTCATATACCGACTGTCTTGTCTAATGTCAACCTTTCATATACTGACTGTCTTGTCTAATGTCAGCCTTTCATATACCGATTGTCTTGTCTAATGTCAACCTTTCATATACCGACTGTCTTGTCTAATGTCAGCCTTTCATATACCGATTGTCTTGTCTAATGTCAGCCTTTCATATACCGATTGTCTTGTCTAATGTCAACCTTTCATATACGATTGTCTTGTGTAATGTCAACCTTTCATATACCGACTGTCTTGTCTAATGTCAACCTTTCATATACCGACTGTCTTGTCTAATGTCAACCTTTCGTATACCGACTGTCGTTCAGCTTCAGTTTGGAATATCTTCATTGCATTCCAGACATGTCCATATGTGCTCCGTTCTCCTTCCCAACAGCATCCAGCAACTGACCATACCTGTTTCATATTGATTGATGAACCTACTGTCGTTATGTAAAGTAAAAACTATCATATACCTACTGTCGTTGTCTAAAGTAAAAACTATCATATACCTACTGTCTAAGATAGTCGTTGTCTAAAGTAAAAACTATCATATACCTACTGTCGTTGTCTAAAGTAAAAACTATCATATACCTACTGTCGTTGTCTAAAGTTAAAAACTATCATATACCTACTGTCGTTGTCCATATCGTACATTTCTCCACATTGATCGCACAGCTTTCTCCTGATCTCATCCGGTCTAACCCCACTTCAAGTCGCCAGATGTACACACATATTTAGAGAAGGTTTGCAGTGATAAATGATAGTAGTGATGTGTTTATATACTAATATGACTCAGGATACAGAAGCTGTACTGATACAGACAGGAAAAAAAGGAAAACACCTTCATTTTTGTTCCTGGGCACGCAGGAGTCAGGGGTAATGAACGAGCTGACAGATTGACTGGCACGGCCACAGTATCCGAGGGGACTGCAATGGACTGAAATGACATTCTTAACGCACTGAAACTTTTCAAACGGAAGAGTTTCAGGGTTCAGTCCCACTTGCTGACCAGATTGAGAGAGATGTCAATATTGGTGCATCCCGAATAGAACGGCATACCAAATATGCAAAGAGACTGATTAATCAACATTGAACTGGAGTGTTGGGCCGCTGGACGCTGCTGGATTTATTGAAGCGGAGATCGGAGCACCTATGGACATGTCCGGAGTGCTATGGTGATAACTGACAAAAGTCGTCCACATTTGGAGCAAGGGAAATAAATGGGTTTTTTTAAGAGAATCTTCTAATTATAAACAGTTGTATCCCTTTAGTAGTATTATAAAATAATTTCTACAACAGAACATCGGGAAAGAAGGCAAGAGGAAGACCACGAAAAGATGGTTAGATGGCGTAGCAGAATCCTGTCAAAGAGCAAAAATACAATCACCCAAGCCACCAGAACAGCGCAAGACAAAAACAAAAACCACGACACTGGGCAACAACCTGGTAACAGTGTGGCAACACTGGGCAAAAACATGGTAACAGTGTGGTGACACTGGGCAACAACCCGGTATCAGTGTGACGACATTAGGCAACAACCCGGTAACAGTGGGACGACACTGAGCAACAACCA
Source organism: Arion vulgaris (assembly GCA_020796225.1). NCBI lineage: Eukaryota > Metazoa > Mollusca > Gastropoda > Stylommatophora > Arionidae > Arion > Arion vulgaris. Next base: position 20,473,757 of record CM036778.1, on the reverse strand, counting down.
GTAACAGTTGGATGACACTGGGCAACAACCCGGTAACAGTGGGACGACACTGGACAACAACCCAGTAACAGTGGGACGACACTGGGCAACAACCCGGTAACAGTGGGACGACACTGGACAACAACCCGGTAACAGTGGGACGACACTGGGCAACAACCAGTAACAGTTGGATGACACTGGGCAACAACCCGGTAACAGTGGAACGACACTGGGCAACAACCCGGTAACAGTGGGACGACAAAAGAAGAAAGAAGTATTATTAAATATTGCATGAAACAGATCATTGTTGTATGTGAGATGTGGCCAGTGTTGTATGCGAGATGGAGCCAGTGTTGTATTATGTGTGTCTTCTGACAACTGTCTCTATTGTTGCTGTTTATATTTGAGTTATGTTTCCTACTTGCAACTTGTAGTTGTTCACATCAAATTGTTACATCAACTTGCAACTTGTAGTTGTTCACATCAAATTGTTACATCTACTTGCAACTTGTAGTTGTTCACATCAAATTGTTACATCTACTTGCAACTTGTAGTTGTTCACATCAAATTGTTACATCAACTTGCAACTTGTAGTTGTTCACATCAAATTGTTACATCTACTTGCAACTTGTAGTTGTTCACATCAAATTGTTACATCTACTTGCAACTTGTCGTTGTTCACATCAAATTGTTACATCAACTTGCAACTTGTAGTTGTTCACATCAAATTGTTACATCTACTTGCAACTTGTAGTTGTTCACATCAAATTGTTACATCAACTTGCAACTTGTCGTTGTTCACATCAAATTGTTACATCAATAAATCACAGTGAGAAGTAAACTCAATTCATTCAACAAATATTCAATAAATACATGAAGAATTTAATATGTACAAGATGAATACTGGAATAATTCAACAAATACAAGATGAATAATTCAACAAATACAAGATGAATAATTCAACAAATACAAGATGAATAATTCAACAAATACAAGATGAATACTGGAATAATTCAACAAATACAAGATAAATACTGGAATAATTCAACAAATACAAGATGAATACTGGAATAATTCAACAAATACAAGATGAATACTGGAATAATTCAACAAATACAAGATGAATACTGGAATAATTCAACAAATACAAGATGAATACTGGAATAATTCAACAAATGCAAGATGAATACTGGAATAATTCAACAAATACAAGATGAATACTGGAATAATTCAACAAATACAAGATGAATACTGGAATAATTCAACAAATACAAGATGAATAATGGAATAATTCAACAAATACAAGATGCCAACTAATAACAACCAATTCATAATTCACTATAATTAGTGTCTGTATCAATGAATGATGTGTCATGCCTGCTGGCGTAGGCGATCATGTCTCTCCATAACTCTCTCTCATTGGTGTAGTTAATCAGTTATGTCAATTTTTTTGTCGAACCATGATGTCAGGCCATCCAACATCTTCTCCCTCTATCTTCCACGATCTTTCCTTCCCTGAATTTTACCTGTAGTCACCAAATGTTCTAAACCTTCTCTTCGCATTATATGCCCGAAGAACTTTGATTGTCAGATTCTTATTCTTTTGATAAGGTTTCTTTGTGTGCAGGCATGATTTAAAACCTCATCATTTGTTTTCTTTGCTGTCCATGGAATTTTCAGCCTTCTTCTGTAAAATATTATTGATTGGTTGTTCATTGTCCATGGTTCGCTGTCATACATAAGTATTGGTTAAATACTAGAATACTTGTTTCCGCCATGTCATTGATAGTGAATTCAATATAGCACCGGGGTACTTGTTTCCGCCGTGTCATTGATAGTGAATTCAATATAGCACCGACGTACTTGTTTCCACCGTGTCATTGATAGTGAATTCAATATAGCACTAGGGCACTGTCTCCGTCGTGTCATTCATAGTGAATTCACTAGAGCACTGTCTCCACCGTGTCATTGATAGTGAATTCAATATAGCACTTGAGCGCTGTCTCCGCCGTGTCATTGATAGTGAATTCAATATAGCACTTGAGCACTGTCTCCGCCGTGTCATTGATAGTGAATTCAATATAGCACTAGAGCACTGTCTCCGCCGTGTCATTGATAGGGAGTTCACACATAATGTTTATTTGTAGAACAACGTGACAAACAAAAGTACATGACGTCATTAAACAACAATGTGCTAAAACGAAGTAGTGAAATTAGTTACAATAGCCCACTGCTAGAGAGAGAAAGTAGAAAATGTGAACAGTTTTGAATATCTTGGTTCACTGCTAACAACAGATGGAAATGTGAACATGTTTTGAATATCTTGGTTCACTGCTAACAACAGATGAAAATGTGAACATGTTTTGAATATCTTGGTTCACTGCTAACAACAGATGAAAATGTGAACAGTTTTGAATATCTTGGTTCACTGCTAACAACAGATGAAAATGTGAACATGTTTTGAATATCTTGGTTCACTGCTAACAACAGATGAAAATGTGAACAGTTTTGAATATCTTGGCTCACTGCTAACTTTTCTCTTTCTTTCTTTTGTCCTCTGTTTTTTTGCCGCTAGGTGTAGCAGGTTTAACTGATGATCGGTTTCCGAGATAATGCACGCTCGGTCGCTTGATATGGTGTGGTATTGTGGAGTTTTAAGATGTCTGTAACTCCATCAACCCATTTTTTCTTGGTCTGCCTTTTCCTCTTGATGATTCCATTTTCAGGTTGTACGCTCTTGCAACTGGTGTATTCGGTTCATTCTGACCAAGTGGCCAAACCATTTGAGTCTCTGTTTTTCAATAAATCTAATAGCAGGTGTTGTTCCGACTGTTCTTCTAATTTCCTCATTTCTTATATGGTCTCTTCTTGTTTTATTTACAGCTTTCCTCAGGCATCTCATTTCGCATGTGGTAATTTTCCTTTTTTGTTCCATTGTCAGTGTCCATGTTTGGCTCTGGTAGCACAGTGTTGGTATAAAGAACAACAGATAGAAATGTGAACAGTTTTGAATATCTTAGTTCACTACTAACAACAGATGGAAATGAGATGAAGGAAATTAAAAGAAGAACAAACAAGGCTTTACAAAAAATTAAACAACTAAAAACAGTATGGAACGGAACTGATAAGAAAACAAAGATCAGAATACTAAGAGCATGCATATTCCCAGTGGCAACGTATGAGTGTGAAGCATGGACATTTAACAAAGCAGTGGAAAAACATGTATGTGCTTTTGAATATAAGTGTTACAGAAGAATCCTCGATATATCATGGACAGAGAAGAGAACAAATAGATCTATCCAGAAAAAAATCAAAGAAAACTGTCTGATGCTACAAATAAGAATGAGAAACATTGAGATATTTTGGACATATAAAGAGACACGAAGGGCTGCAGAAGACCATCATGGAAGGAGGCATCCCGGCAAAGAGGAGAAGAGGAAGACCACCGAGAAGATGGATTCAGGATGTAACTGATGGTTTGAGCATGACGGCTGCAGAGGGCGGGGCATCAAGCCTATGTGAGAAATTCTGTTCAGGTGGCAAAGTTCGGTTCAGGAAACGCTATCGGAGGATGATGATGAGCTACTGCTACAGTCTACTGTTGTTTTTGGTAAACTGGAAAGAACAAATGAAATATTCATTATAACAGATATTGGAAATATTCACCACAGGCTTCAAGATATGTCTGTACACATTTCTTCAATACTTTCCGTGTGTATCGACCGCCATTCCAAGACATTTGTTGAACCAAAAATATTCTGTCTTTCGTTGAAAACACCATTATCAGTTTTATATTTTTCCCGATCCAGAAACACTTGAGCTTTCAGCTCTTCGGCTCATTGCCATGGTCATCGTAACCCTCCGGTTCTGTGCCACGCACACCGTAAATCTGGAGAACCTGTGGCTTTTCTGCCAGCCCGTGGAATTGAACCGCACTCATAGGGGGCTTGTCATTCGTAGTCAAACGGGCGACAAACACGATAGGCAGGCGGGCTATTAGTTATATGAGGACTATCATCATAGCACTCCAGACACATACATAGGGGGCTCCAATCTCTGCCTCAATAAATTCAGCAGCGTCCAGCTGCCCAACACGCCAGTTCGATGTTGATTAATCAGTTTGTTAACATATTTGTTATGTTTTTGGTTTTTTGGTCTGCACTAATATCGACACCCATCTCTCTAAATCTGTTACCATATTTGGTATGTCGTTCTCTCGGGCTGCATTAATATCGACACCCATCGCTCTAAATCTGTTACCATATTTGCTATGTCGTTCTCTCGGGCTGCACTAATATCGACACCCATCGCTCTAAATCTGTTACCATATTTGCTATGTCGTTCTCTCGGGCTGCACTAATATCGACACCCATCGCTCTAAATCTGTTACCATATTTGCTATGTCGTTCTCTCGGGCTGCACTAATATCCAACACCCATCTCTCACAATCCGGTCAGCAACTGGGATTCATTACCCTGAAACTCCTCTGTTCGGAAAGACACTCTCAATGCGTTAACAATGTCAATTTGGTCCATGTGCAGTTCCCTCTGATATTGTATCCATGCCAGTCAATCTATCAGCTTGCACATTACCACTGACTTCTGCGTACCCAGACAAAGATACCAATATGCTTCAAGTGAAAAAGAATGACCCCAGCAGAGAACAGTCATTTAGTGCATATTGCGAGACAATTGACTGTGGAACATATTTTTGTTGATGACATCGAGTACTTCGTTTTGTTCACATTTGTTTGACATATATCAAGTGTAGTGAGACTTTACAAACAGCATCTCTTAATAGATTTGGATTCTCCGAAAGAATTAATTCTCATGTTTGTTGGCCTACACCATACTATATAACCAGAGTCGGATTGACAGAAAACTACACGGACCTCTGTGTGAGCTACAAACGACAGTGAAGTTCATACAAAAGACAACATTGAATATATAGACATATTTCAAGCGAACGAAAGGAAGGAAGGAAGGAGCTAGCGCGGGGCCTGTAGCAAATTTTAGCGCGGGGCCCTAGATTTTATATGATAATAAAATAAAACACAACTTTTACAAACAAACTTATATCAATTAAATGTGAGCAAATTTAAAGATAACACTAGACAAATCAATTTCTCTAAGTAAATTACATTCAATGTTCATTAAGATGAGGTTATTTAGATGATCTTGTCCCATCATGTTCCTTAACTCACTTTTTATACGCTTTAATGTTGAAAAGGAACGTTCTCCGTTGCAGTTAGTAATCTTTAAAGACAAGTAAATTCGTAAGACTATTTCTACATTTGGGTAACACGACTCTAATGAATTTTCCATTATAAGTTTATAAAATTGCAGTTCAAGAGCCTCATGCTTTTCGTTGCTAATAGCAGCAGCTACATTAATTTTAAGAAGTTCAGCGAACTGCACAAGTTCGTCGCCTAGGTTTTCTTCCAAATCCTCTTGGTAAGAGCTGACAATATTTGGAGTTCTTTTGAAGATCTGCTGTAAGAGATTTTAACTGCCGAAGTATTCCAAATACATCAGTCACTCTATGGTATGCTTCCATGCGTTTAGCTAAGGCAGACAGTACATTATCAATTATGACAATAAAAACCTGACTTTCAAATGTTTTGTTTGGATGTTTGATTTTCTACAACTTCATCGAGCGTAGTAGAGCCGCTGAAATCGTTGTACTTAGTATTTCGCTTGCGTCGTCTTGAAGTTTGTTGCTGATATTCTTGACAGTAAGGCAGGATTTTGGCTTTGGTCTCAATATCTGAAAATGTAAGCCGCATTACTTGAACCTACCCGTGTAACGATTCATAACGGGCATCAGTTATCAGTTATATGAGGACTATCATCAAAGCACTTCGGACATGTCCATAGGTGCTCCGATCTCCGCCTCAGCAAATCCAGCAGCGTCCAGCGACCCAACACGCCAGTTCGATGTTGATTAATCAGTCTCTTTGCATATTTAGTATGTCGTTCCTTTCGGGCTGCACCAATATTGACACCCATCTCTTTCAATCTGGTCCAGCGAGTGGGATTCACAGCCCTGAAACTCCTGTGTTCGGAAAGACTCTCAATGCGTGAAGAATGTCACTTCGATCCATGGCAGCTCCCTCTGATATTGTAGCCAAGTCAGCCAATCTATCAGCTCGTTCATTACCCCTAACTCCTGCGTGCCCAGGGACAAAAATGAAGGTGATTTCTCTGATCATTGTCTGTACCAGTACCTCCACCCAGTTGCGTCTCACCATTCCTGATTCGACTTTACGAATCATGCTCATGGAGTCACTGAGTATGAAAACACGAGAGTAGTTGTGAGATGCCAACCAGTTCACCGCCTCCGTAACCGCCGGAACCTCCATTGTCAAGTTACTTGTGTTTGTTGCGTAGGCCCCACTGGCCTCTCTTATTATTTTTCCTCCTGAGCGTGCTGAAAAAGCCCACGCTCAGCGTTGTTGGTGAATGACTGAACCATCGGTGTAAATAACCACATCTGTATCATTGATGATGTCATTCAAGAGAGCCTCCACTTCCACGTTTAGCAGTGATAGATTATTTTGTTCACAGTTTTCTTAATAGATGTAATAACGGTGAAAGCAGTCTGAAATTGAGGTTGCACAGCAATCCATTCCTCTCCTGTTTCAATTCCGGAAGGATCACATATTTTCCTAAGCGTATCTTCCGCCTGACTCAGCCATGATCTGCCTCTCTTGAGTCTACACCCTTTCTCCTTAATGAGTTCTTCATGGAGAGGATGTTCCTTGTTTGCATTGATTCTTAGATATGATCAAACCCTCCAAGTTTCAATTCTGTGAGCAATAGTTGGGAGGTCAAGAAGGAATCGTATTGACACTCCTGGTGTATCTTTGGTGCATCCCAGAATGACGCGCATAGCCTCATTCTGAATTCTTTCCAGTCTCACTGTTTAGTTAGTCTTTCCTCTTGGGCCTGTGGGCGGCGCATAAGGCAGAGGTCATAGTTCTCCATGTCTCGCGGTTCGTTGCTATCTGTTTTAGGTCTTTAATGTTTACTAGGCCCATCGTTGAGCCTTCTCTGGTGATGGTTCTACGCAGAGTCTCTCTTGGTCTTCCTCGTTTTCTTTTTCCCTCTGGTGCCCATATGAGGGATTGGTAAGGAGTCTTCTCTCATCCATTCTAAGTGTGTGGCCGATGTAGTTCCAGCGGCGCTTTCTTATAAAATTTGATACATTTTCTTGCTTGGTCTCTTGTCTTATTTGTCTCACTGTTTGCGTAGGACTAATTGTTAGGAGAGCGCATGCATATTCTATACATGACAGAACAATACCTTGGTACAAGAGCACAAGAAGGCGTTGCTCAATGTTAGCAGCCGACATGATTCTCAGTGCGGATAGTGCGTTGCGAGCCTTGGCAGTAACTTGGTCGATATGGCCCCTAAAGCATAGACTGCGATCAAATTTTACACCCAAATAACTCATAGATGCTGTTCGGGTGAGTGTATGTCCATCTAAAGTGACATGTGGTGTGTCAGACTTCACAATGTGATTATTTAGGGAGAACCATGATAACACAGCTTTGGTATGGTTTATCGTTGCACCAGAAACATCACACCAGGCCATTATGCGGTTCAGTTCTTCCTGAAGTTTATTAGCAATTTCATCCCTGTTTCTCCTGTCTGTACACCATGATGTCGTCTGCAAATGACAGTGTTCGTCACCTGCCAGATAATTGCTGCTTCGTAATCATTATGGTGAATACATTGAATAGTACTGGAGATAGTGGGGACCCTTGGGGTAGGCCCGGTGAAATTTTTGTCGGCACAGAGTACCAATTACCACACCTGAGTGCCACTTTTCTCTCAAACAGGACCCTTGAAATCCATCTTATGAGCAATGTATCGATTTTAAGTAGCGTGAGCATTTGTATAAGGTATGTGATTGAAACTTTGTTGTAAGCATCCTCGAGATCTAGTACAACAGCACAAGTCTCCAAACCAGCCTGAAACCTTCAAAGACGTCATAGGAAAAGATCGATGCATTACACCAAGTTTCATTATTCCGCCTGTATGCGCCGAGGGTGGAAGGAAACATGCGACGTTCCTCCAAATCCCGATCGAGCCTGCATGCCACTAACTTTTCCAGAAGCTTGCCCACTGTGTTCTGCATTGCAATTATTCTAAAACCGCTTATGTGTTTGTTATTTTTGAGCATATCCCGTGTTAAGGTCTTGATCAGGTGGCTGTAATGAAGCGCTAGACGCTTGCAAGCGTTCTAGAATTCCGTTCCATAAAATGGTAATTATTCCTGTTTCCAACTTACTCATCTCCAAAACTAGTCCATACGCCTGATTACGACACTCTACCTTTTGATACATGTTATTTGAGATGTCATCCAAAACTTGTTTGAGAGTGGTAAAACCACATAAAAGTGCCTTTGTCGCATCAGCTCGGGCAGACCACCTGGTGTACGACAGTCTCTTTAAAGTCGAGAGTTTTGAACCTGTATCTTCCAGTGTTTTTGTAAGAATGCCCCATCGATAGGTAGAAGCGGAAAAGAATGTATAGAGGCTTTCTACAAAATCGAAAAAATTGATGCTTCTATACAACATTCTGCAGCACACTTAGCAACCAAATTCAGTGAATGTGCAAAGCAGGGAATGTATTCTGCGTACTTATTTATCTCCTTAATGCGTGCTTGTAAGCCGTGGTATTTCCCATTCATGTTGCTGGCATTGTCATAGCTATGACCACGACAGTCTTTGATATCAATGCCATTTTTCTTTTAAAAATCAAGTAAACTTTGGGCGAGTTGTTCAGCAGTATGTCCGTCCATATCCAAGAACTTCACAAAACTTTCCACTGGTCCAAATGGTAAGACATAGCGCACTATTAGAGTGAGTTGATCGACATGCGAAATGTCTGGAGTAGAGTTCAGTGATAGTGAATAGTACTTGCTTTTCCTAATTTCGCAAATAATTGGTTATTGGTTACTAAACTGACGTCATTGCACTCCGGGCAGATCCATAGATGCTCAGTCTCCACCAACAGATATCGAAAAGTATGAATACTGATGGTTCCCGTGGCTCGCTGATTAAACACACTCCTAACTCTGCCCCTAAGACATCCAGTTCTACTTGTCATCATCATCAGGTGCCGTGCTGGCTGGCGTAGGCGATCATGGATCTCCACAAATCTCTGTCGTTGGTGTTCGCTATCAACTCAGATGTTGACGCTCTACTGTGCCATGAAGCCAGGCTATCCAACATTTTCTCTCTCTCTCTCTCCCTGCCTGTCTGTCTCGTTCTACTTTGTACAACGAGTAATTCCAAACTGTCTAAATTGTGGATCGATTCAACATCTATTTTAGTGTCCTCATCCAACAGGCAGTCGCGAAGTGACTGAAGAACATCCCCTTATCCATCTTCAACTCCCCAACAATCGATGCTGTTGATGCAAGCCTGTCCGCTCTCTCATTACCGTAAACACCCACATGTCCAGTACAGTATATCCACATAAGGCGCTGGAGGTTAGAAACTTCTATAGACAACATCCACTCATATCGAAACCTGCCCTTCTCAAATATTATTCGCAAATAATATGATCCAGTAAGCTTGATGCAATTAGATGGATACATTCCTCACCTGTTGTTTTTGATAAGTATGATGTATGTCCCTTTCCTTTATATGCATAAGTATTTATATGCTGAGCCAGAAAAATGTCAAATTTGGCTATTAATTCCAACAAACCTAAATAATTTGTATTATGAGATGAACCAATAGTTTCATCACTACACCGAAATGCAAGATCTTGTTCTGGTAAAAATTGGATAACTGAAGTAATAGATTATGAGGTGAACCAATAGTTTCATCACTACACCGAAATGCAAGATCTTGTTCTGGTAAAAATTGGATAACTGAAGTAATAGATTATGAGATGAACCAATAGTTTCATCACTACCCCGAAATGCAAGATCTTGTTCTGGTAAAAATTGGATAACTGAAGTAATTCCACTTAGAAGTGTCCGTCAATATTTTTGTTCGGTCTCAATTTGGTTTACAAGTTGAAAATCGACACGCGCATCCTTCTTTTTGCAAACTAACAGCGAAATTATCGCTTGTATATGGGAGGTGTTTTCTTCATGTCTCTGCAACAAATTATTTGCGTTTTTCCAGTCATCAAATCCTTCTTTCGTAAACCGTGACGAACAGCCTGAATCAGTAACTTTGCAAATAAAACAGAAAAGTTGTCCTTTAGTTTCTGAATAACACAACCAATCTCTCACATGAGTTTTGTTTGTTGGTTTATGTGTGTATGTGAAAAACGACTTTCGATAAAATCGTGGATTGTTTTCTTTAACGTATATTTTTTAACGTAGGACAAGAAATCACTGTTCATATGGTGCACTTCGCTACTCAACTTGGCAATCCAATAATCTCAATTGAAGTTGCTTGGCCATTCACCAATATCTTTGGAGTACATTTTACTTAGTTGTGTTTTTGTGCACCAGAACATCTTTTCTAGAGTGGTAATACAGTGGATACCATCCCACTGTGGAATACCTGGCAACGAAACTACCAATATATTGGCAAAAGCAGGCAACAGGCTACCACAGACAGACACCAGTATGACATGAGAAAGCAAAAGTGTGGATAAAATTGGCCTACAAGAATAAATGATTGAGAGATCACCCAGGGCATGAAAAGGATGATGAATACCACCAACTAAGTAGATAAGAACAAGTTAACACATGGCCAACCCTCATACCAGTCCAAGACAAGCTATATGGAGATGTACATGGACTCCGGTTGACCACTAACTACTTTAAAAGTATACAAATCGATATCAGTCCAAGACAAGCTATATAGAGATGTACATGGACTCCAGTTGATCATTAACTACTATAAAAGTAAACAAATCGATGTCAGTCCAAGACAAACTATATAGAGATGTACATGGACTCCGGTTGACCACTAACTACTATAAAAGTATACAAATCGATGTCAGTCCAAGACAAGCTATATAGAGATGTACATGGACTCCGGTTGACCACTAACTACTATAAAAGTATACAAATCGATATCAGTCCAAGACAAGCTATATAGAGATGTACATGGACTCCAGTTGATCATTAACTACTATAAAAGTAAACAAATCGATGTCAGTCCAAGACAAACTATATAGAGATGTACATGGACTCCGGTTGACCACTAACTACTATAAAAGTATACAAATCGATGTCAGTCCAAGACAAGCTATATAGAGATGTACATGGACTCCGGTTGACCACTAACTACTATAAAAGTATACAAATCGATGTCAGTCCAAGACAAGCTATATAGAGATGTACATGGACTCCAGTTGACCACTAACTACTATAAAAGTATACAAATCGATGTCAGTCCAAGACAAGCTATATAGAGATGTACCTGGACTCCAGTTGACCACTAACTACTATAAAAGTAAACAAATCGATGTCAGTCCAAGACAAGCTATATAGAGATGTACCTGGACTCCAGTTGACCACTAACTACTATAAAAGTACATGGACTCCAGTTGACCACTAACTACTATAAAAGTACATGGACTCCAGTTGACCACTAACTACTATAAAAGTACATGGACTCCAGTTGACCACTAACTACTATAAAAGTACATGGACTCCAGTTGATCACTAACTACTATAAAAGTAAACAAATCGATGTCAGTCCAAGACAAGCTATAAAGAGATGTACATGGACTCCAGTTGACCACTAACTACTATAAAAGTATACAAATCGATGTCAGTCCAAGACAAGCTATATAGAGATGTACCTGGACTCCAGTTGACCACTAACTACTATAAAAGTATACAAATCGATGTCAGTCCAAGACAAGCTATATAGAGATGTACATGGACTCCAGTTGACCACTAACTACAATAAAAGTATACAAATCGATGTCAGTCCAAGACAAGCTATATAGAGATGTACCTGGACTCCAGTTGACCACTAACTACTATAAAAGTAAACAAATCGATGTCAGTCCAAGACAAGCTATATAGAGATGTACCTGGACTCCAGTTGACCACTAACTACTATAAAAGTAAACAAATCGATGTCAGTCCAAGACAAGCTATATAGAGATGTACCTGGACTCCAGTTGACCACTAACTACTATAAAAGTAAACAAATCGATGTCAGTCCAAGACAAGCTATAAAGAGATGTACCTGGACTCCAGTTGACCACTAACTACTATAAAAGTATACAAATCGATGTCAGTCCAAGACAAGCTATATAGAGATGTACATGGACTCCAGTTGACCACTAACTACTATAAAAGTATACAAATCGATGTCAGTCCAAGACAAGCTATATAGAGATGTACCTGGACTCCAGTTGACCACTAACTACTATAAAAGTAAACAAATCGATGTCAGTCCAAGACAAGCTATATAGAGATGTACCTGGACTCCAGTTGACCACTAACTACTATAAAAGTAAACAAATCGATGTCAGTCCAAGACAAGCTATATAGAGATGTACCTGGACTCCAGTTGACCACTAACTACTATAAAAGTAAACAAATCGATGTCAGTCCAAGACAAGCTATATAGAGATGTACCTGGACTCCAGTTGACCACTAACTACTATAAAGTACATGGACTCCAGTTGACCACTAACTACTATAAAAGTACATGGACTCCAGTTGACCACTAACTACTATAAAAGTACATGGACTCCAGTTGACCACTAACTACTATAAAAGTACATGGACTCCAGTTGACCACTAACTACTATAAAAGTACATGGACTCCAGTTGACCACTAACTACTATAAAAGTAAACAAATCGATGTCAGTCCAAGACAAGCTATATAGAGATGTACCTGGACTCCAGTTGACCACTAACTACTATAAAAGTACATGGACTCCAGTTGACCTAACTACTATAAGCATGACTCAGTACCATAACTACTATAAAAGTACATGGACTCCAGTTGACCACTAACTACTATAAAAGTACATGGACTCCAGTTGACCACTACTACTAAAAAGTACATGGACTCCAGCTGACCACTAACTACTATAAAGTCATGGACTCAGTTGACCACTAACTACTATAAAGACATGACTCCAGTTGACCACTAACTACTATAAAAGTACATGGACTCCAGTTGACCACTAACTACTATAAAAGTATACAAATCGATGTCAGTCCAAGACAAGCTATATAGAGATGTACATGGACTCCAGTTGACCACTAACTACTATAAAAGTATACAAATCGATGTCAGTCCAAGACAAGCTATATAGAGATGTACATGGACTCCAGTTGACCACTAACTACTATAAAAGTAAACAAATCGATGTCTGAAAACGTTGGAAGAAGAAGTAGAATTAAAAAAAAAAAAGAAAGGGAATATTATTACCCATCTCCCAACTTTAGTTCCTTGTTTATGAAAGGAAATATTATTACCCATCTCCCAACTTTAGTTCCTTGTTTATGAAAGGAAATATTATTACCCATCTCCCAACTTTAGTTCCTTGTTTATGAAAGGAAATATTATTACCCATCTCCCAACTTTAGTTCCTTGTTTATGAAAGGAAATATTATTACCCATCTCCCAACTTTAGTTCCTTGTTTATGAAAGGAAATATTATTACCCACCTCCCAACCGCAGTTCCTTGTTTATGACTAGTGACAGCTTAGCTCTGTCACATAGGCGCAGGGCCCCAGAAGCGCGGGGCCTGTAGCATTTGCTACTTCTGCTACTAGGCTAATCCGGCGCTGGATATAACCAATAAAAGGTTCGCCTTAGGTTGAAAAGGCGTGCCTCGGCTTAAAGTTGCTTTAATCCCGTACATAACAAACAAACAAACACCCTTTACCTCACACACACACACAATATGATTGTGTAGGCAAGGATCTTACACAGGGATACACCAAATGTCAGCTCATGCTTAGACTTTTAATGACAATATAGATGAGACTGCAGTAAAACTATTTGATTGGCAAAACACGTAATCACAAAGTACTGTAGTTTTACAAATTAAAAAAACAATGATAAAATACAGCAACGTTTCGTCCAACAAGGTCTTTATCAAGCAAACGAACAATAGGAGTGACGAATTTAAAGAAACATATGGACGACTACATACAAACGTTTCTAATGAAAATCTGGAAATGACTTTTAATGACAGATTCTGTTATGTAATCTATTTGTAATAGACTGACATAATCTATTAGTGATAGACTGAGATATGTAATCTATTAGTGTTAGACTCAGACTCTCATATTGTCTTCGTGTGTTGTGGTCGTCATAGTGCGAGGCGCTAATTCGATGAGAATGAGAGCCTCGCTGGTGGATGTGGCTACACTTTGCCTGATGTCGCATACAGGTTTGATGTAAATGTTGAAGAACTTGTTACGAAACTGCTGACTCATCACACAATACAAGACAAAGTTGATAGCATTATTCAACAGGGAGACAAAGTCTAAGAGATCACCTAGAGGATAGTACACCTTCTCGGAGAAGTCGGCTACAGTAGCGCTCAATAGCAGCAGTATTCCTTGGGGAAGTTCAGTAAATATAAATAAAATAAGTACAACAAGTAGCATGCGAGTTGTGTTAGCTTGTTGACGATTTGAGGAGAGTCGTTGTCGCCTTCGTGCAGCCTTATATCCCATGTGATATAGTAGTGAACCGCTAAACACTAAAATAAGTATACAGGGGACAATCTTAGCTAAGATGGCGTACGTTAAGACATTAGTAAACACCATGAGTTCAGTCTGTGTGGTACCTAGTTTCATATCTTTCATATTATAAGTTGTCACGTTGTCATGTACCGTCTTCTCGATTTCGTTGTAAATATAATTGGGAATTAATGTCATAACTGACGCCATGTAGATAATAACAGTAGCTATTTTAACTTGATTGATTCGTCGATCTGTTGCTAGTGGTCCACTCGGACATGGAGATCGAATCTGACTGAAGCGGAAAGCTGCCAATGTGACAGCAAGCCAGATAGAAACTGTGTGTGTGGTAGCTAGTAATTGTACTGTGACTATCATATAGACTGTCCAACTGTAAGAGTACTTCCATGGAGATTCTAGTGGACTTGTAACTGGACAGTAGAAGTTGATGGCGTATGGGATGTACGGTAGCATTGTAAGAATGTCCGCTACCGCTAGATACGTCAGAAGATGATTTGTTGCTGTACGCATGTCTTTAGCCATCAAAATTGTAATATTAAAGACGTTTGTAAATATACCGAAAACACAAACAATAATGCTGGCGTAACCATGGACACCCAGAAACCACTCGTGAAACACTTCTAGAAAAGTCATCCCGTGTTCCGAAAAGTCAACACTATAATCCATTTCTGAAATATTATCAAAGACAGACTCGAGTCTGTTCTGTGAGACTTGTTCCAGGAAGTCTGGCGACATTTCCAATACTGTTTCTGTATCATCAATGGTAGCGTTCAACATGTTTACCAAGATATGATTACTTTTTCTTATTTAATCTTTGTTTATTTAACTGAACCATATTTACAAGCGTTATGGCTTGTTTAACTGAGCCATTTTTACAAGCGATATAGCTATATTTACAAGCGATGTGGCTTGTTTAACTGAGCCATATTTACAAGCGATATGGTTTATTTAACTGAGTTATATTTACAAGCGATATAGCTTGTTTAACTGAGCTATATTTACAAGCGATATGGTTTATTTAACTGAGCTATATTTACAAGTGATATGGTTTATTTAACTGAGCTATATTTACAAGTGATATGGTTTATTTAACTGAGCTATATTTACAAGTGATATGGTTTATTTAACTGAGCTATATTTACAAGTGATATGGTTTCTGTATCATCAATAGTAACGTTCCTATTTACAAGTGATATAATTTGATGGCAACATGGCGTGCATGTGATACAAGTATTGTCTAATTGATTATCTAGTCTTGTCAATTCTTCAAGAGAACTGGATAGAGACTAGACTCATACTGGACTGTAAACAAACGTATAGCAGACAATTATTTGGGGCTCAAATTTGCCATCTTCTTGATGCCCTAAGGCTATAGAACCTATGGACAAGTATATCCTTATTTAATGACGGCTAACATGAATATGGGAAGCTGCACGAGACATTCATGAAATGATGTGGGGTTAACCCGGAAGTAATAAGTATGTCTTGAACTAGTCTTGGATGTCCTTAATTAGCGATCCAGGAATAAGTTTCAGTATTTTGTCCACAACTTGGTCAGCAACTTGGTCAGCAACTTGGTCAGTTACAACTTGGTCAGTTATAACTTGGTGAGTTACAACTTGGTCAGTTACAACTTGGTCAGTTACAACTTGATCAGTTACAACTTAGTCAGTTACAACTTGGTTTGTTACAACTTGGTGAGTTACAACTTGGTCAGTTACAACTTGGTCAGTTATAACTTGGTGAGTTACAACTTGGTCAGTTACAACTTGGTCAGTTACAACTTGATCAGTTACAACTTAGTCAGTTACAACTTAGTTTGTTACAACTTGGTCAGTTACAACTTGGTCAGTTACAACTTGGTCAGTTACAACTTGGTCAGTTACAACTTGGTTTGTTACAACTTGGTGAGTTACAACTTGGTGAGTTACAACTTGGTGAGTTACAACTTGGTCAGTTACAACTTGGTCAGTTACAACTTGGTCAGTTACAACTTAGTCAGTTACAACTTGGTCAGTTACAACTTGGTCAGTTACAACTTGGTCAGTTACAACTTAGTCAGTTACAACTTGGTGTGTTACAACTTGGTCAGTTACAACTTGGTCAGTTACAACTTGGTGAGTTACAATTTTATCAGTTACGTTATGTCCACAACTTGGTGAGTTACAACTGTTCTAAACAAAACGTTGACAATAGTTATTGATTACTGTCACGCCGTCACGAAGTCACTCCAAGCAGACCCATAGGCGCTCAGTCATTTAACCAGGTTGACATTAATAAAAGTAACAGTTCAAGTTCTATTAGCTCCGCACATGATAGTTATTAATGTTAATGAAGACTGGAGATGCAACTTCTCTACTTTTATAGAATTATAATTAAGTATATGTCGTCCATTACACACGTGTCACTGCAGTATGTACCGATTACACACTTATCACTGCAGTAAAGAAAGTGTAGATGGTAATAGTTGTCGTTCAGTTTATCGTTCATTAGTTTATCGTTCATCAGTTCAGTTTATCATTCATCAGTTTATCGTTCATCAGTTCAGTTTATCGTTCATTAGTTTATCGTTCATCAGTTCAGTTTATCGTTCATTAGTTTATCGTTCATCAGTTCAGTTTATCATTCATCAGTTCAGTTTATCGTTCATCAGTTCAGTTTATCGTTCATCAGTTTATCGTTCATCAGTTCAGTTTATCGTTCATCAGTTTATCGTTCATCAGTTTATCGTTCATCAGTTCAGTTTATCGTTCATTAGTTCAGTTTATCGTTCATCAGTTCAGTTTATCGTTCATTAGTTTATCGTTCATCAGTTCAGTTTATCGTTCATCAGTTTATCGTTCATCAGTTCAGTTTATCGTTCATCAGTTCAGTTTATCGTTCATCAGTTCAGTTTATCGTTCATCAGTTTATCGTTCATCAGTTTATCGTTCATCAGTTCAGTTTATCGTTCATCAGTTCAGTTTATCGTTCATCAGTTCAGTTTATCGTTGATCAGTTTATCGTTCATCAGTTCAGTTTATCGTTCATCAGTTTATCGTTCATCAGTTTATCGTTCATCAGTTCAGTTTATCGTTCATTAGTTCAGTTTATCGTTCATCAGTTCAGTTTATCGTTCATTAGTTTATCGTTCATCAGTTCAGTTTATCGTTCATCAGTTCAGTTTATCGTTCATCAGTTCAATTTATCGTTCATTAGTTTATCGTTCATCAGTTCAGTTTATCGTTCATTAGTTCAGTTTGGTTGTGGGAATGATCCATCGTCTACTTGTCTCATTCAGTCAGAGATTAGTTTGATATCAAATCTCTGCATGCATCTCACAATGTTGCCAATATTTCCCATTGGACAAATCTATATTTAGATAGAAGCGCATATGCGAGCATGCGTATGCCGTCTGTAGACGAGAGCGTCGATGTGAAATGGCTGGTGCCGTCTGTGGGTGAGAACGTCGATGTGAGATGGCTGGTGTTGTCTGTGGACGAGAGCGTCGATGTGAGATGGTTGATGTCGTCTGTAGATGAGAATGTCGATGTAAGATGGCTGGTGTCGTCTGTGGATGAGAACGTCGATGCGTCGTCTGTGAATGAGAAATGCCAAAAGTACATGAGAACAGAAATATGTCTCCTAACATCATCACAACTATTACTACTACAACTACCACAACTGTCATGCCAGTAGAAACAACAACTACTACAACTACCACAACTGTCATGCCAGTAGAAACAACAACTACTACAACTACCACAACTGTCATGCCAGTAGCAACAACTACTACTAGTTTTATGCTAGTTGTTGCTAGTGAAATCTCGCTAACATCATCACAGCTACTACTACTACTACAACTACCACAACTGTCCTGCCAGCATCAGGAAAAATCTACAAGTTGCCCGATGCTGCTGTTGCTAGTGAGATGTCACTGACAGCTCGAACGATGAATTCTGTAATTAAATTTCTCTTCTATTGATGAAGTCCTGATAAAGAACACCCACTGTGACGTCATGAGGTCAAATAAGGTTATCCAAGGAAAGCCCCGAGTTATGGAATCTTAAACGACCGGAAGTAATTTCATAATCAGGAAAGGGCCCCATCCCAGGGCATTTCTGTCGGCCCATTTAACTATGATCACAACGTGTCACCATGGCAACCATATCACATCATAATTATGAAATCAGTTGGCTCTACTCAGGCGATCCAAGCTTTCTAAACTTTTTAACACAGTCTGATACTCTGGCAATCCTTGGTTTTCTGGATCTTCTAATACAATCCAGTACTCAGTCGATCTTTGGCTTTCTATATCTTCTACAATCTGGTACTCAGACAATCCTTGTCTTTCTATATCTTCTACAATCTGGTACTCAGTCGATCCTTGTCTTTCTATATCTTCTACAATCTGGTACTCAGTCAATCCTTGTCTTTCTAAAACGTCTAATACAATCCGGCAATGTCTAGAACGTTTTCAAACCGGTACTGTCTAAAACTAACACAATCCAGTACTGTCTAAAACTAACACAATCCGGTACTGTCTAAAACTAACACAATCCGGTACTGTTAAAACTAACACAATCGGATTGCTACTAACACAATCCGGTTTTGTCTAAAACTAACACAATCCGGTATTGTCTAAGACTAACACAATCCAGTATTGTCTAAAACAACACAATCCAGTACTGTCTAAAACTAACACAATCCGGTACTGTCTAAATATAAAAAACTGACATTAGTTCTTTCGCTGCTCAATACTGACAACACATTAGCTAATGTCGCCAATACAAACACACTAATGTCACGCAATATAACACAATACACACACACTACAGTCACACAATACAAACACACTAACTACACACAACAAATACACTAAAGTCACACAAATACAACCCAGATAAAGTACACACATACAAACAGATGAAAGTACACATACAAACAATAAAGTACACATACAAACAGATAAAGTTACACATACAAACAGATGAAAGTTCAACAAACACACTAATACAAACAGATGAAAGTTACACACATACACACAAATGAAAGTTACACACATACACACAAATGAAAGTTACACACATACAAACAAATGAAAGTTACACACATACAAACAGATGAAAGTTACACACATACAAACAGATAAGTTACACATACAAACACTAATACAAACAGATGAAAGTCACACAAATACAACAGATGAAGTTACACATACACACAAATGAAAGTTACACACATACAAACAGATGAAAGTTACACATGTACAAACAGATGAAAGTTACACACATACACACAAATGAAAGTTACACACATACAAACAGATGAAAGTTACACACATACACACATATGAAAGTTACACACATACAAACAGATGAAAGTAACACATACACACAGATGAAAGTTACAAAATACAAATACTAAGTGACCACATACAAACACACTAAACTACACACATACAAACAGATGAAAGTTACACACATACAAACAGATGAAAGTTACATACTACAAACATACTAAAGTGACCCATACAAACACACTAAAGTCACAACATACAAACACACTAAAGTGACACACATACAAACACATAAAGTTACACATACAAACACACTAAAGTACACACATACAAACACACTAAAGTTACACACATACAAACAGACTAAAGTCACACACATACAAACACACTAAAGTGACACACATACAAACACACTAAAGTCACACACATACAAACACACTAAAGTGACACACATACAAACATACTAAAGTCACAAACATAAAATAAAAACATACAAACATACAAATACACTAAAGTCACACACTAATACAACCAAATGAAAGTTACAAAAATACAAACAGATGAAAGTTATACATATACAAACAGATGAAAATTACACACATACAAACAGATGAAAGTTACACACATACAAACAGATGAAAGTTACACACATACAAACAGATGAAAGTTACACACATACAAACAGATGAAAGTTACACTCATACAAACATACTAAAGTGACCCACATACAAACATACTAAAGTGACACACATACAAACATACTAAAGTGACCCACATACAAACACACTAAAGTTACACACATACAAACAGATGAAAGTTACACACATACAAACAGATGAAAGTTACACACATACAAACAGATGAAAGTTACACAAACACAAACAGATGAAAGTTACACACATACAAACAGATGAAAGTTACACACATACAAACATACTAAAGTGACCCACATACAAACATACTAAAGTGACCCACATACAAACATACTAAAGTGACACACATACAAACATACTAAAGTGACCCACATACAAACACACTAAAGTCACACACATACAAACACACTAAAGTTATACACATACAAACACACTAAAGTTACACACATATAAACATAGGAAAATCACCCACACACAGCCCCCATACAAACTCCGCGCAAATTCGACACAATCCCCACACAAATCCGACTCATACACCACACAAACCCCACAAAACCTCACACAAACCCCACACAAACACACACACAAAACTCCACACAAACACACACACAAACCCCACACAAACACACACACAAACACACACACAAACCCCACACAACTATTACCTTTAGTGATGAAGAAAATGAAATATTCCAGAAAAATAATTTGTTTCAAATTGTTTAATATCCACGCTCGGTCGTTGGCTCGGTCGTTGGCTCGCTCGTTGGCTCGATCGCTCGGTGGCACAGATAGAGAAGAAGGAACCACCAACTAAACAGTCAAAGTCAACACTGAACAATTATGAGATCCATGCGATGTCCTAGTAGAAGATATACAGAGCCGGGAGATTAGAGAGGAGAGTTCTAGGTCGTCTGTGGAACGCGGGGAATTCTGTCTGTATAGAGATTCCCTGGCAGACGTCACCATTGACGACAGACAGAAAAGACTGAGACAATAATATTGTGTAGCGAGACGCGTCTACAGATTATTCAATAAGATTTCTTCATAAACAGACAAGAATGCTTTTGTGAAATTTGAACAAACAAATAACAGTGGTCATAATCTTCACTCTAAAACTGGCTAATATCAAGAGGAATCAATGAGATACACCTTTCTTGTTGTGCTACGCCGCCACAGAAGACGCGGTATTACTGGCATTATAGACAGTTTTCAATAGTTCTATTGCAAGAATAAGCAGGGAAAGACAGAGAATTATTCAGTTCAGACTTGCATACAAATTCTTTCTGATAATCTTTCTTTGACTGGTTTTTTTTAGTCTTCTATAATCTTTGTCTTCTTCTACTTCTTCAGCGAATGTGTCTTCTTTAATCTTCTTCTTCTTCTTCTTCAGCTTCTTCTTCTTCTTCTTCTTCTGCTTCTTCTTCTCTTCTTCTTACGAACGCGTCTTCTATAATCTTCTTCTTCAGCGAATGCGTCTTCTATAATCTGATCAATATCTTGTTTATTTTGGTAAATTTCTTTTTTAATGCAACCTTTATGTATTAGATGATTCTCTTCTCTCTCCTCTCTCTCTCTCTCTACTCCTCTCTCTCTCTCTACTCCTCTCTGTCTCTACTCCTCTCTGTCTCTACTCATCTCTCTCTACCTCTCTCTATTTCCGTCCAAGTCATGTATATATTTTAGTTGTTTAATATTTAATTCTATGATTTATGCGAACGTCTGTCTCCGAAGTATAATGTACTCCACTATTCCTCCATACACTCCACTATTCCTCCACGTACTCCACTATTCCTCCACGTACTCCACTATTCCTTCATACACTCCACTATTCCTCCACATACTCCACTATTCCTCCATACACTCCACTATTTCTCCATACACTCCACTATTCCTCCACGTACCTTTTCTAACCAAGAACTGCTTACAAGAACTGTCAACAAGAGAATATGAACACCATCATACAAATACTATCTCTAACCAAGAACTTGCTTACAAGAACTGTCAACAAGAGAATATGAACACCATCATCTAGAAGAGAAGATGGAGATAGATTGGACATGTGATACGCATTGAGACTACCTCTTTTGTCATGACAACTGCACTGAGATGGGCACCAGTAGGTAAACGAAAATGGGGAAGGCCTGAAAAGAACAGGGAGGAGAACAGTAGAACAAGAACTGAAAGAAATGAATCACAGCTGGAACACAATACAGAGAACGGCAGAGTAGAATGGTTGTGCATTTATTGCTGCCCTAAACTCCAGGGGCGTCACAAGAGAAATAAGTCTGCCCTAATCTCCAGGGGCGTCACAAGAGAAATAAGTCTGCCCTAATCTCCAGGGGCGTCACAAGAGAAATAAGTCTGCCCTAATCTCCAGGGGCGTCACAAGAGAAATAAGTCTGCCCTAATCTCCAGGGGCGTCACAAGAGAAATAAGTTTACTACAATATAGAGTTCGCAGTCTCCTTCTAATGTACACACATATACACATAAAACCTGCACATATAAATGTGCATGAGATATGCATACTATCATGACACATATATGTCTGGTGAGCTGTACTAGTCAACGGATGCTAGCCTTTCTGTGGGTGTATGGTCTGTGTATTGCGCATCTGTGTGTGTATACGTCTGTGTATGTGCGCATCTATGTGCTGTAGGTCTGTGTGTTGTGTGCGCTGCTGTGTAGTGCTGTGCTCTGTGTGTGTTGTCGTCTGTGTGTGTGTGCGTCTGTGTGTTCGTCTGTGTGTGTGTCTGTGTGTGTGTGTGTGCGTCTGTGTGTGTGTGCGTCTGTGTGTAGTGCGTCTGTGTGTGTGTGTCTGTGTGTATGTGTGGTCTGTGTGTGTGTGTGCGTCTGTGTGTGTGTGTCTGTGGTGGTGTAGCGTGTGTGTAGTAGGCAGTATTGTGTAGAAGGTGTCTGTGTGTGTGTGATGTTGTGGCAGAGTAAATGTGAGCAGATAGCTGCGAGGAATAGTAGAGAGTGTTAGAGACAGAGTGAAATAGAGCATTGTGAGACAGAGTGAAATATTGTGAGACAGAGGAAATATTGTGAGACAGAGTGAAATATCGTGAGACAGAGTGAAATATTGTGGAGACAGAGTGAAATATTGTGACAGAGAACATTGTGGCAGTGAAATATTGGAGACAGAGTGAAATATTGTGGAGACAGAGTGAAATATTGGGGAGACAGAGTGAAATATTGTGGAGACAGAGTGAAATATTGGGGAGACAGAGTGAAATATCGTGAGACAGAGTGAAATATTGTGGAGACAGAGTGAAATATTGTGGAGACAGAGTGAAATATCGTGAGACAGAGTGAAATATTGTGGAGACAGAGTGAAATATTGTGAGACAGAGTGAAATATTGTGAGACAGAGTGAAATATTGTGAGACAGAGTGAAATATGTGAGACAGAGTGAAATATTGTGAGACAGAGTGAAATATCGTGAGACAGAGTGAAATATTGTGGAGACAGAGTGAAATATTGTGGAGACAGAGTGAAATATGTGGAGACAGAGTGAAATATTGTGGAGACAGAGTGAAATATTGTGAGCAGGAAATGTGAAAGTGAAATATGTGGAGACAGAGTGAAATAGGTGAGACAGAGTGAAATATTGTGGAGACAGAGTGAAATATTGTGGAGACAGAGTGAAATATTGTGGAGACAGAGTGAAATATTGTGGAGACAGAGTGAAATATGTGGAGACAGAGTGAAATATGGTGAGACAGAGTGAAATATTGTGGAGACAGAGTGAAATATTGTGAGAAGAGTGAAATATGTGAGACAGAGTGAAATATTGTGGAGACAGAGTATTCAGAGTGAAATATTGTGAGACAGAGTGAAATATCGTGAGACAGAGTGAAATATTGTGGAGACAGAGTGAAATAGGGAGACAGAGTGAAATATCGTGAGACAGAGTGAAATATTGTGGAGACAGAGTGAAATATTGTGGAGACAGAGTGAAATATCGTGAGACAGAGTGAAATATTGTGGAGACAGAGTGAAATATTGTGGAGACAGAGTGAAATATTGTGAGACAGAGTGAAATTTTGAAGAGTGAAATGTAGACAGAGTGAAATATTGTGGAGACAGAGTGAAATATTGTGGAGACAGAGTGAAATATTGTGGAGACAGAGTGAAATATTGTGGAGACAGAGTGAAATATTGTGGAGACAGAGTGAAATATTGTGGAGACAGAGTGAAATATTGTGGAGACAGAGTGAAATATTGTGGAGACAGAGTGAAATATCGTGAGACAGAGTGAAATATTGTGGAGACAGAGTGAAATATTGTGGAGACAGAGTGAAATATTGTGGAGACAGAGTGAAATATTGTGGAGACAGAGTGAAATATTGTGGGACAGAGGAATATTGTGAGAAGATGAAATATTGTGAGACAGAGTGAAATATTGTGGAGACAGAGTGAAATAGTGGAGACAGAGTGAAATATTGGGGAGACAGAGTGAAATATTGTGGAGACAGAGTGAATATATGGAGACATGATATGTGAGAAACAGAGAAGAGGAAATATTGTGAGACAGAGAAATATGAGACAGAGTGAAATATTGTGGAGACAGAGTGAAATATTGTGGAGACAAGTGAAATATGTGAGACAGAGTGAATATGTGAGACAGAGTGAAATATTGTGGAGACAGAGTGAAATATTGTGGAGACAGAGTGAAATATTGTGGAGACAGAGTGAAATATTGTGGAGACAGAGTGAAATAGTGAGACAGAGTGAAATATTGTGGAGACAGAGTGAAATATTGTGGAGACAGAGTGAAATATTGTGGAGAGGGTGAAATATTGTGGAGACAGAGTGAAATATAGTGGAGACAGAGTGAAATATTGTGGAGACAGAGTGAAATATTGTGAGCAAAGTGAAATATTGTGGAGAGAGTGAAATAGCGTGAGACAGAGTGAAATATTGTGGAGACAGAGTGAAATATTGTGGAGACAGAGTGAAATATTGTGGAAACAGAGTGAAATATTGTGGAGACAGAGAGAAATATTGTGGAGACAGAGTGAAATAGGTGAGACAGAGTGAAATATTGTGGAGACAGAGTGAAATATCGTGAGACAGAGTGAAATATTGTGGAGACAGAGTGAAATATTGTGGAGACAGAGTGAAATAGGTGAGACAGAGTGAAATATTGTGGAGACAGAGTGAAATATTGTGAGACAGAGTGAAATATTGTGGGAGAGATGGAAGAAGGTGAGACAGAGTGAAATATTGTGGAGACAGAGTGAAATATTGTGAGACAGAGTGAAATATCGTGAGACAGAGTGAAATATTGTGGAGACAGAGTGAAATATTGTGGAGACAGAGAGAAATATTGTGGAGACAGAGTGAAATATTGTGGAGACAGAGTGAAATATTGTGGAGACAGAGTGAAATATTGTGGAGACAGAGTGAAATATTGTGGAGACAGAGTGAAATATTGTGGAGACAGAGTGAAACATTGTGGAGACAGAGTGAAATATTGTGGAGACAGAGTGAAATAGCGTGAGACAGAGTGAAATATCGTGAGACAGAGTGAAATATTGTGGAGACAGAGTGAAATATTGTGGAGAGGGTGAAATATTGTGGAGACAGAGTGAAATATGGTGGAGACAGAGTGAAATATTGTGGAGACAGAGTGAAATATTGTGGAGCCAAAGTGAAATATTGTGGAGAGAGTGAAATAGCGTGAGACAGAGTGAAATATCGTGAGACAGAGTGAAATATTGTGGAGACAGAGTGAAATATTGTGGAAACAGAGTGAAATATTGTGGAGACAGAGTGAAATATTGTGAGACAGAGTGAAATAGGTGAGACAGAGTGAAATATTGTGGAGACAGAGTGAAATATTGTGGAGACAGAGTGAAATATTGTGGAGACAGAGTGAAATATTGTGGAGACAGAGTGAAATAGCGTGAGACAGAGTGAAATATTGTGGAGACAGAGTGAAATATTGTGGAGACAGAGTGAAATATTGTGGAGAGAGTGAAATAGCGTGAGACAGAGTGAAATATTGTGGAGACAGAGTG
The DNA here is from genome assembly GCA_020796225.1 of Arion vulgaris. Lineage (NCBI taxonomy): Eukaryota > Metazoa > Mollusca > Gastropoda > Stylommatophora > Arionidae > Arion > Arion vulgaris. The sequence goes on along the minus strand of CM036778.1, from coordinate 20,447,151 downwards.
AAATATTGTGGAGACAGAGTGAAATATTGTGGAGACAGAGTGAAATATTGTGGAGACAGAGTGAAATATTGTGGAGACAGAGTGAAATATCGTGAGACAGAGTGAAATATTGTGGAGACAGAGTGAAATATTGTGGAGACAGAGTGAAACATTGTGGAGACAGAGTGAAATATTGTGGAGACAGAGTGAAATAGCGTGAGACAGAGTGAAATATTGTGGAGACAGAGTGAAATATTGTGGAGACAGAGTGAAATATTGTGGAGAGGGTGAAATATTGTGGAGACAGAGTGAAATATAGTGGAGACAGAGTGAAATATTGTGGAGACAGAGTGAAATATTGTGGAGCCAAAGTGAAATATTGTGGAGAGAGTGAAATAGTGAGACAGAGTGAAATATTGTGGAGACAGAGTGAAATATTGTGGAGACAGAGTGAAATATTGTGGAGACAGAGTGAAATATTGTGAGACAGAGTGAAATATTGTGAGACAGAGTGAAATATCGTGAGACAGAGTGAAATATTGTGGAGACAGAGTGAAATATTGTGGAGACAGAGTGAAATAGCGTGAGACAGAGTGAAATAGCGTGGAGACAGAGTGAAATAGCGTGAGACAGAGTGAAATAGCGGGGAGACAGAATAAGGGTGTATGTAAGTTTTATACAGTGAGAGAGAGAAAGCTGTTCAGTAGGAAAGGTATCACGCTACAACTATGGGATACGAACCTTGTAACCATGTACCTACATACCTATTATACTGACTATTACACAATTGCGGTTCTGACATAAATTTTATAGTACAGATATTATTCACACCTCCTTCGTTGCATGTTGTTAGTTGCATGTTGTTTGTTGCATGTTGTTAGTTGCATGTTGTTGGTTCCATGTTGTTTGTTGCATGTTGTTTGTTGCATGTTGTTTGTTGCATGTTGTTGCATGTTGTTGGTTGCATGTTGTTGCATGTTGTTTGTTGCATGGTGTTTTTCTTTCAAGTTGCATGTTGTGTGTTGCATGTTGTTGGTTGCATGTTGTTTGTTGCATGTTGTTGGTTGCATGTTGTTGGTTGCATGTTGTTGCATGTTGTCTGTTGCAAGTTGTTAGTTGCATATTGTTGCATGTTTGTCTGTTGCATGTTGTTAGTTGCATGTTGTTAGTTGCATGTTGTTAGTTGCATGTTTGTCTGTTGCATGTTGTTAGTTGCATGTTGTCTGTTGCATGTTGTTAGTTGCATGTTGTTGATTGCATGTTGTTAGTTGCATGTTGTTAGCTGCATGTTGTTGGTTGCATGTTGTTCGTTGCATGTTGTTAGTTGCATGTTTGTCTGTTGCATGTTGTTAATTGCATGTTGTTGGTTGCATGTTGTTAGTTGCATGTTGTTAGTTGCATGTTGTTGGTTGCTTGTTGTTAGTTGCATGTTGTTAGTTGCATGTTTGTCTGTTGCATGTTGTTAGTTGCATGTTGTTGATTGCATGTTGTTAGTTGCATGTTTGTCTGTTGCATGTTGTTAGTTGCATGTCGTTGATTGCATGTTGTTAGTTGCATGTTTGTCTGTTGCATGTTGTCTGTTGCATGTGTTAGTTGATGTTGTTGGTTGCATGTTGTTAGTTGCATGTTTGTCTGTTGCATGTTGTTAGTTGCATGTTGTTGGTTGCATGTTGTTAGTTGCATGTTTGTCTGTTGCATGTTGTTAGTTGCATGTTGTTGGTTGCATGTTGTTAGTTGCATGTTGTTAGTTGCATGTTTGTCTGTACAACTAAAGGATATAAAGAAGAAGAAGTGACCTCATTGCACCGGGGATATCCATATGACCCCGTCCCTGTCAGATGAAATGCCACGCCATCTACCGACAGTCTTGCACAAGCACGAACTCCGTAGCTCCAGCAATAATTCTAGGGATTTCATAAAAGATATTGCACATGTGATTTGGTCGGATTCAAGCCCCCAACCTTCAGAACGACAGACAAACGACTTAACTACTTGACCATATCAACCTCCTTGTTTGTACCACAATTGACGTACGACTTGACCACTTGACCATATTGACCTCCTTGTTTGTACCACAATTGACGTACGACTTGACCATATTGACCTCCTTGTTTGTACCACAATTGACGTACGACTTGACCATATTGACCTCCTTGTTTGTACCACAATTGACGTACGACTTGACCATATTGACCTCCTTGTTTGTACCACAATTGACGTACGACTTGACCATATTGACCTCCTTGTTTGTACCACAATTGACGTCTAGTTTCATCTGATGTTGACAGGTATATAATGATGACCTACATGAAAGTATTATGTGACCTCCGACAACGTATGACATTTGTTCCATTTGCCTGCATTTGTTTGTTGCTCTTTCGTTTCAGACACAGACAAAATATTTTATTTGTTCCAACAACAAGTTTCCGGTTCCGGTGTAACCGTCTGTACAACTTTGGCCGTATGACGACACTTTCTATATTTAGCTGGTTGTCACAGAAACAAATGCTAGAAATACCAAAATATCATGGCGGCCTACGACAACTAACAATGCTAATTTCCTGTCTTTGTCAAATGGCAAAACAAAAAAAAACATCACCAAATAGCTCACAGAACCGGGATACCAGCAATGATATGTGTGTTTTAAGCCTGTGGATGCAGATATCATGTTTAACTGAAGACGATCGAATATGTAACAAGATCACGAGAAGTCCATCGCGTGCAGTTGGTGTCAGCTGTCATTTTTTATGTGTAGACGTCTGTAAAATGTGTTGTTGTAGTTTTGGTTGATAATGATGCTGGTGTGGTTTGTGGTGTTGCTGTTGTTAGCCAAAGTATGACGTTGTGTCCACAAGATAGTTTGTGTGTGTGTCTGTGTGTGTGTGTGTGCGTGCATGCATGTGTGTGCACGTGTGTGTGTGCGTGTGGGTATGTGTGTGTGTGGACTGTTTCACAGTTTGTTTATGTGGCTATTTATAGATTACAGAATAACATACACAGAGAGGATGGGGGCATAGATGATGTACATAGGGGCAATTGAGAACAACATACACACAGAGAGGATGGTAGGGGCATAGAGGAGACATAAAGGGGAAATGAGAACAACTTAAACGCGCAGAGAGGATGGGGGACATAAAGGAGACATAAAGGAGCAACTGAGAACAACGTATACAAACAGAGGATGGGGGAGCACAGAGGGAACACAGGTGTATATGAGAACAGCAAAAACACATACACACAGAGGAAGGGGCCTAGAGGATGTACACAGAGGACGGGGCCTAGAGGATGTACACAGAGGACGGGGCCTAGAGGATGTACACAGAGGACGGGGCCTAGAGGATGTACACAGAGGAAAGGGCCTAGAGGACCCCAGGACAAAAGAAACAGGTATACACAAATGATGGGGGAGCATAGAAGGACACATTCGAATAATAGACACATACATATGTATAGAGAATGAGGGAACACATACAAATGTACAGAGAATGAGGGGACACATACATATGTACAGAGAATGAGGGAACACATACAAATGTACAGAGAATGAGAGAGAACACATACATATGTACAGAGAATGAGAGAGAACACATACATATGTACAGAGAATGAGGAAACACATACATATGTACAGAGAATGAGGGAACACATACATATGTACAGAGAACGAGGGAACACATACATATGTACAGAGAATGAGGGAACACATAAAAATGTACAGAGAATGAGAGGGAACACATACATATGTACAGAGAATGAAGGGACATAGATGGACTTCGTTTGAAACACTTACATATCTCTCTATGACTAAAGTGTTGAAACACTGACAGAACTCTCTATGACTAAAGTGTTGAAACACTGACAGAACTCTCTATGACTAAAGTGTTGAAACACTGACAGAACTCTCTATAACTAAAGTGTTGAAACACTTACAGAACTCTCTATGACTAAAGTGTTGAAACACTTACAGAACTCTCTATGACTAAAGTGTTGAAACACTGACAGAACTCTCTATGACTAAAGTGTTGAAACACTGACAGAACTCTCTATGACTAAAGTGTTGAAACACTGACAGAACTCTAAGACTAAAGTGTTGAAACACTGACAGAACTCTCTATGACTAAAGTGTTGAAACACTGACAGAACTCTCTATGACTAAAGTGTTGAAACACTGACAGAACTCTCTATGACTAAAGTGTTGAAACACTTACAGAACTCTCTATGACTAAAGTGTTGAAACACTGACAGAACTCTCTATGACTAAAGTGTTGAAACACTGACAGAACTCTCTATGACTAAAGTGTTGAAACACTTACAGAACTCTCTATGACTAAAGTGTTGAAACACTGACAGAACTCTCTATGACTAAAGTGTTGAAACACTGACAGAACTCTCTATGACTAAAGTGTTGAAACACTGACAGAACTCTCTATGACTAAAGTGTTGAACCACTGACAGAACTCTCTATGACTAAAGTGTTGAAACACTGACAGAACTCTCTATGACTAAAGTGTTGAAACACTGACAGAACTCTCTATGACTAAAGTGTTGAAACACAGATCTCTCTATGACTAAAGTGTTGAAACACTGACAGAACTCTCTATGACTAAAGTGTTGAAACACAGATCTCTCTATGACTAAAGTGTTGAAACACTGACAGAACTCTCTATGACTAAAGTGTTGAAACACTGACAGAACTCTCTATGACTAAAGTGTTGAAACACAGATCTCTCTATGACTAAAGTGTTGAAACACTGACAGAACTCTCTATGACTAAAGTGTTGAAACACAGATCTCTCTATGACTAAAGTGTTGAAACACTGACAGAACTCTCTATGACTAAAGTGTTGAAACACTGACAGAACTCTCTATGACTAAAGTGTTGAAACACAGATCTCTCTATGACTAAAGTGTTGAAACACTGACAGAACTCTCTATGACTAAAGTGTTGAAACACTGACAGAACTCTCTATGACTAAAGTGTTGAAACACAGATCTCTCTATGACTAAAGTGTTGAAACACTGACAGAACTCTCTATGACTAAAGTGTTGAAACACTGACAGAACTCTCTATGACTAAAGTGTTGAAACACTGACAGAACTCTCTATGACTAAAGTGTTGAAACACTGACAGAACTCTCTATGACTAAAGTCTTGAAACACTGACAGAACTCTCTATGACTAAAGTGTTGAAACACTGACAGAACTCTCTATGACTAAAGTGTTGAAACACTGACAGAACTCTCTATGACTAAAGTGTTGAAACACTGACAGAACTCTCTATGACTAAAGTGTTGAAACACAGATCTCTCTATGACTAAAGTGTTGAAACACTGACAGAACTCTCTATGACTAAAGTGTTGAAACACAGATCTCTCTATGACTAAAGTGTTGAAACACTGACAGAACTCTCTATGACTAAAGTGTTGAAACACTGACAGAACTCTCTATGACTAAAGTGTTGAAACACAGATCTCTCTATGACTAAAGTGTTGAAACACTGACAGAACTCTCTATGACTAAAGTGTTGAAACACAGATCTCTCTATGACTAAAGTGTTGAAACACTGACAGAACTCTCTATGACTAAAGTGTTGAAACACTGACAGAACTCTCTATGACTAAAGTGTTGAAACACAGATCTCTCTATGACTAAAGTGTTGAAACACTGACAGAACTCTCTATGACTAAAGTGTTGAAACACTGACAGAACTCTCTATGACTAAAGTGTTGAAACACAGATCTCTCTATGACTAAAGTGTTGAAACACTGACAGAAGTCTCTATGACTAAAGTGTTGAAACACTGACAGAACTCTCTATGACTAAAGTGTTGAAACACAGATCTCTCATAGACTAAAGTGTTGAAACACAGATCTCTCTATGACTAAAGTGTTGAAACACTGACAGAACTCTCTATGACTAAAGTGGTGAAACACTGACAGAACTCTCTATGACTAAAGTGGTGAAACACTGACAGAACTCTCTATGACTAAAGTGTTGAAACACAGATCTCTCTATGACTAAAGGTGAAACACAGATCTCTATGACTAAAGTTAAACATGACAGAACTCTCTATGACTAAAGTGTTGAAACACTGACAGAACTCTCTATGACTAAAGTGTTGAAACACTGACAGAACTCTCTATGACTAAAGTGTTGAAACACTGACAGAACTCTCTATGACTAAAGTGTTGAAACACTGACAGAACTCTCTATGACTAAAGTGTTGAAACACTGACAGAACTCTCTATGACTAAAGTGTTGAAACACTGACAGAACTCTCTATGACTAAAGTGTTGAAACACTGATATAACTCTCTATGACTAAAGTGTTGAAACACTGACAGAACTCTCTATGACTAAAGTGTTGAAACACTGACAGAACTCTCTATGACTAAAGTGTTGAAACACTGACAGAACTCTCTATGACTAAAGTGTTGAAACACTGACAGAACTCTCTATGACTAAAGTGTTGAAACACTGACAGAACTCTCTATGACTAAAGTGTTGAAACACTGACAGAACTCTCTATGACTAAAGTGTTGAAACACTGACAGAACTCTCTATGACTAAAGTGTTGAAACACTGATATAACTCTCTATGACTAAAGTGTTGAAACACTGACAGAACTCTCTATGACTAAAGTGTTGAAACACTGACAGAACTCTCTATGACTAAAGTGTTGAAACACTGACATAACTCTCTATGACTAAGTGTTGAAACACTGACAGAACTCTCTATGACTAAAGTGTTGAAACACTGACAGAACTCTCTATGACTAAAGTGTTGAAACACTGACAGAACTCTCTATGACTAAAGTGTTGAAACACTGACAGAACTCTCTATGACTAAAGTGTTGAAACACTGACAGAACTCTCTATGACTAAAGTGTTGAAACACTGACAGAACTCTCTATGACTAAAGTGTTGAAACACTGACAGAACTCTCTATGACTAAAGTGTTGAAACACTGACAGAACTCTCTATGACTAAAGTGTTGAAACACTGACAGAACTCTCTATGACTAAAGTGTTGAAACACTTACAGAACTCTCTATGACTAAAGTGTTGAAACACAGAACTCTCTATGACTAAAGTGTTGAAACACTGAAAGAACTCTCTATGACTAAAGTGTTGAAACACTGACAGAACTCTCTATGACTAAAGTGTTGAAACACTGACAGAACTCTCTATGACTAAAGTGTTGAAACACTGACAGAACTCTCTATGACTAAAGTGTTGAAACACTGACAGAACTCTCTATGACTAAAGTGTTGAAACACTGACAGAACTCTCTATGACTAAAGTGTTGAAACACTGACAGAACTCTCTATGACTAAAGTGTTGAAACACTGACAGAACTCTCTATGACTAAAGTGTTGAAACACTGACAGAACTCTCTATGACTAAAGTGTTGAAACACTGACAGAACTCTCTATGACTAAAGTGTTGAAACACTGACAGAACTCTCTATGACTAAAGTGTTGAAACACTGACAGAACTCTCTATGACTAAAGTGTTGAAACACTGACAGAACTCTCTATGACTAAAGTGGTGAAACACTGACAGAACTCTCTATGACTAAAGTGTTGAAACACTGACAGAACTCTCTATGACTAAAGTGTTGAAACACTGACAGAACTCTCTATGACTAAAGTGTTGAAACACAGATCTCTCTATGACTAAAGTGTTGAAACAGAGATCTCTCTATGACTGAAGTGTTGAAACACTGACAGAACTCTCTATGACTAAAGTGTTGAAACACAGATCTCTCTATGACTAAAGTGTTGAAACACTGACAGAACTCTCTATGACTAAAGTGTTGAAACACTTACAGTACTCTCTATGACTAAAGTGTTGAAACACTGACAGAACTCTCTATGACTAAAGTGTTGAAACACTGACAGAACTCTCTATGACTAAAGTGTTGAAACACTGACAGAACTCTCTATGACTAAAGTGTTGAAACACTGACAGAACTCTCTATGACTAAAGTGTTGAAACACTGACAGAACTCTCTATGACTAAAGTGTTGAAACACTGACAGAACTCTCTATGACTAAAGTGTTGAAACACTGACAGAACTCTCTATGACTAAAGTGTTGAAACACTGACAGAACTCTCTATGACTAAAGTGTTGAAACACTGACAGAACTCTCTATGACTAAAGTGTTGAAACACTGACAGAACTCTCTATGACTAAAGTGTTGAAACACTGACAGAACTCTCTATGACTAAAGTGTTGAAACACTGACAGAACTCTCTATGACTAAAGTGTTGAAACACTGAAAGAACTATCTATGACTAGAGTGTTGAAACACTGACAGAACTCTCTATGACTAAAGTGTTGAAACACTGACAGAACTCTCTATGACTAAAGTGTTGAAACACTGACAGAACTCTCTATGACTAAAGTGTTGAAACACTGACATTCTTCTATGACTAAAGTGTTGAAACACTGACAGAACTCTCTATGACTAAAGTGTTGAAACACTGACAGAACTCTCTATGACTAAAGTGTTGAAACACTGACAGAACTCTCTATGACTAAAGTGTTGAAACACTTACAGAACTCTCTATGACTAAAGTGTTGAAACACTTACAGAACTCTCTATGACTAAAGTGTTGAAACACTGACAGAACTATCTATGACTAAAGTGTTGAAACACTGACAGAACTCTCTATGACTAAAGTGTTGAAACACTGACAGAACTCTCTATGACTAAAGTGTTGAAACACTGACAGAACTCTCTATGACTAAATTGTTGAAACACTGACAGAACTCTCTATGACTAAAGTGTTGAAACACTGACAGAACTCTCTATGACTAAAGTGTTGAAACACAGATCTCTCTATGACTAATGTGTTGAAACACAGATCTCTCTATGACTAATGTGTTGAAACACAGATCTCTCTATGACTAAAGTGTTGAAACACAGATCTCTCTATGACTAAAGTGTTGAAACACTGACAGAACTCTCTATGACTAAAGTGTTGAAACACTTACAGAACTCTCTATGACTAAAGTGTTGAAACACTGACAGAACTCTCTATGACTAAAGTGTTGAAACACTGACAGAACTCTCTATGACTAAAGTGTTGAAACACTGACAGAACTCTCTATGACTAAAGTGTTGAAACACTGACAGAACTCTCTATGACTAAAGTGTTGAAACACTGACAGAACTCTCTATGACTAAAGTGTTGAAACACTGACAGAACTCTCTATGACTAAAGTGTTGAAACACTGACAGAACTCTCTATGACTAAAGTGTTGAAACACTGACAGATCTCTCTATGACTAAAGTGTTGAAACACAGATCTCTCTATGACTAAAGTGTTGAAACACTGACAGAACTCTCTATGACTAAAGTGTTGAAACACAGATCTCTCTATGACTAAAGTGTTGAAACACTGACAGAACTCTCTATGACTAAAGTGTTGAAACACTTACAGAACTCTCTATGACTAAAGTGTTGAAACACTGACAGAACTCTCTATGACTAAAGTGTTGAAACACTGACAGAACTCTCTATGACTAAAGTGTTGAAACACTGACAGAACTCTCTATGACTAAAGTGTTGAAACACAGATCTCTCTATGACTAAAGTGTTGAAACACAGATCTCTCTATGACTAAAGTGTTGAAACACTGACAGAACTCTCTATGACTAAAGTGTTGAAACACTTACAAAACTCTCTATGACTAAAGTGTTGAAACACTGACAGAACTCTCTATGACTAAAGTGTTGAAACACTGACAGAACTCTCTATGACTAAAGTGTTGAAACACTGACATAACTCTCTATGACTAAAGTGTTGAAACACTGACAGAACTCTCTATGACTAAAGTGTTGAAACACTGACAGAACTCTCTATGACTAAAGTGTTGAAACACTGACAGAACTCTCTATGACTAAAGTGTTGAAACACTGACAGATCTCTCTATGACTAAAGTGTTGAAACACAGATCTCTCTATGACTAAAGTGTTGAAACACTGACAGAACTCTCTATGACTAAAGTGTTGAAACACTGACAGAACTCTCTATGACTAAAGTGTTGAAACACAGATCTCTCTATGACTAAAGTGTTGAAACACTGACAGAACTCTCTATGACTAAAGTGTTGAAACACTTACAGAACTCTCTATGACTAAAGTGTTGAAACACTGACAGAACTCTCTATGACTAAAGTGTTGAAACACTGACAGAACTCTCTATGACTAAAGTGTTGAAACACTGACAGAACTCTCTATGACTAAAGTGTTGAAACACTTACAGAACTCTCTATGACTAAAGTGTTGAAACACTGACAGAACTCTCTATGACTAAAGTGTTGAAACACTGACAGAACTCTCTATGACTAAAGTGTTGAAACACTGACAGCACTCTCTATGACTAAAGTGTTGAAACACTGACAGAACTCTCTATGACTAAAGTGTTGAAACACTGACAGAACTCTCTATGACTAAAGTGTTGAAACACTGACAGAACTCTCTATGACTAAAGTGTTGAAACCCTGACAGAACTCTCTATGACTAAAGTGTTGAAACACTTACAGAACTCTCTATGACTAAAGTGTTGAAACACTTACAGAACTCTCTATGACTAAAGTGTTGAAACACTGACAGAACTCTCTATGACTAAAGTGTTGAAACACTGACAGAACTCTCTATGACTAAAGTGTTGAAACACTGACAGAACTCTCTATGACTAAAGTGTTGAAACACTGACAGAACTCTCTATGACTAAAGTGTTGAAACACTGACAGAACTCTCTATGACTAAAGTGTTGAAACACTGACAGAACTCTCTATGACTAAAGTGTTGAAACACTTACAGAACTCTCTATGACTAAAGTGTTGAAACACTTACAGAACTCTCTATGACTAAAGTGTTGAAACACTGACAGAACTCTCTATGACTAAAGTGTTGAAACACTGACAGAACTCTCTATGACTAAAGTGTTGAAACACTGACAGAACTCTCTATGACTAAAGTGTTGAAACACTGACAGAACTCTCTATGACTAAAGTGTTGAAACACTGACAGAACTCTCTATGACTAAAGTGTTGAAACACTGACAGAACTCTCTATGACTAAAGTGTTGAAACAAAGAAACAGACACTGGCGGTCTTGGTAGATATGGAGAAGGCTTTTGACACAGTCTGGAAAGAAGGATTAAGGCTAAAACTGCTCACCCTCGGCGTAAAGGGAAGAATGTACAATTGGCTCGATAGATACCTAGAGAACAGAACAGCAAGGGTTCAGGTTCAGGGTACAAAGTATGAAGGCCACACTGGAGCAAGGAGTTCCCCAAGGAGGAGTGCTCTCACCGACTCTCTTTCTAGTCTTCGTCAATGACATTGCAACATGCCTCCCAGAACGAGTTCACTCTGCCATGTATGCCGACGACTTGGCAATATGGGCGAGAGAAGAGTCAATGCCCACAGCAGAAAATCGACTGCAAGCTACATTAAATAACCTTGAAGTGTGGTCAGCAAAGTGGAATATAAAAATAAATCCTTCAAAGACCACTTACACTGTGTTCTCCCAGAATAACAAGGATTACAAGATAACGCTTAAAGTCAATGGGCAGAACCTCCCAGAAAATAAAACCCCAACGTACCTAGGAGTCACACTCGACAGAAAGCTGACTTGGTGCACCCAGATCGAGAATGCTACGGCAAAAGCGAGACACAGGCTAACAATGATGCGTAAACTCGCAGGTTCCACATGGGAGCAAACAGCAGAATTCTCAAGACACTTTACTCTGGTAGAGTGCGACCGGTCCTAGAGTACGGTATGGCAGCGTGGAGCAATGCATCGAACAAGCAATTCGCAAAAGTGAGCAGCAGTCAAAACCGGGCCCTACGCATTATCACTGGAGCCATAAAGTCCACGCCCATCAAGGCGATGGAGACCATCACAGGCATCCAACCAATGACTGACCGAAGGGACAAGAAAGTAGTAGTACTTGCGGAAAAACTCAAACGGCTCGAATCGCATCCAATGCATGAAAGAATGTTTCAATCAGGAAAGTGGAGAATACAGAGATCTAACTTCGTTAGAATCTCTAACGCACTGACCACAGACCACCCAGTCCTGTCCAAATGCACAGCTAAACCAATCCCGGCAATCGACAAGTGCCCGCCATGGAAAACAAAAATGCCAGAACTAATGGAATCAATCCCAGGCATAATGAGCAAAAGGGACCAAACGAACCTCGACAGAAAAACTGCAGCAGAAGAGTACATAGAATCAGAGTACCCTGAAAATGAGTGGACGCACGTCTACACGGACGGATCGGCAAATAACGCAATAAGCGATGGCGGAGGAGGAATAGTGCTTAAAATCTCCAAGAAAGTCACGGTCAAGAAAGCGATTGCAACTGGCAAATACTCGAATAACTACCGAGCTGAGGCAGAGGCAATCAAAAGGCGGCCGAAATGATCTTGGAGAGAAGAAACACTACACGCAACAAGGTCGTGATATTCACCGATGCTCTATCGGTCATCACGGCACTCAAATGCGTCGGCAAAACTGAGATGAATGAGCTCAAAACGTCCCTCGCTGAACTAACAAGTTCACTCAAACGCACTGTCATCCAGTGGATACCGTCACACTGCAACATTAAGGGAAACGAAGCGGCCGACAAGCTAGCCAAAGAGGGCGGGCGACTACCCCAGACTGATCTCGAGATCAGCTAGAGGAAGTCAAAACAACCATCGGTTCGCACTATCGAAGCAAGTGGGCAAAGACCACCCGCAGTACACAGACAGTGACGGATACTATGGTCTCTCGCGCAGTGAACAAGTTACCATATTTCGCCTCCGTACCGGCCACAACAAGCTCAGAGCCCACATGTTCCATAAATTTAAAATTGGCACAACTAGCCTGTGCCCATGCAATATGGCAGACATGACGGCAGAACACGTCTTGCAAGACTGTCCACGTTTAGCAGGTATACGAAAAGAGTACTGGCCACAACACACAGAGCTTCGCGAAAAGCTGTACGGAGGAACGGAGTCCCAAAAACAACAGTTAAATTCATGATAGAAGTTGGTCCATCAGGCTAGGCCGGGAACGCAAAGGAAGATCTCTCTATGACTAAAGTGTTGAAACACTGACAGAACTCTCTATGACTAAAGTGTTGAAACACAGATCTCTCTATGACTAAAGTGTTGAAACACTGACAGAACTCTCTATGACTAAAGTGTTGAAACACTGACAGAACTCTCTATGACTAAAGTGTTGAAACACTGACAGAACTCTCTATGACTAAAGTGTTGAAACACTGACAGAACTCTCTATGACTAAAGTGTTGAAACACTGACAGAACTCTCTATGACTAAAGTGTTGAAATTCTAAGTGATTTTGTTCGGAAGGTCGTGGGTTCGATCCGGGCCGCCATATTCTTTTCATGAATGTATTTTTTGTCGTAGATCCCTATTATTGTTGCCGAAGCTACGAAGCTCATGCTTTGTGCACTACTCTCTGAAGTTGGCGTGTCATATTTGCGGAAAGAGACCCAGCCATATAAGGAAACCTGGTACAATGAAGTAAAACCTTCGTCCGTAGATCTCCTTCAGACAACAATCAAATGATGACATCAAGTGTCTGTAGATCTCCTTCAGACAACAATCAAATGATGACATCAAGTGTCTGTAGATCTCCTTCAGACAACAATCAAATGATGACATCAAGTGTCTGTAGATCTCCCTTCAGACAACATTCAAATGATGACATCAAGTGTCTGTAGATATCCTTCAGACAACAATCAGATGATGACATCAAGTGTCTGTAGATCTCCTTCAGACAACAATCAAATTATGACATCAAGTGTCTGTAGATCTCCCTTCAGACAACAATCAGATGATGACATCAAGTGTCTGTAGATCTCCTTCAGACAACAATCAGATGATGACATCAAGTGTCTGTAGATCTCCTTCAGACAACAATCAGATGATGACATCAAGTGTCTGTAGATCTCCTTCAGACAACAATCAAATGATGACATCAAGTGTCTGTAGATCTCCTTCAGACAACAATCAGATGATGACATCAAGTGTCTGTAGATCTCCTTCAGACAACAATCAAATGATGACATCAAGTGTCTGTAGATATCCTTCAGACAACAATCAGATGATGACATCAAGTGTCTGTAGATCTCCCTTCAGACAACAATCAAATTATGACATCAAGTGTCTGTAGATCTCCTTCAGACAACAATCAAATGATGACATCAAGTGTCTGTAGATCTCCCTTCAGACAACAATCAAATGATGACATCAAGTGTCTGTAGATCTCCTTCAGACAACAATCAGATGATGACATCAAGTGTCCGCAGATCTCCTTCAGACAAAAATCAGATGATGACATCAAGTACCTGTAGATCTCCAATCAATGATTGCTGGATAATTCATGAGGTGGGCGGAGGGGGCGGAGTGGAGGGGTCATCTATAAGAAGTGACGGACGCGCGTGTAATAATCATCGATATATTTATACATTCCCGACATCACATCGAAATATGTCCGGATTTTGTCGACATTTTTATTCCAAGAAGACGCCACGATTAAAACAAAATAGAAAAACATTTAAAGTGTTTAATGTCTCGTTTTGTCATTTCTTTCCAGCCGATTTGTCTCCCCCTGGACAATTTGCATTGATATATGAATACACATTATTTTGTAATAATATCTGCAGCTTCTTCGTCGCCTTTGATCAAGAAAAGATTGTGAGAATACTGAATATATAAGATGTTATAATATAACTTCTATTTCAACTTGTTTTTGTTAGATTTTATTGATGGCTTGAAATAAAGAGAGTCACGATGTGGACATCACACGCATACGTCCAGGATGTCCCTGTCGGCCATATTGTATTTATGATATCCAGTGAAGTGAGGATAACGATACAATGAACGTTGTATTTCATTCGATTAGCTTGGATGAACAGAAATTAGATTTCAACGTTCTATTATTAGCAATGAGTATTTCTCATCATCATCAGGTGCCGTGCCGGCTGGCGTAGGCAATCATTGATCTCCACAAATCTCTGTCGTTGGTGTTTGCTATCAACTAAGATGTTGACGCTCTACCATGCCATGAAGTCAGGCTATCCAAAATTTCTCTCTCTGTCTTCCTCTGTATCGTCTACCCTCGTTTTTACCTCGATTCTTTGATTTCTAGAGTTATTTATTTGTTAGATCTATTCCAGTATGTATGTCTTTGTGACGTAGAGGTTACGTAATCGCCTCGTGTTTTAAAGGTACTCGGTCTGCTCAGTCGTGGAACGATCGGGATATTGTTTTCCAAATACACTGATCTCAGTGTATGTGAGGTAGAGTTCCTAGTCATATCGTAGACGGACGATAGCATGTAGGTCCCGTGTTCAAGCTGAGCACGTAAAAGAACAATTCGCAGTTAAATATCGCTTAGAGTAGGCTGGATAGCAGCTGTCTGGGCAAAATCAAGTAGAAAGATTAATATTAACATTTCTACAAAATATTATCCATATCTTTAAAATAAGGCGGTGCTACGATGTGTGTGCACTACCACTGGGATTTTTCTGCTTAAAAAAGAGATCAGAACACGCATGGTCACTCACCGAAGTGCAATGATGATGGTCCAATCAATCAATCAATCAGTCATCTACTCTAGTAAACGTGATCGTAGATATATATTTAACCATCGTTTCGAAACATGGACGGAGATATGAAACATGGACAGAGATATAAAACATGGACGGAGATATGAAACATGGACAGAGATATGAAACATGGACGGAGATATGAAACATGGACTAAGACATGAAACATGGACGGAGATATGAAACATGGACAGAGATATGAAACATGGACGGAGATATGAAACATGAACAGATATATGAAACATGGACGGAGATATGAAACATGGACTAAGACATGAAACATGGACGGAGATATGAAACATGGACTAAGACACGAAACATGGACAGAGATATGAAACGTGAACAGAGATATGAAACATGGACGGAGATATGAAATATGGACGGAGATATGAAACATGGACGGAGATATGAAATATGGACGGAGATATGAAACATGGACGGAGATATAAAATATGGACTGAGATATGAAACGTAGACTGAGACATGAAACATAAACGGAGATATGAAACATGGACGGAAATATGAAACAGTACGTTCGAGTAAACAAAAGGCCAACATGAGAAATCTGATCTCATCGAAGCAAGAACGAGATGGGCACTCGTTTTAAAATGTAGAACACTCGATCTTGTCTCGATACTTGGCTATTTGCATACGCAGAAAATTCTCCATCACGCATGTCCATACATATTGTAAGCTCTATCATTATCATCATGTGCTCTACCGTACAGTACATGTCCATACATATCGAGACGGTATACTATCATCATGTGCTCTAGCGTACAGTACATGTCCATACATATCGAGACGGTATACTATCATCATGTGCTCTACCGTACAGTACATGTCCATACATATCGAGACGGTATACTATCATCATGTGCTCTAGCGTACAGTACATGTCCATACATATCGAGACGGTATACTATCATCATGTGCTCTAGCGTACAGTACATGTTCAAACATATCGAGACGGTATACTATCATCATGTGCTCTACCGTACAGTACATGTTCAAACATATCGAGACGGTATACTATCATCATCATGTGCTCTACCGTACAGTACATGTTCAAACATATCGAGACGGTATACTATCATCATCATGTGCTCTACCGTACAGTACATGTTCACACATATCGAGACGGTATACTATCATCATCATGTGCTCTTCCGTACAGTACATGTCCACACATATCGAGACGGTATACTATCATCATCATGTGCTCTACCGTACAGTACATGTTCAAACATATCGAGACGGTATACTATCATCATCATGTGCTCTACCGTACAGTACATGTTCAAACATATCGAGACGGTATACTATCATCATCATGTGCTCTACCGTACAGTACATGTTCAAACATATCGAGACGGTATACTATCATCATGTGCTCTACTGTGCAATACGTGACCTTATTTTGTTGCTATATTGTATTTCTAACTAGATATTTATAAGTTCATTCTATAAATGCAAATCTAGATATTTATAAGTTTATTCTATAAATGAAAATCTAGATATTTATAAGTTTATTCTATAAATGCAAATCTAGATATTTATAAGTTTATTCTATAAATGCAAATCTAGATATATATAAGTTTATTCTATAAATGCAAATCTAGATATTTATAAGTTTATTCTATAAATGCAAATCTAGATATTTATAAGTTTATTCTATAAATGCAAATCTAGATATTTATAAGTTTATTCTATAAATGCAAATCTAGATATTTATAAGTTTATTCTATAAATGCAAATCTAGATATTTATAAGTTCATTCTATAAATGCAAATCTAGATATTTTCTATAAATATATTTACAAGTTCCGCCGTGTGTTGCCAGGGATCTTAAGGGGAGCAAAGAATAGTACCACTGCGACTTACAAGGCATCTAGTAAGAGACGACTGAGGTAGGGGTCTAGGGAATCTAGCCTAGGAAATAAAACGCGTTGTAGAAAACGGATGGGCTGCCCTACTTGTAGGTGCATAACTGGCATAACGTACAATCGCTCTTAGGCTTTGATCACATACAAATCACAAAGAGTGGTTTATCGAGTCGTCGATATGGAACATTCGAAGAAATAGAAGATATTTATAAGGTCATTCTGACAAGGTCACACTAAACATCTTCTATGTAAGACTAAACATTTTCTATGCAAGACTAAACATTTTCTATGTAAGACTAAACATTTTCTATGTAAGACTAAACATTTTCTATGTAAGACTAAACATTTTCTATGTAAGACTAAACATTTTCTATGTAAGACTAAACATTTTCTATGTAAGACTAAACATTTTATATGTACCACTAAACATTTTCTATGTAAGACTAAACATTTTCTATGCAAGACTAAACATTTTCTATGCAAGACTAAACATTTTCTATGCAAGACTAAACTATAAGCATTTATATGTAGACTGTGTATCATTTTTGTTACCGCAACAATTACTTGCCACAACATATGAATATACACACAACATATGAAGATACACACAACATATGAAGATACACACAACATATGAATATACACAAAACATATGAAGATACACACAACATATGAATATACACAAAACATATGAAGATACACGAAACATATGAACAACATATGAACATATAAGAACAAGCAGATGTTCATGACATATATTGTTGTCAGTTTATGTCGAACAACATATTATTGAGCATCTTCCATTTTGTTTGTCTAGTCAATGTGGAATTGCGTCATGAATAGTCGCTGACATTCTCACACAAATATTTGTCTAATTTTGTCCCTCGGTTGTAGGCTCGTTGTCTAGGCTTTTATGTCAGATCATGTGATGTGTTAGCTGTGCAGTCAACCCGTACTGTCAACCAGGGACGGTTGTAGGCTCGTTGTCTAGGCTTTATGTTGGATCGTGTTTTGTGCTAGTTAGCTGCACTGTCAACCCAAACTGTCAACACGTACTGTCAATCCGTACTGCCAACCTGTACTGTCAACCTGTACTGTCATCCTGTGATGTCAATCTGTGCTGTCAACCCGTACTGTCAACCTGTACTGTCAACCCGTACTGTCAACCTGTGCTGTCAACCTGTGCTGTCAACCCGTACTGCCAACCTGTACTGTCAACATGTGTTGTTAACCTGTACTGTCAACCCGTACTGTCAACCTGTGCTGTCAACCTGTACTGTCAACCCGTACTGTCAACCAGTGGAATCAACCATAGCGGCAACATTTCATGACTGACTTGTCGATGGGAGAATCGTTGAGTATATCTTCTTCTTCTTCCTGGTTATCTTCATACATTACATAGAGATGTCATACATGACATAGAGATGTCATACATGGCATAGAGATGGCATACATTACATAGAGATGTCATACATTACATAGAGATGTCATACATGACTAGAGATGTTATACATGATATAGAGATGTCATACATGGCATAGAGATGTCATACATTACATATAGATGTCATACATTACATATATATGTCATACATGACATAGAGATGTCATACATTACATAGAGATGTCATACATGACATAGAGATGTCATACATGGCATAGAGATGTCATACATTACATAGAGATGTCATACATGGCATAGAGATGGCATACATTACATAGAGATGTCATACATTACATAGAGATGTCATACATGGCATAGAGATGGCATACATTACATAGATATGTCATACATTACATAGAAATGTCATACATGACTAGAGATGTCATACATGACATAGAGATGTCATACATGGCATAGAGATGTCATACATTACATATAGATGTCATACATTACATAGAGATGTCATACAGGACATATATATGTCATACATTACATAGAGATGTCATACATGGCATAGAGATGTCATACATTACATAGAGATGTCATACATGACATCGAGATGTCATACATGGCATAGAGATGGTATACATGGCATAGAGATGTCATACATTACATAGAGATGTCATACATGACTAGAGATGTTATACATGATATAGAGATGTCGTACATGGCATAGAGATGTCATACATTACATATAGATGTCATACATTACATAGAGATGTCATACATGACTAGAGATGTCATACATGATATAGAGATGTCATACATTACATAGAGATGTCATACAGGGCATAGAGATGTCATACATTACATAGAGATGTCATACATGGCATAGAGATGTCATACATTACATAGAGATGTCATACATGACTAGAGATGTCATACATTACATAGAGATGTCATACATGACTAGAGATGTCATACATTACATAGAGATGTCATACATTACATAGAGATGTCATACATGACTAGAGATGTCATACATGACTAGAGATGTCATATATGATATAGAGATGTCATACATGCATAGAGATGTCATACATTACATAGAGATGTCATACATTACATAGAGATGTCATACATTACATAGAGATTTCATACAGGACATAGAGATGTCATACATTACATAGAGATGTCACACATTACATAGAGATATCATACATTGCATAGAGATGTCATACAGGGCATAGAGATGTCATACATTACATAGAGATGTCATACGTTACATAGAGATGTCATACATGGCATAGAGATGTCATACATTACATAGAGATGTCATACATTACATAGAGATGTCATACGTTACATAGAGATGTCATACATAGCATAGAGATGTCATACATTACATAGAGATGTCATACATGACATAGAGATGTCATACAGGACATAGAGATGTCATACATTACATAGAGATGTCATACATTACATTGAGATGTCATACATTACATAGAGATGTCATACAGGACATAGATATGTCATACATTACATAGAGATGTCATACATGCCATAGAGATGTCATACATTACATATAGATGGTATACAGCACATAGAGATGTCATACACGGCATAGAGATGTCATACATTACATAGAGATGTCATACATTACATAGAGATACCATACATTACATAGAGATGTCATACATTGCATAGAGATGTCATACATGGCATAGAGATGTCATACATGGCATAGAGATGTCATACATTACATAGAGATGTCATACATGACATAGAGATGTCATACATGACATAGATATGTCATACATTACATAGAGATGTCATACATTACATAGAGATGTCATACATGACATAGAGATGTCATACAGTACATAGAGATGTCATACATTACATAGAGATGTCATACATTACATAGAGATGTCATACATTGCATAGAGAGTGAGAGAGAGCCTGAGGGAGACTGAGAAAGAGAGAATGAGAGAAAGAAAGAGAGAAAGTAGGATAGAGAGAGTGAGAGAGATACTGAGAGAGAGACAGAGTGAGAGTCATAGTGAGAGATTGAGAGAGGGAAAGAGAGAACAACTTCAAGAAAACGTGTATAAAGTGAGAGAAAGATGAGAGAGCGCGTAGAGAGAGAGAAGGATGAGAGAGCATGTAGAGAGAGATAAAGATGAGAGAGCGCGTAGAGAGAGAGAAGGGTGAGAGAGCGCATAGAGAGAGAGAGAGAAGGATGAGAGAGCACGTAGAGAGAGAGAAAGATAAGATAGCGTGTAGAGAGAAAAGGATGAGAGAGTGCGTAGAGAGAGAAGGATGAGAGAGCGCGTAGAGAGAGAAATTTGATGATAAATGAAGAAGGCAAACAGAGAACACCCACCCCCATCCTCAATATTTCCTACATTTAGAGGGCGCCGACATTGTATGTATATCTCTGTCTCTCTTGCAGATCGATTTCATTTGTTTTGTCTATGTCTCTGTCAGGAAGTAGAGGTCATAAATATATTTCATGATTGCTCGTCTACATGAATGCAGTTAGAATCAAGATGGCGTGGATGATTCTATTTGTGCTTGTTGCTATCAGAGTGACGTAAGTTGTACAGGGGCGTACATGTCTGTCTGTGCTAGACATTAGAACATGGAGCTATGTTGATATAAGTTGTACATGGACGTACATGTCTGTCTGTGCTAGACATTAGAAGATGTAGCTATGTTGGTATAAGTTGTACATGGGCGTACATGTCTGTCTGTGCTAGACATTAGAAGATGGAGAGTTATATCATAAAAACACGGAGATGAATAGTATCTATGATGTACTGATCTGCCACCGGTACTCTCGTTCTTGACGACAAAATTAAATATATCACCAAGACTGATCAATTGACTTGATAAGAAGACAGACATCAAACATATCAACAGATTTCTATTTTCACATTTCTCTTCTTAGACTGTGTCCTAGAGCAATGTGACCTCTTATTTATTTGAAAGTACTGCAACTTTTATTTGTTGAAAAGTACTGAAGCTCTCATTTATTCAAAAGCACCGCCCCTCTCATTTCTTCACGCCACACTTCCCCTCTCATTACTTCACACACACTTCCCTCTCATTACTTCACACCACATCGCCCCCTCTCAATACTTCACACAACATCGCCCCTCTCATTACTTCACACCACACTTCCCCTCTCATTACTTCACACAATACCGCCACCTCTCATATCTTAACACCATACCACCACCTCTCATATCTTCACACCATACCGCCCCCTCTCAGATCTTCACACCATACCGTCCCCTCTCATATCTTCACACCATACCACCCCCTCTCATATCTTCACACGCAACCGCCCCCCTCTCAGATCTTCACACCATACCGTCCCCTCTCAGATCTTCACACCATACCGTCCCCTCTCAGATCTTCACACCATACCGTCCCCTCTCATATCTTCACACCATACCGTCCCCTCTCATATCTTCTCACGCAACCGCCCCCTCTCATATCTTGGCACCATACCGCCCCTCTCATATCTTCACGCGCTACCGCCCTCTCATATCTTCTCACGCAACCGCCCCTCTCATATCTTGGCACCATACCGCCCCCTCCATATCTTCACACGCAACCGCCCCTCTCATATCTTGGCACCATACCGCCCCCTCTCATATCTTCACACGCAATCGCCCCCCCTCTCATATCTTGGCACAACACCGCCCCCTCTCATATCTTGGCACAACACCGCCCCCTCTTATATCTTCACACGCTACCGCCCCCTCTCATATCTTGGCACCATACCGCTCCCTCTCATATCTTCACACGCAACCGCCCCCTCTCATATCTTGGCACAACACCGCCCCCCCTCTTATATCTTCACACGCTACCGCCCCCCCTCTCATATCTTGGCACCATACCGCCCCCCTCTCATATCTTCTCACGCAACCGTCCCCTCTCATATCTTGGAAACCATACCGCCCCCTCTCATATCTTCACACGCAATCGCCCCCCCTCTCATATCTTGGCACCATACCGCCCCCCTCTCATATCTTGGCACAACACCGCCCCCCCTCTTATATCTTCACACGCTACCGCCCCCCCTCTCATATCTTGGCACCATGCCGCTCCCTCTCATATCTTCACGCAACCGCCCCTCTCATATCTTGGCACAACACCGCCCCCTCTCATATCTTGGCACAACACCGCCCCCTCTCATATCTTGGCACCATACCGCCCCATCTCATATCTTCACACCAATCGCCCCCTCTCATATCTTGGCACAACACCGCCCTCTCTTATATCTTCCACGCTACCGCCCCCTCTCATATCTTAGCACCATACCGCCCCTCTCATATCTTCTCACCAACCGCCCCTCTCATATCTTGGCACCATACCGCCCCCTCTCATATCTTCACACGCAACCACCCTCCTCTCATATCTTGGCACCATACCGCCCCCCTCTCATATCTTCACACGCAACCGCCCCCTCTCATATCTTGGCATCATACCGCCCCCTCTCATATCTTCACACGCAATCGCCCCCTCTCATATCTTGGCACAACACCGCCCCCTCTCATATCTTGGCACAACACCGCCCCCTCTTATATCTTCACACGCTACTGCCCCCTCTCATATCTTGACACAAAACTAATATCTCCAATTTATTGTGAAATATCCAAACACAATAAGAACAATATCAACTTCCGGCAAATAAGCGGATGAATCTTGTTGTTCTGATATCACGTGATCAAGTAAATAGTGCAACCTTTGACACGTCAAGTTTCCCTCAGTCTGATATAAGACTTCCTTCATGCGACCAGGTACATAGAGTATTGTCAGAGAAGCCACAGAGAACAACTATCTAAGCTAATTTAGAGGAAGCTGAGCACGTAATCTAGTCTGGGAATATATCAGAGAAATGGATTCCTTGTAATGAAAATGTATATGTTGGGTTTCTTTGAGACAAATCATGCAAGTTTAGTGTGGGTAGAAACATTATAAATATCACAATAATGGGAGTTTGTACGCAGCCAACTAGACAATACGGTCCAGGGTCGTTGATATGTTGGGGCAAGTGGGGTTAGACAAGGTCCTACATTGGAGCAAGCGGGATTAGGCAAGGAAACATATTGGGGCCAACGGGGGTAGACAAGGTCCTACATTGGAGCAAACGGGGTTAGGCAAGGAAACATGTTGGAGGATGCGGGGTTCGATAAGGTCCCATTCTGATGCAAGCGGGGGTTCAATAAGGTCCCATTCTGGGGCAGGATGGGTTCGATAAGGTCCATGTAGATCTCCATACATGGAAACATAGAGACAAGAGAGGTTCGATACGGTCCATGTAGATCTCCATAGAGACAAGAGAGGTCCATGTAGATCTCCATGGAAACATAAATTACATGTACCTCTGAAATCGGAGATGGTGAGAGACACCAATTATAAGGAAAGCATGCCTTCACACAAGCATTCATCAGAGGTACCATACTTGGCGCTATGACTATACCTAATAACTTGTAACGACAGAGATGAAGTGTCTACGCAGAATGCTGGGAGTATCAAGAAGAGACTAGTCACGACAGAGATGAAGTGTCTACGCAGAATGCTGGGAGTATCAAGAAGAGACTAGTCACGACAGAGATGAAGTGTCTACGTAGAATGCTGAGAGGATCAAGAAGAGGCTAGTCACGACAGAGATGAAGTGTCTACACAGAATGCTGGGAGTGACAAGAAGCGACTGATTTCGAAATGAAAACATCAGGAAAAAGTGGGCACAACATCAGTACTGAACTTCATCAAGAAACAACAAATTCAATGGTTCGGTCACATAAGCAGATTACCAACAGACAGTAGATACTTCAAAGAGCAATGTTGCTCCTAAGATATAGAGTGCATACAAAGAAAAAGGCCCTCCACGTAAAAGATGAAGCTCAGAGATAACAGAGGCGAGGAAAAACACTTTATGAAATATACACAAAAGCTTGTTCTAGAAATCTCTGCTCATCCTGACGCTGTGAGACAAAACAGGATTAGAGAAGAAGAAGAAGAAGAAGACTACAGCTGAATTTGTAGCAGAGAAAGGAGAAGAAAATATAGTTATTTGTTTACTGAAATAATTATGTCTGACATATAACGCTGGTAACTCAAGTCCCACACTTCATAATATGCAGACAAATAATATAACGCTGGTAACTCCAGTCAAACACTTCATAATATACAGACAAATAATATAACGCTGGTAACTCCAGTCAAACACTTCATAATATACAGACAAATAATATAACGCTGGTAACTCAAGTCACACACTTCATAATATGCAGACAAATAATGTAATTTGATCATTCTGAGCACCATACTATGAAATTCTTGCACAAAAAGTTGTTTCATCTCAATCATATTGGAGAGAGAGAGAGATATGGAAAAGAGAGAGAGAGAGAGAGTGAGAGAGAGTGAGAGAGAGAGTGAAAGAGAGAGAGAGAGAGTGCGATCACCCATATAACTTGTCTAAATCATGAGATTCATCTAAGCATAAATATTTATATTTCAAAAGATGAATCTATAAATATTTATCGTCTTGAACTGGTGGTAAAATTGATGTGAGATATCATAGCCTGATAGTCCAGTTATCTTCGCATAAGCTACGGGCAGAAAAAGACATATTTCTCCTGCCATCAGTTTGACATTGTCCATAAAATATGCCCGCTACTTCCCAGGGAGTATAATCTTCACTGACATCTTCTCGGCAGAACTGAAATTTATTGAGATTTGAAACCAGGGTCTTAAGCAATCTTGTGTCCGTCCAAACAGATCAACCTGGCACAAATATGAAGAGGCGTATCCCTTTCTATCATAAAATGTGGCTCGTTTTATGGAGATTATGCACGTTAGATGGGGTTCCTGCGTTTGGAAAGGGATACCTCGATCGTTTTCTAACAATTCTTTTCTTTAGATTTCTAGTTAGTCAGAGTCATTATCATCATCAGGTGCCGTCTCGACTGGTATAGGCGATCATAGATCTCCACAAAACTCTGCCCCTGGTATTTGCTATCATCTCAGATGCTGACGTTCTTCCGTGCCATGAAGACAGGTTGTCTCATATTTTCTCTCTGTCTTTCTCTGTCTCGTCTACCCTCGATTTTACAGGTTGTCACGATGTGTTCTAAACCTCCCTTTCTCATCACATGTTCGAAAATGGTGACTGCCTCTTTCTTATATTGATGATAAGCTTTCTCTGTGTCTTGATCTCATTCAACACCTCAACATTGGTCATTTTAGTAGTCCATGAGATACTCATCATTCTTCTGTAAAACCACATCTCTGTGGCCTCCAGAGATTTTTCGATCTGTTTGTTTATTGTCCATGACTCGCTTCCGTATGCCAGTATTGCTTCTACATAGCACTATATGACTCTCATTCTGATCTCAATTGACAATGACTTGTTCCATATAAATGCTTCTCCTTTTCTAGAACTCTGTTTTGGCCTACCTAATGAGAGAGCAATATGTTTTTCTATATCATAGATTTCTAGTTAATGAAAATCGTCATATCACATATATACTGACATATATACTGACATATAGACTGACATATAGACTGACATATAGACTGCCATATATACTGACATATAGACTGACATATAGACTGACATATAGACTGACATATAGACTGACATATAGACTGACATATATACTGACATATAGACTGACATATAGACTGACATATAGACTGACATATAACTTTCTATTCTGAAGTTGCAACAAATGAGATTTTCTGTCTACCGTCCCTTTATCTCAATTAATATGTGGGGACAATAACAAGGGGAAGTAATTTCTATATAAGAGAAACGAGAGGGGAAGTAATTTATACAACACAGAAAGGACAAGGGGAAGTAATTTCTACAATACAAAAAGTAGCACAGAGACATCGATATATTCGTTTAATTGCTAATACTTGGTTAGTGTGTTGTGTGGAGAGTGTGGGAGATGTGGTTGTGTGGCTGAGTGTGGGAGATGTGGTTGTGTGGAGAGTGTTGTGTGGAGAGAGTGGGAGATGTGGTTGTGTGGAGAGTGTGGGAGATCTGGTTGTGTGGAGAGTGTGGGAGATCTGGTTGTGTGGAGAGTGTGGGAGATCTGGTTGTGTGGAGAGTGTGGGAGATCTGGTTGTGTGGAGAGTGTGGGAGATCTGGTTGTGTGGAGAGTGTGGGAGATCTGGTTGTGTGGAGAGTGTGGGACATGTGGTTGATAGCTGAGTGTTGTGTGGAGAATTTGCGAGAGCTGGTTGATGGCTGAGTGTTGTGTGGAGAATGTGGGAGAGATTGGCTGAGTGTTGTGTGGAGAATGTGGGAGAGATAATTGACGACTGAGTGTTGTGTGGAGAATGTGATATATATGTGGGTGTCTGTAGTTTAAGTGGTATATATGTGGGTGTCTGTAGTTTAAGTGGTATATATGTGGGTGTCTGTAGTTTAAGTGGTATATATGTGGGTGTCTGTAGTTTAAGTGGTATGATGTGGGTGTCTGTAGTTTAAGTGGTATATATGTGGGTGTCTGTAGTTTAAGTGGTATATATGTGGGTGTCTGTAGTTTAAGTGATATATATGTGGGTGTCTGTAGTTTAAGTGGTATATATGTGGGTGTCTGTAGTTTAAGTGGTATATATGTGGGTGTCTGTAGTTTAAGTGGTATATATGTGGGTGTCTGTAGTTTAAGTGGTATGATGTGGGTGTCTGTAGTTTAAGTGATATATATGTGGGTGTCTGTAGTTTAAGTGGTATATATGTGGGTGTCTGTAGTTTAAGTGGTATATATGTGGGTGTCTGTAGTTTAAGTGGTATATATGTGGGTGTCTGTAGTTTAAGTGGTATATATGTGGGTGTCTGTAGTTTAAGTGGTATGATGTGGGTGTCTGTAGTTTAAGTGATATATATGTGGGTGTCTGTAGTTTAAGTGGTATATATGTGGGTGTCTGTAGTTTAAGTGGTATGATGTGGGTGTCTGTAGTTTAAGTGGTATATATGTGGGTGTCTGTAGTTTAAGTGGTATATATGTGGGTGTCTGTAGTTTAAGTGGTATATATGTGGGTGTCTGTAGTTTAAATGGTATATATGTGGGTGTCTGTAGTTTAAACGGCAGTGAGCTCGATCACAACCCAAACATACCTGACTCAAATCCCGCTGCCGGCAGTTTGAAAGCGTGGATTTTTACAACAGGTAAAAATAGACCTCATCGTTCATATAGCAATGACAAACTACTAAACGTATAAGTGGTGCATAGAAACATCGACAACTAGTTTACTGTTTGGTCGAGGGCGAAGTTGTGTGAAAGTATATGTCATGATTTTCATTTGAAAATATGTTCATCTTGGGAACTGTGTTCCCGATGCTTCCCTTCACTTCAGAAATTCGTGTCCCCCGCAAACCTTCATGTCTCTTTAATTGTGTAGAAATTACTTCATATATTTGTCATCAGCCAATGATATTTATGTCTGAGTATTTGTTAACGAAATATATTTGTTCATGTCTCTCTCTCTTTATGTCTCTCTCTGTTCATGTCTCTCTCTGTTCATGTCTCTCTCTCTCTCTCTCTCTCTCTCTCTCTTCATGTCTCTCTCTGTTCATTATATTTGAAGA
Organism: Arion vulgaris; assembly: GCA_020796225.1. NCBI lineage: Eukaryota > Metazoa > Mollusca > Gastropoda > Stylommatophora > Arionidae > Arion > Arion vulgaris. The sequence goes on along the minus strand of CM036778.1, from coordinate 20,418,638 downwards.
ACACTTCTAAAACATTAATATTTGATGTAAGTGATGTTTGTGTTTTGTCAGTCAATTTATGAAATGATTAAATGTCCACTCCTCGCAAATCTTGTATGTTGTCGCTAGAAATATGCAAACCCTTTATATTATTCTGAATGTCACCGTCCTCTTCTCTGTTTTGTTCTATCAATGATTGAATTGTTGAATGTTTAGTTCTAGATGAATGTTTGATCTTCTCATCATTACTTTCCTCACATCTTCATTACTTTCCTCACATCATCATTACTTTCCTCACATCATCATTACTTTCCTCACATCATCATTACTTTCCTCACATCTTCATTACTTTCCTCACATCTTCATTACTTTCCTCACATCATCATTACTTTCCTCACATCTTCATTACTTTCCTCACATCATCATTACTTTCCTCACATCATCATTACATTCCTCACATCATCATTACTTTCCTCACATCTTCATTGCTTTCCTCACATCTTCATTACTTTCCTCACATCTTCATTACTTTCCTCACATCATCATTACTTTCCTCACATCATCATTACTTTCCTCACATCATCATTACTTTCCTCACATCTTCATTACTTTCCTCACATCATCATTACTTTCCTCACATCATCATTACTTTCCTCACATCTTCATTACTTTCCTCACATCATCATTACTTTCCTCACATCTTCATTACTTTCCTCACATCATCATTACTTTCCTCACATCATCATTACTTTCCTCACATCATCATTACTTTCCTCACATCTTCATTACTTTCCTCACATCTTCATTACTTTCCTCACATCTTCATTACTTTCCTCACATCATCATTACTTTCCTCACATCATCATTACTTTCCTCACATCATCATTACTTTCCTCACATCTTCATTACTTTCCTCACATCTTCATTACTTTCCTCACATCTTCATTACTTTCCTCACATCTTCATTACTTTCCTCACATCATCATTACTTTCCTCACATCTTCATTACTTTCCTCACATCATCATTACTTTCCTCACATCATCATTACTTTCCTCACATCATCATTACTTTCCTCACATCTTCATTACTTTATTGTCAATCAAGCAAAGATATTCAAAACTGGTTTACACTCTCTAATTTGTCTCCATTGATTCATATATTCGTGAACATGTCTCCATTGATTCATATATTCGTGAACATGTCTCCATTGATTCATATATTCGTGAACATGTCTCCATTGATTCATATATTCGTGAACATGTCTCCATTGATTCATATATTCGTGAACATGTCTCCATTGATTCATATATTCGTGGACATATTTATTTTATCACTTGTCATTATTTTTATTTATATCTCATTGAAATATAAATGTGTGTGTTTTGTTGATACTTCTGTCTTTGAACTGTCATGATTAATGTCTCAATGTTTATTTGAAGTGTTGATAATATCAAATGTGTTGTCAGTACATTCAAGTTCAGTTATTTCTTTTCAGTTAGTTTTTTTCTGACAATATTTCTAAATTGTTTCTTCTCATCCTCTTCTCTTTCATTTTTAATATCTTTTGTCTATCTTTTGTCTATCTTTTGTCTAGTCTATCTTTTGTCTATCGTTTGTCTAGTCTATCTTTCGTCTATCTTTTGTCTATCTTTTGTCTATCTTTTGTCTAACTTTTGTCTAGTCTATCTTTTGTCTATCTTTTGTCTATCTTTTGTCTATCTTTTGTCTATCTTTTGTCTATCTTTTGTCTATCTTTTGTCTATCTTTTGTCTAGTCTATCTTTTGTCTATCTTTTGTCTAGTCTATCTTTTGTCTATCTTTTGTCTAGTATATCTTTTGTCTATCTTTTGTCTATCTTTTGTCTAGTCTATCTTTTGTCTATCGTTTGTCTAGTCTATCTTTCGTCTATCTTTTGTCTATCTTTTGTCTATCTTTTGTCTATCTTTTGTCTAACTTTTGTCTAGTCTATCTTTTGTCTATCTTTTGTCTATCTTTTGTCTATCTTTTGTCTATCTTTTGTCTATCTTTTGTCTAATCTATCTTTTGTCTATCTTTTGTCTATCTTCTGTCTATCTTTTGTCTATTTTTTGTCTATCTTTTGTCTATCTTTTGTCTATATTTTGTCTAGTCTATCTTTTGTCTATCTTTTGTCTAGTCTATCTTTTGTCTATCTTTTGTCTATATTTTGTCTAGTCTAACTTTTGTCTATCTTTTGTCTATTTTGTTACTATCTTTCGTCTATCTTTTGTCTATCTTTCGTCTATATTTTGTCTATCTTTCGTCTATCTTTTGTCTATCTTTTGTCTATCTTTTGTCTATCTTTTGTCTATCTTTTGTCTATCTTTTGTCTATCTTTTGTCTAGTCTATCTTTTGTCTATCTTTTGTCTATCTTTTGTCTATCTTTTGTCTATCTTTTGTCTATCTTTTGTCTAGTCTATCTTTTGTCTATCTTTTGTCTAGTCTATCTTTTGTCTATCTTTTGTCTAGTATATCTTTTGTCTATCTTTTGTCTATCTTTTGTCTAGTCTATCTTTTGTCTATCGTTTGTCTAGTCTATCTTTCGTCTATCTTTTGTCTATCTTTTGTCTATCTTTTGTCTAGTCTATCTTTTGTCTATCTTTTGTCTATCTTTTGTCTATCTTTTGTCTATCTTTTGTCTATCTTTTGTCTATCTTTTGTCTAATCTATCTTTTGTCTATCTTTTGTCTATCTTTTGTCTATCTTTTGTCTATTTTTTGTCTATCTTTTGTCTATATTTTGTCTAGTCTATCTTTTGTCTATCTTTTGTCTAGTCTATCTTTTGTCTATATTTTGTCTATATTTTGTCTAGTCTAACTTTTGTCTATCTTTTGTCTATTTTGTTACTATCTTTCGTCTATCTTTTGTCTATCTTTCGTCTATCTTTTGTCTATCTTTCGTCTATCTTTTGTCTATCTTTTGTCTATCTTTTGTCTATCTTTTGTCTATCTTTTGTCTATCTTTTGTCTATCTTTTGTCTAGTCTATCTTTTGTCTATCTTTTGTCTATCTTTTGTCTATCTTTTGTCTATCTTTTGTCTAGTCTATCTTTTGTCTAGTCTATCTTTTGTCTATCTTTTGTCTAACGATAAAAGGTTGACGTCAATGCACCGGGATATACTCTATATGACTCGGACACACTTCAATGGCATGCCACACCTTCCTAAAATATTGAATAAAGCACGTACTCCGTAACTCATGCAACAATCCTATGGGTCTCGACAAAAATGCAATTGTGAGCAGGACCTGGATATATGAACCAACAATATGCATACCCTTCGACATCTGTTGAAGGGGACTGAGCACCTATGGGTCTGTTTTAACATCTGTTGTAGAGGACTGAGCACCTATGGGTCTGCTTCGACATCTGTTGCAGAGGACTGAGCACCTATGGGTCTCCTGCGACATCTGTTGTAGAGGACTGAGCACCTATGGGTCTCCTGCGACATCTGTTGAAGGGGACTGAGCACCTATAAGTGTACCGGGTGTGATGACGTCAGTTTAGTAGCCAATATTTCGTCTGGTATAGTTTCTCCGCTCGTATGATGTCTGGTATAGTTTCTCCGCTCGTATGATGTCTGGTATAGTTTCTCCGCTCGTATGATGCCGGGTATAGTTTCTCCGCTCGTATGATACCGGGGCCCGTTAAGGAAGCATAGAATAGTACCACTGTGACCTACAAGGCATGTCGTAAGAGGAGACTGGTGTGGGACTTAGGGAAGCTACCCTAGTAAATAAAAAGTATCGCAGAAATCATATGTACTGGCCTACCTGTAAGAGCATAACTGGCACAACGTACAATCGCCCTGAGGCTCAGATCACATACAAATAAAAAAAAGTGGTTAACAATTGATCTATATGGAGCGTTCAAATAAGTATAGTTTCTCAACCTTCTAGTCTTATTGTTATTATTATGTTGTACATGTGTGTTCGTACGTATGTCGTACGTGTGTTGGCATGTATGTCGTACGTGTGTTGGCATGTATGTCGCACGTGTGTTGGCATGTATGTCGTACGTGTGTTGGCATGTATGTCGCACGTGTGTTGGCATGTATGTCGCACGTGTGTTGGCATGTATGTCGCACGTGTGTTGGCATGTATGTCGCACGTGTGTTGACATGTATGTCGCACGTGTGTTGGCATGTATGTTGCACGTGTGTTGGCATGTATGTCACATGTGTGTTGGCATGTATGTCACATGTGTGTTGGCATGTATGTCGTACGTATGTTGGCATGTATGTCACATGTGTGTTGGCACTGATACAGATTACAATCACGGTCTAAGAAACGGTCTAAAGCCGAAGGATTGACTTCATTGCACCGGGTTTTATCTCATAGTGCTCGGTCCCTCTCCACATAAATGGCATGCCACCTGCCAAGAGTATTGCATAAACCACGAACTCCTGTCTCCGGCAACAATCCTTGGGATCGCTGGCAAAAATGCACTCATGAACAGAATCGAACCCATGACCTTCAGAACGCATGGCAATAGCTTAACCACTTAGCCACATAGAGACTCTTACTACTTAACCACTTAGCCACACAGAGACTCTTACTACTTAACCACTTAGCCACATAGAGACTCTTACTACTTAACCACTTAGCCACATAGATACTCTTACTACTTAACCACTTAGCCACATAGAGACTCTTACTACTTAACCACTTAGCCACATAGAGACTCTTACTACTTAACCACTTAGCCACAAAGAGACTCTTACTACTTAACCACTTAGCCACATAGATACTCTTACTACTTAACCACTTAGCCACACAGAGACTCTTAATGCTTAACCACTTAGCCACAGAGAGACACTTACTACTTAACCACTTAGACACAGAGATTGACTACTTTCCAGAGATCCCTGAGCTCAGTGTAGAGGACATCGAGTTCCCACTCCTATCGGAGACGGACGATAAAACGTATGTCCGTGTTCAATTTGAGGACGTGAAAGAATCCTTGGCAGTTCAAAACTCGAGAAGAGCAAGCAGACTGTGGAACTGGAAAGCCGTTGACAGTTCAAAACTCGAGAAGAGCAGACTGTGGAACTGGAAAACCGTTGACGGTTCAAAACTCGAGAAGAGCAAACTGTAGAACTGGAAAGCCGTTGACGGTTCAAAACTCGAGAAGAGCAAGCAGACTGTGGAACTGGAAAGCCGTTGGCGGTTCAAAACTCGAGAAGACCAAGCAGACTGTAGAACTGGAAAGCCGTTGACGGTTCAAAACTCGAGAAGAGCAGACTGTGGAACTGGAAAGTCGTTGACGGTTCAAAACTCGAGAAGAGCAAGCAGACTGTGGAACTGGAAAGCCGTTGACGGTTCAAAACTCGAGAAGAGCAAGCAGACTGTGGAACTGGAAAGCCGTTGACGGTTCAAAACTCGAGAAGAGCAAGCAGACTGTGAAACTGGAAAGCTGTTGACCGGGCAAAATTTATTAGAAAAGATTAAAACTAAAATTTCCTACAATAATATCTTCACCATCTTTAAAATTACATCGGGAACCTCGCCGGTGCTACGGAGTTTGTGCATTGCAGTTGAAATATGTGTGTGTAAGAAAGGGATCAGAGCACATATGGTTACTCACCGAAGTGTACTGATGGTCCAATCAATCAATTAATTAATTAATCAATCAATCAATTAATCAATCAATTAATCCATCAAACAATCAATCAATCAATTAATTAATCAATCAATTAATCAATTAATTAATCCATCAATCAATCAATTAATTAATCAATTAATTAATCCATTAATCAATTAATCAATCAATTAATCAATCAATCAAATAATCAATCAATTAATCAATCAATTAATCAATCAATCAAATAATCAATCAATTAATCAATCAATTAATCAATCAATCAAATAATCAATCAATTAATTAATCAATCAATCAATCAATTAATCAACCCTACCCATTCAATAATATGATGTATTTATTCTCAAACATGATATCTTTCTCTCTCTCTCTCTCTCTCTCTCTCTCTCTCTCTATCTCTTCTCAAAAATGATATCTCTCTATCTCTTCTCAAAAATGATATCTCTCTCTCTATCTCTTCTCAAACATGATATCTTTCTCTCTCTCTCTCTCTCTCTCTCTATCTTTTCTCAAAAATGATATCTCTCTCTATCTCTTCTCAAAAATGATATCTCTCTCTCTACCTTTCTCAAACATGATATCTTTCTCTCTCTCTCTCTCTCTCTCTTCACAAACATGATATCTTTCTCTCTCTCTCTCTCTCTCTCTTCACAAACATGATATCTTTCTCTCTCTCTCTCTCTCTCTCTTCACAAACATGATATCTTTCTCTCTCTATCTATCTCTTCTCAAACATGATATCTTTCTCTCTCTCTCTATCTCTCTCTTCACAAACATGATATCTTTCTCTCTCTCTCTCTCTCTCTCTCTCTCTCTCTTCACAAACATGATTTCTTTCTCTCTCTATCTATCTCTTCTCAAACATGTAGAACATATATATTTCTTTACACTAATTTCTTCCTCATGTTCTAGAATCGAGAATGTTATAACATGTGGGGATAACTCTATCTCTTCTCAAATCTATTCATATACTAGAATGCATACTCACACACTACACTAACATGTGATTAACGTAGAGCAATGCTAGCCAAAGCCGTGTCCCCGCGTGCTATACATCCCTGGCGCCATATTTTAATCCGCCGGCTTTAACGTTACAGAGAATTTCAAAGAAAATAAAAGCATTTCTCACTAACAGTATTTGTGTTGTGTTTTTTATTTAAACAAAAGCCAAATACGTCAGACTTTGTCTGAGATGTCTTGACTATACCAAAGCTGTTTATTTGTTCTGTATCCTTTGCTTGATAAAGACCTTTTGTTAAAAACGTCTGCTGTATCTTGTTTTTGTATTTTGTAAAACTATCTTACTTCCTTATAAATATGTTTCACAATTGCTACATAGTTTTACTACAGTCTTCCCACTGCTACATAGTTTTACTACAGTCTTCGCATTGCTACATAGTTTTACTACAGTCTTCCCATTGCTACATAGTTTTACTACAGTCTTCCCATTGCTACATAGTTTTACTACAGTATTCCCATTGCTACATAGTTCTACTACAGTCTTCCCATTGCTATATAGTTTTACTACAGTCTTCCCATTGCTACATAGTTTTACTACAGTCTTCCCATTGCTACATAGTTTTACTACAATCTTCCCATTGCTACATAGTTTTACTACAGTCTTCCCACTGCTACATAGTTTTACTACAATCTTCCCATTGCTACATAGTTTTACTACAATCTTCCCATTGCTATATCGTTTTACTACAATCTTCCCATTGCTACATAGTTTTACTACAGTCTTGCCCGGTGTATCGAGAATAATACAGTTCTTGTTGGTAAGAAAACTATTTTCTGTTCTTATTTTTATGTTATTTATTTTCTTGGAACGCTGAATATCAAGCACTTGTTAAACAACTCTTTGTGATTTGTATGTGATCTGATCCTAAGAGCGATTGTACGCCGTGCCAGTTATGCGCCTATAAGTAGGCCAGCACTTCCGATTTATGCGACGCTTTTTATTTACTAGGGTAGCTTTCCCCTCCTAGGCCCCTACCCCAATCGCCTCTTACGACATGCCTTGTAGGTCGTAATCTCATTATTCGTTGCTTCTCTTTCCAGCCCCAGCAATACAAAGGTGATTTTTCTATTATTAGTATTTTTATTATTGAAATGTGGGCGTCTGTAGCTAGGTAGTGATCGGAGTGTGTGTGTTTGTGTGTTTGTGTGTGTGTGAGAGACAGGGAAGAGGAGAGAGAGTATGTGTGTGTGTGTGAAAGAGATTGGTTAGAGAGAGAGTGTGTGTGAAGAGAGAGATAGAAACAGATGTAAAGATCTAGAAAAATGACAAGACATAACGAAATGGGAAAGAGCAAGTTGTATTTAACCTTGTGTGTAATAGTCTCCGACCTGGTCCTTACTGACTTGACTGACTGACTGAAGTAGCTTCTCTCTAATCATCAACTGATTTTCTTCATCTCTCACACACACACAGACTTTCTCAAGTTCAAGAATAATATGAAAGAATCCAAACTTGACGACGTCTTCAACCAACACAAGAAACTAGTAACTTCAAGATGATGGAATTATTATATGGTTGTACAAATACACATTTTTTATATTTCTGGTTTGTTAATTTTAGATTTGTCTGTAACCAAAACAACACTACGTGTAGACAGGTGAACAGTCAGGCAAATAGCAAGAAAGAAAGTCACAGGGAGAGAGAGAGATAGAGAGATGGGCTAGAGATATGAGAGAGAGGAGTAGGTAGTCAGACAGACGGACGGACAGACAGAAATGCAGACATAGAAAATGGCAAATATATAGATAGACAGACAGACAGGCAGGCAGACAGCCAACGAACAGAGAAAGAGATAGATAGATGGATAGATATATAGATATACAGATAGATAAATAGATAAACAGATGGACAGACAGACAGGCAGACAGAAAGACAGACAGCCTAATGATAATGATGGACGTCCTCTCATATTGAACACAATAACATCTTCTATGATAGCATCTCTCTCTCGATTGAGTAAAGTCCAACATTGATGACTAGAACGTTATCTACTTGCTGTCTGATGGTATGTACCAGTTTTCTCAAGTTAGTTGTCCAACATTGATGACTAGAAAGTTATCTACTTGCTGTCTGATGGTATGTACCAGTTTTCTCAAGTTAATTGTCCAACATTGATGGATACGATGGATAGATAACATCTCAGAGTCCCTGCGAAAGCATGGACTGACAACGTCTAGCGCAACACACCTGGCACAAGTTGGGAAACTAACTCTCCCACGATGCTTCACGGCAAATGTGGTTAAGATAAGATAAGCTAATTGATATTCAGGTCTTGTAGGATGTCTTTGTTTCTTCTCTTCTCTGGTCAGGATGTTCTAAGAACTTTTCTATAGCACCTTGTTATGGCGGAGCTACTGGAGAGATTCTTTTCAAATTGCTACTTCTTCGTTACAATGTGCATGTGTTAACATATGTGGTAGGGAGGTATCACTATAATAAAATTGCTCTTTTCTCTGGTTCTTGTATACTGTAGTACAGATGACCCATATGTGACTCTTTGAGGAAATGCACGTATAGTATTAATGTTACGTTTTGCATTGTAACTTCAAACTCATTAGAAATGTTATATCAATGTCTGTTTTGAGAAGTCAGCAATATGACCCAATAGCCTCACACTAATTTCGATATACGCCTTTAACTAAAAGTCCATCTCCCACTAATGACGTCATTTGTTTACCATGTTCAAGCCGGAGTCTATTTGGTGCATGGAAAATGCAAGAATTGTTCCAAAAACCACGGAATTCGTCCTGAATGTTGCTATTTTTGTCATCAATGTATTAAATGGCTGTAAACATGAGTGTTCTCCAACCATGCCAATGGATGCGTTAAATATATGGCACAAAGAAGGAAACTTCTAGATGGTATAATTGTTTGAATGGCAAAAATATTTTGTAGCGTCGGGAATATGTGTAGTTCACATGCAAGTTTTCAAGTTATTTAATCAAATGGTTACAAAGATACAAAGTATGATCTGTGGGCATGACAAGTTGAACGGACTATAGCAGCCTGATGGTATGTACCAGTTTTCTCAAGTTAGTTGTCAACCACTAGACAATCTAGCCAGACGTTACATCGGAATGACATTTTCATTTTCAATTATCTAATTGGGTTTTCATTACTCAGAAAGCTTTTATAACTTTGTCAGTTTCCCAGAAGAAATTCTTTCTGATGTTAATTCAACCAACTCAAAGATGGGATTACAAACAAAAAATGTTCTTAGCAGCTCCTCTACCCCCCACCCCCATCCTACCCCAATGTTTCTCCTACCCCAATGTTTCGCATCTCATTATACTTGATTCTGTTTTTCACAATATTTTTTCTCTCCAACTTTGTGGACAAATATTTGTTAGAGCGAGCTCTATTTCTAGTCTTTCACATTTTCTTAACAATTCCTGTGTTGTTGCTTATAAGATGAACTAGGGAACACTGAACGTAAAACTGTGATATTGCAGAAACACTGAACGTAAAACTGTGATATTGCGGGAGAATTGAACGTAAAACTGTGATGTTGTGGGAACACTGAACGTAAAACTGTGATATTGCGGGAACACTGAACGTAAAACTGTGATATTGCGGGAACACTGAACGTAAAACTGTGATATTGCGGGAACACTGAACGTAAAACTGTGATATTGTGGCAACACTGAACGTAAAACTGTGATATTGCGGGAACACTGAACGTAAAACTGTGATATTGCGGGAACACTGAACGTAAAACTGTGTACAGATGATACTAGATAATAGCTACAGAAATCGGAACACTGAACGTAAAACTGTGTACAAATGATACTAGATAATAGCTACAGAAATCATCTTCAAATCACATGGGGTAGAGGGATGCGGTAAATATTGATTGTACCATCATCATTGCACTTCGGTGAGTAGCCATATGTGCTTCGATCTCTTTCTTACACAGGCAGATCTCAGGTGCAGTGCATGAACTCCGTAGCACTGGCGAGGTTCCCCGATGTAATTTTGAAGATGGTGAAGAACAGACCAAACTGCCTATGAAGCTTTCCATAACATAATATCAGGAAGGAAGGCGAGAGGATGACCGAGGAAAAGGTGGATAGATAACGTATTTGAATTCTGCCAGGAGACTAAGAAAACCATCACACCAGTCACCAGAGAAGCGCAAGACAAATATATAAAACCCCGACACTGGGTTAGCAACTCGGCAACAGTGTGCTGACACTGGGTTAGCAACTCGGCAACAGTGTGCTGACACTGGGTTAGCAACTCGGCAACAGTGTGCTGACACTGGGTTAGCAACTCGGCAACAGTGTGCTGACACTGGGTTAGCAACTTGGCAACAGTGTGCCGACACTGGGTTAGCAGCCCGGCAACAGTGTGCTGACAAAGAAGAAGATATTTTGTAGAAACGTTTATTTTTAATCTTTTCTAATGAATTTTGCAGGTAATTTGCTACAACCTGCTCTTCTCAATTTTGTCAGGGTAACTGCTTACCAACCTGCTCTTCTCAATTTTGTCAGGGTAACTGCTTACCAACCTGCTCTTCTCAATTTTGTCAGGGTAACTGCTTACCAACCTGTTCTTCTCAATTTTGCCAGGGTAACTGCTTACCAACCTGTTCTTCTCAATTTTGAACTTCCATGGGTTCTTTTACTGCTCAAATTGATCAAGCACCTACTTTTTATCGTCCGTCTCCGATAGGACTAGGAACACGATCTTACCTACACTGAGATAGGACTAGGAACTCGATCTCACCCACACTAAGATAGGACTAGGAACACGATCTTACCTACACTGAGTTCAGGGATATCTGGAAAAATATCCGATGACTCTACAGAGGAACGAACCTGGTACCTTTGTCACGAGAGATGAGTACTTAGCCTCTACACCATACAGACCCTCTATTCGATAATAGATAGAGGACTACAGCATAACTGTGTGTACCTGGGATAGAGGACTACAGTATAACTGTGTGTACCTGGGATAGAGGACTACAGTATAACTGTGTGTACCTGGGATAGAGGACTACAGTATAACTGTGTGTACCTGGGATAGAGGACTACAGTATAACTGTGTGTACCTGGGATAGAGGACTACAGTATAACTGTGTGTACCTGGGATAGAGGACTACAGTATAACTGTGTGTACCTGGGATAGAGGGCTACAGTATAACTGTGTGTACCTGGGATAGAGGGCTACAGTACCACTGTCGGTACCTGGGATAGAGGGCTACAGTATAACTGTGTGTACCTGGGATAGAGGGCTACAGTACCACTGTCGGTACCTGGGATAGAGGGCTACAGTATAAATGTGTGTACCTGGGATAGAGGGCTACAGTACCACTGTCGGTACCTGGAATAGAGGGCTACAGTACCACTGTCGGTACCTGGGATAGAGGAATACAGTATAACTGTGTGTACCTGGGATAGAGGACTACAGTATAACTGTGTGTACCTGGGATAGAGGGCTACAGTATAACTGTGTGTACCTGGGATAGAGGGCTACAGTACCACTGTCGGTACCTGGAATAGAGGGCTACAGTACCACTGTCGGTACCTGGGATAGAGGGCTACAGTACAACTGTGTGTACCTGGGATAGAGGGCTACAGTACAACTGTGTGTACCTGGGATAGAGGGCTACAGTACCACTGTCGGTACCTGGGATAGAGGGCTACAGTACAACTGTGTGTACCTGGGATAGAGGTCTACAGTACCACTGTCGGTACCTGGGATAGAGGGCTACAGTATAACTGTGTGTACCTGGGATAGAGGGCTACAGTTCAACTGTGTGTACCTGGGATAGAGGGCTACAGTACAGCTGTGTGTACCTGGGATAGAGGGCTACAGTACAGCTGTGTGTACCTGGGATAGAGGGCGACAGTTCAACTGTGTGTACCTGGGATAGAGTGCTACAGTACAGCTGTGTACAGAAGGTTGTAGATACTAACTAAAGAAATCAACTTCTAATCACCTGGGATAGAGGGCTACAGTACAATTGAGTCAAACTGCGATGTTTTCAAAAACTGGTAAAAGATAATTTTACCCCAAAAAAGCTAGAATCATGTAAATAAGATAACAACAGTTGATATGTCATGCCCTGGGGCTTAATCAAGATGACAAACAGATAAACAAACGCACACACAAACACTCAAATATGGTGATCCGTGTATGACAAGAAGGATTAATCTAGATGAAGACTGTAGTAAAACTATGTAGCAATGACGTAACACGTACTGTAGTCGAGATGAAGACTGTAGTAAAACTATGTAGCAATGACGTAACACGTACTGTAGTCTAGATGAAGACTGTAGTAAAACTATGTAGCAATGACGTAACACGTACTGTAGTATAGATGTAGACTGTAGTAAAACTATGTAGCAATGACGTAACACGTACTGTAGTCTAGGGGTAGACTGTAGTAAAACTATGTAGCAATGGCGTAACACGTACTGTAGTCTAGATGTAGACTGTAGTAAAACTATGTAGCAATGACGTAACACGTACTGTAGTCTAGATGTAGACTGTAGTAAAACTATGTAGCAATGACGTAACACGTACTGTAGTCTAGATGAAGACTGTAGTAAAACTATGTAGCAAGGACGTAACACGTACTGTAGTCTAGATGAAGACTGTAGTAAAACTATGTAGCAATGACGTAACACGTACTGTAGTCTAGGGGAAGACTGTAGTAAAACTATGTAGCAATGACGTAACACGTACTGTAGTCTAGGGGAAGACTGTAGTAAAACTATGTCGCAATGTCGAAACACGTACTGTAGTTTAGATGTAGACTGTAGTAAAACTATGTAGCAATGACGTAACACGTACTGTAGTCTAGATGAAGACTGTAGTAAAACTATGTAGCAATGGCGTAACACGTACTGAAGTCTAGATGTAGACTGTAGTAAAACTATGTAGCAATGGCGTAACACGTACTGTAGTATAGATGTAGACTGTAGTAAAACTATGTAGCAATGACGTAACACGTACTGTAGTATAGATGAAGACTGTAGTAAAACTATGTCGCAATGACGTAACACGTACTGTAGTATAGATGTAGACTGTAGTAAAACTATGTAGCAATGACGTAACACGTACTGTAGTCTAGATGTAGACTGTAGTAAAACTATGTAGCAATGGCGAAACACATAATAACAAAGTACTGTCATCATCATCATCAAGGTGCGTATCCTTTATAGGACATTGCTCTCTTTGCAGCACATCTGAAATTCACTCTGTCTCTAACCAGTTCTCCCACCTCGTCGATGGTCATATTCATGGTTTCTTTAATATCTTGTAGCCATCTCCTTCTTGGTTTGCCTACAAAGTACTGTATTTTTTATAAAATACAAAAACAATTGAGGCCAAATAATTAGGAGCAATTTTCACAGCAGATGGAAGTATCGATAGCGAAATCAGCAACCGTTGCACAAAAGCTAACCAGGTACTGGGACAGTTAACACCACTGTTGTCACATAAAGAGATACCGCTAACAACTAACGCAAATCTCATAAGAACGATTTTCTGGCCAACACTATGTTACCAGTGTCAAACATGGCCAATAACAGCAGCTAATGAGCGGGAAATCATAACGACAGAGATGATGTGTCTTAGAAGACCTGCTGGTGTGACAATAAGAGACAAAATTAGAAATGAAGAAATCAGGAGACTGGATGTGAAACCAGTTATGCAATTCATAAAAGAACAACAGATTAAACGGTTTGGATACCTGACCAGAATGCCCTGGTATCGCCTACCACAGAGAGCCACACAGAAAAAGTATAATGAGTACAAGGCAAGAGAAGACCACGCAAAAGATGGAGCGACGCATCAAGAACAGCCTTACGAACATGAATATCAGCTTACAAAGTGCCTTAAAAAAGCACACACAAGATCACTACGTTTCACCCCAACACTTCCATAAAGTAAAGGTGGAAAGAAGAACAACACACAAGATCACTACGTTTCACCCCAACACTTCTATAAAGAAGTCAATGGTGGAAGAAAGAAGAACAAGCACACACAAGATCACTACGTTTCACCCCAACACTTCTATAAAGAAGTCAATGGTGGAAGAGAAGAAGAACAAGCACACACAAGATCACTACGTTTCACCCCAACACTTCTATAAAGAAGTCAATGGTGGAAGAGAAGAAGAAGACAAAAACAATGACAATAGACAGCAACGTTTCGACCAAAAGGCCTTTATAAAGCAAGCGATACAATAGGAGTGACGAATTTCACAGCACACTACATACAGACTTTGACACAGATATTACAACGGTCAAAAAATGAATGGAGATATGTGACTAAAAACGAATAACGAAATAAATGCAGAAAAACTAGAAGTGGAAAAAAGAGAAACAATAAAAAATCAAGTCAATTTATGACATATATACATGGAAACGTTTTTGTTCCACTGATGATCTTAGTCGATTTGCTCTGGAGAATTGTTTTATTTCATGATATGGTACCTTGCGACCTCATGGACTCAACGCTCTACATTCCTATGCTTCTTAGTACTTTCTCTTCTCATGCTCTATATTTTATATGTATATATGTTAAATGTATGTAAGTTATATATATACTTGATTTTTTTTGTTTCTCTTCTTTTTCCACTGCTAGTTTTTCTGAATTTATTTCGTTATTCGTTTTTAGTCACATACTTTCATTCATTTTTAACAGTTGTAATATCTTTATCAAAGTCTATATGTTGTGTGCTGTGACATTCGTCACTTTTGTTATATCGTTTGCTTGATAAAGGCCTTTTGGTCGAAACGTTGCTGTCTATTGTCATTGTTTTTGTAAAACTACAGTACTTTGTTATTACGTGTTTCGTCATTGCTACATAGTTTTACTACAGTCTCCCTCTATATCATTGTTACATAGTTTTACTACAGTCTCCCTCTATATCATTGTTACATAGTTTTACTACAGTCTCCCTCTATATCATTGTTACATAGTTTTACTACAGTCTCCCTCTATATCATTGTTACATAGTTTTACTACAGTCTCCCTCTATATCATTGTTACATAGTTTTACTACAGTCTCCCTCTATATCATTGTTACATAGTTTTACTACAGTCCCCCTCTATATCATTGTTACATAGTTTTACTACAGTCTCCCTCTATATCATTGTTACATAGTTTTACTACAGTCTCCCTCTATATCATTGTTACATAGTTTTACTACAGTCTCCCTCTATATCATTGTTACATAGTTTTACTACAGTCTCCCCTCTATATCATTGCTACATAGTTTTACTACAGTCTCCCCCCTATACTACAGTACTTTGTTATTATGTGTTAAAGCATTATCATCATCATGTTCCTTTTCAGCTGGCGTAGGTGATCATGGATCACCATAAACATCTGTCTGATGCTGACTATCAGTTCTGTTGTTGACATTCATCCCTGCCATGAAGATAGACTGTTCAATACATTGTCTTTCTCTGTCACGTCATCCATTCATTTTACCGGCTGTCACAATGTGTTCTAAACATCCTTTACCAGCTGTCACAATGTGTTCTAAACATTCTTTACCAGCTGTCACAATGTGTTCTAAACATTCTTTACCGGCTGTCACAATATGTTCTAAACATCCTTTACCAGCTGTCACAATGTGTTCTAAACATCCTTTACCAGCTGTCACAATATGTTCTAAACATCCTTTACCAGCTGTCACAATATGTTCTAAACATCCTTTACCAGCTGTCACAATGTGTTCTAAACATCCTTTACCAGCTGTCACAATGTGTTCTAAACATCCTTTACCAGCTGTCACAATGTGTTCTAAACATCCTTTACCAGCTGTCACAATGTGTTCTAAACATCCTTTACCAGCTGTCACAATATGTTCTAAACATTCTTTACCGGCTGTCACAATATGTTCTAAACATCCTTTACCAGCTGTCACAATGTGTTCTAAACATCCTTTACCAGCTGTCACAATATGTTCTAAACATTCTTTACCGGCTGTCACAATATGTTCTAAACATTCTTTACCGGCTGGCACAATATGTTCTAAACATTCTAATTACCACATCACCCGACAAATGATGACTGCTTCTTTCTTACATTGGTGCAGCCAATGACATTGATGAAAAGAATGACATACGGAATAGGCAAAGAGATTGATTAATCAACATCAAACTGGCATGTTGGGCCGCAGAACGCTGCTGGATTTGTTGAGACGGAGCAGCTATGGACATGCCCGGAGTGCTATGACTATAGTTCTCATATAACTAATGACTGCATTTTTCTTATATTGATAATATGTTCTTCTCTCTGTGCTTTCCCATCTTCTATCATATACAGATTTCTCATTTCAACAGTCAATTAGTATTCTGAGCATTCTTCAGTTGAATCACAAGTCTGTGGCTACCACAGATTTTCCTATACCTATGTGAGATGGCTTTGTACAACAATGTATGTGAGATGGCTTTGTGCAACATGGTATGTGGACAGAGAGATCGGTAGAAGCTGAGAGACATAGGAAGATGGGTAGGGCAATGTGGACAGAGAGATCAGTAGAAGCTGAGAGACATAGGAAGATGGGTAGGGCAATGTGGACAGAGAGATCGGTAGAAGCTGAGAGACATAGGAAGATGGGTAGGGCAATGTGGACAGAGAGATCGGTAGAAGCTGAGAGACATAGGAAGATGGGTAGGGCAATGTGGACAGAGAGATCAGTAGAAGCTGAGAGACATAGGAAGATAAGTAGGGCAATGTGGACAGAGAGATCGGTAGAAGCTGAGAGACATAGGAAGATGGGTAGGGTAATGTGGACAGAGAGATCGGTAGAAGCTGAGAGACATAGGAAGATGGGTAGGGTAATGTGGACAGAGAGATCGGTAGAAGCTGAGAGACATAGGAAGATGGGTAGGGCAATGTGGACAGAGATCAGTAGAAGCTGAGAGACATAGGAAGATGGGTAGGGCAAGGGATCAGGAGGAATGATACACAAGACAGACAACTCTAGTAAGATGTACAAATTATTACAAGGGAACAAACTCATGATAATATACTCTTTAATATGAAGAGACAAGTCTCTCTCTTGTGTACATAATATAATATGAAGAGACAAGTCTCTCTCTTGTGTACACAATATAATATAAACATAATTCTGATTTATTTGTTAAATAACAAACATATAATAGTGAGAACATTCATCTACAGCTGTATGAGATATGTCAGATAGAACATTCACCTACAGCTGTATGAGATATGTCAGATAGAACATTCATCTACAGCTGTATGAGATATGTCAGATAGAACATTCATCTACAGCTGTATGAGATATGTCAGATAGAACATTCATCTACAGCTGTATGAGATATGTCAGATAGAACATTCATCTACAGCTGTATGAGATATGTCAGATAGAACATTCACCTACAGCTGTATGAGATATGTTATTATGTTTCTCTTGTTTTACATTTGTACGCTATGAATTTAGACATAATCATGGTGCCTAATATGGCACCTCTGTCTGATTTATGTGTGATGGCTTGCTTTCTTTATCACTAATGTCCTTCTCCATTCAGGCAAACCTTACTGTCTGATTTATGTGTGATGGCTTGCTTTCTTTATCACTAATGTCCTTCTCCATTCAGGCAAACCTTACTTCGATCTCAGAAGTACTTGTAACTGAGATCTCCAAGTAAAGGATCAGGGTCTCATGCAGGCCAACCATGTAAGATGTATGAACACAGAGAATGTTTTGTCTCATGCAGGCCAACCATGTAAGATATGTGAACACAGAGAATGTTGCATTGTTGTTGTCAAACTGGTCTTGAACAATAGAATCTCAACAGAGCATGGCCACTAAAGAAGAGTGTTACCAACTTGACTATCAGCTAAACAAAACTTTCTCACTTATTAGTTCTTTGTTTGCACTTTCTTGCACAAACTAGTTTAGTATTTTCATTAGTCTCAATAAGATTTTCTGTTATCCTCTCTCTTCTTTTCCCCTGGAGGTTCCAGTCAATTTTATGTCTAGTTATATTGTTATGTTGTTTTTGAAGAGTATATTCTGTCGATTTTCCCTTATATCTCACTACAACAAGGTTTTACATACAAGCATACGTAGACTGGTACAAGTCAACACTCTCAACAGATTAATGATGTCATACACAAATACCTTAACTGGACAAGACATAGTCCCTGTAAAAATACAAAATATGACTGGACAAGACATAGACAAAGTCCCTGCAACAAATACCTTGACTGGACAAGACATAGACAAAGTCCCTGCAACAGATAAACCTCTGAAATCCGTGAAGGCTTGCCTGCATGGCGAGGAACACCAGTCAAATGGTAAAGCAAGCTTCCATGCAAAAATCAGTCAGAAGTGCCATACCAGGCATCATGGCTAACACTTGAATTCACAGCGGGTAAAAGCAGTAGAAGGATTGTGACAGACACGGGGTAGACACACACAGACAAAGTCCCAACTCACTGTGACAGACACGGGGTAGACACACGCAGACAAAGTCCCAACTCACTGTGACAGACATGGGGTAGACACACACAGACAAAGTCCCAACTCACTGTGACAGACACGGGGTAGACACACACAGACAAAGTTCCAACTCACTGTGACAGACACGGGGTAGACACACACAGACAAAGTCCCAACTCACTGTGACAGACACGGGGTAGACACACACAGACAAAGTCCCAACTCACTGTGACAGACAAGGGGTAGACACACACAGACAAAGTCCCAACTCACTGTGACAGACACGGGGTAGACACACACAGACAAAGTCCCAACTCACTGTGACAGACACGGGGTAGACACACACAGACAAAGTCCCAACTCACTGTGATAGACACGGGGTAGACACACACAGACAAAGTCCCAACTCATTGTGACAGACACGGGGTAGACACACACAGACAAAGTCCCAACTCACTGTGACAGACACGGGGTAGACACACACAGACAAAGTCCCAACTCACTGTGACAGACACGGGGTAGACACACACAGACAAAGTCCCAACTCACTGTGACAGACACGGGGTAGACACACACGGACAAAGTCCCAACTCACTGTGACAGACACGGGGTAGACACACACAGACAAAGTCCCAACTCACTGTGACAGACACGGGGTAGACACACACAGACAAAGTCCCAACTCACTGTGACAGACACGGGGTAGACACACACAGACAAAGTCCCAACTCACTGTGACAGACACGGGGTAGACACACACGGACAAAGTCCCAACTCACTGTGACAGACACGGGGTAGACACACACAGACAAAGTCCCAACTCACTGTGACAGACACGGGGTAGACACACACAGACAAAGTCCCAACTCACTGTGACAGACACGGGGTAGACACACACAGACAAAGTCCCAACTCACTGTGATAGACACGGGGTAGACACACAGACAAAGTCCCAATTCATTGTGACAGACACGGGGTAGACACACACAGACACACAGACAAAGTCCCAACTCACTGTGACAGACACGGGGTAGACACACACAGACAAAGTCCCAACTCACTGTGACAGACACGGGGTAGACACACACGGACAAAGTCCCAACTCACTGTGACAGACACGGGGTAGACACACACAGACAAAGTCCCAACTCATTGTGACAGACACGGGGTAGACACACACAGACACACAGACAAAGTCCCAACTCATTGTGACAGACACGGGGTAGACACACACACACACACACACACACACAAGTGATGAGATAAGAAAGTGATGAGATAAGAAAGTGATGAGATAAGAAAGTGATGAGATAAGAAAGTGATGAGATAAGAGAGGTTAAGAATAGAAAAGCTTGCAGAACAAAGTATCTTGTGTGTTCTGTAGAATATCAATGACTGGGAACTTCATGCATGCTGCATCCACGGACCGGCTTCTGTTTCTGCATACAATAGAAAGAAATCATTTTAAAACAACATTTTCTCACAATCTACATCAACTGTTATCTGACATGTATAACAAGTGCTCAACCATGTACATATATATATATATATACTTGAGCAGCAGAAATGAAAACATTGAAGAAACAAATATAGAAAAGAGATAATTCAACTAGACAAGAGCTAGAATATGTGAGTAGTTTTAATTGAAAACACAACAATATCTGCATACAAAGTGATCTGTACAACATGGATACTCTCGGAATGAATGACATTCTAATCTAGAGATGTACACTTTGATCCCCTCCCCCTCTCTCTCTCATATGTACACCTTGTTTCCTTCTCTCTCTCCTGTACACCTTGATTCCCCCTCTCTCTCATATGTACACCTTGATTCCCCCTCTCTCTCATATGTACACCTTGATTCCCTCTCTCTCTCTCTCTCTCATGTACACCTTGATTCCCTCTCTCTCTCTCTCTCTCTCTCTCTCATATGTACACCTTGATTCCCTCTCTCTCTCTCATGTACACCTTGATTCCCTCTCTCTCTCTCTCCTATGTACACCTTGATTCCCTCTCCCCTTCCTATGTGCACCTTGATTTCCACTCTCTCTCTCTCTCTCATGTACACCTTGATTCCCCCCTCTCTCTCATGTACACCTTGATTCACCCTCTCTCATGTACACCTTGATTCACCCTCTCTCATGTACACCTTGATTCACCCTCTCTCTCATGTACACCTTGATTCATCCTCTCTCTCATGTACACCTTGATTCATCCTCTCTCTCATGTACACCTTGATTCCCCCTCTCTCTCTCATATGTACACCTTGATTCCCCCTCTCTCATATGTACACCTTGATTCCTTCTCTCTCTCCTGTACACCTTGATTCCTCTCCCTCTCTCTCTCACAAACACTCTCTCATATACACCTTGGGAATCACCCTGACACTAACATGGACTGACATAAAAAAACAAACATTGTGAACACACACTCGACACAACAACAACAAAAACTTCTTCAACCTAACACACACAACCTTTCACTTTCATTCATTGACTAGATGACAAATCATGACATTTCAACAATGACAATCAATCAATGATTGGTGATATCAGATCAATCATTGATGTGGATGATAGTTGATATGATCATGATTGAAACAATCCAAACTGACCTGTCTATAATATCTGGAATCAGCTGTTGAAGATCATGTTGTACTCTCTGACCCTGACATGAAAAAACAAAAACTAATATTCTCATAATCATATCTTGATTATAAAACACAAAGTCATTGTGTCTGTTTGTCTGTCTCAAGAAGAAAAAAACAACTCTTGAATACTGAACTCTGCAAACATGAAATTTGCACGGCTTATCAATATCAATGCTTCAGCACAACAAGGACTATTCTGAACTCTCTCTCTACATTGTTCTATATCAGAGTTATCATTTCATTACGTTGAGAGACAACATTCAAATTATCTGATGAACATGATCAAAGGGAAATAATAATGAAAACCGTTATTTCCTTAGTTGTACACGGTTAATTCAAGGAAGGCACACACAAAAATCAATTTATTAATTTAAAAACAATGTAACTACTTGTCAATCACTAAACATATATATATATCTTATTACATATTCATTTTAAGAAAACTGGACAACCTAATAGAATAACAAGGTTAAAAAGTAGTAGAAGTCAAACTAGAAAGACTTGTATCAGGGGAAACAACTCGAATGGCGCAGTGTGCCGTGATTGGCATGGAAAGAGTTAAGAATATCTGATGAACATGGTCAAAGGCAAATAATAATGACAATAAAACAGAGGCTACAAAAGTGAGACTGAAACGCAAGTTAACAAATTCACTAACAATATTAAACAATGACTATGATGTTAGTTTAGTAACTTATAGCTAATATTCTCATAATCATACATACATACATATATATATAAACATACATGCATACATACATACATATACACATATATAAATAAACATACATACATATACATATATATAACCATACACACATACATACACACATATATCTACCTATGTGTTAAACATACAAGTGTATTCTCATAACCATACATACATATATACACACATATATATCTACCTATGTGTTAAACATACAAGTGTATTCATCAGAGGCAGATAGAGATGAATACCAAAATAATATACGATAGTTAACTAAGTTGGCCCTGAAGAGGGCATTCGTTGTGTTACAGTTTTACAGCTTTCATGCAATATCTGTACCTCGCTGTGTAACATTTCTATTTTAAGAAAAGCATTTTTGGGACTGGATATGCACTCCCTCTTTATTTCTTACTCTCTCTCTCTAAATTGTGATACGATTAGGGCAGCAACAAATACACACCATTCTTCTATATTCTTAGCCGTTCTCTGTATTGTGTTCCATCTGTGATTCATTTCTTTCAGTTCTTGTTCTACTGTTCTTCTTCTTCTGCATTCTCACTAGATTGGGATTTGGATTCTCTAATAAAAGCAGCCGTCTGCCTCAGATTATCAGCCACGCCACACAGTTTGTCTTGGACGCTGGTGTAAGTGGGCCACCTCTTTCTTCTCAAGTCTGCACACTGGGGCAGTTCTGTAGGATATAATTCCTGCTTCCCGTTTGTGCCGACCTCTTTCCGCAGTAAGTTTTGACCACCCTCGTGATGGTAGGTCTGACATTCTTACTGCATGACTAAGTCTCCGAGGCAGATTGGCGACCGTAGAATCCGTTATCTCATTCCTCATTGTGAGGGTCGTTGCACCATGTTATGCGCCTTACGGCCTGGTGCATCCGTTTTCTGCAAACATTTGTTTCGGGTTAGCATTCCCTAGCGGACACGTGCATCCGATTTCAGCCAAACCTCCTTAGTTGTCTCTTACGACATGCGTGGCAGGTAACAGTGGTTATACTCTTTACACCCCAAATTTCTCACATCAAATCTATCTCCATCTTCTCTTTTAGATAATGATGTTCATATTCTCTTGTCGACACTGTGCAAGCAGTTCTTGGTTAGAGATAGTATTTGGCCAGAACACGTGTAAGATCTTTCGCAGACAAGTTTTATAGAAGATGGAAAGTTTAGACATATTTCAAATCCTATTAGTTTAGTCTCTCTCTCTCTCACGATCCCCTACTAGTTTAGTCAAATTGCAATGATGCAGCCTGTTACTAGACATTAATCCAGACTTCTCTCATGTCATTAGTTGTATCTCACAGATAGTAGTAATGAAATGTTAGCATCAACAGTATCTGATGAATGTTCTATGATGTGATATTATTGATAGAAGAATACCTACCTCCATAGATCCAAGAACATCCAGCCTGACAGCTGTTGCAATGACAGATCTGACAACACAGTACATGAATGATGCCATGGTCGAGTTAACATCCAGGCCAAGACCAGCTAATATACAGCCATACACAACTGCTAAATGACAATGTGGCAAATCTACAACTGATGATTTGAATTCATCAGCCAGGTTTTTGCAGGTAAAACATGAAACTTCCAAAAATGATTTTCCCTGTCAATAAAAGATAACAGTTTATTCAGATGTTTATAATACAAACACTTTCACAAGAACAAACTCACCCAATAAACAATCCACACAGCAACCCACTCAGCAACCACCAACCCACTCAGCAACCACCAACCCACTCAGCAGCCAACAACCCACTCAGCAGCCAACACTTCACTGCCTTCACCAACCAACAACCCACTCAGCAACCAACAACCCACTGCCTCCAACAAGTCATATCATCATCAGCAAATAGCTTGTCCTGAGCAGAACTTTGCCACCCCAACAGTCCTCCGAATTTCTCTCTCTCATAGGCCAGATATCCTGCCTCTGCAGTCGTCATGTTCAGACCATCAGTCACATCCTGAATCCATCTTCTCCGTGGTCTTCCTCTTCTTCTCTTTGCTGGTATGCCTCCTTCCATGATGGTCTTCTCCAGCCCTTCATGTCTTTTTATATGGTCAAACTATCTCAGTTTTCTCATTCATATTTGTAGCATCAGCCAGTTTTCTTTGATTTTGAGTTCTTTCTGGATAGATCTATTTGTTCTCTTCTCTGTCTGGATAGATCTATTTGTTCTCTTCTCTGTCCAAGATATATGGAGGACTCTTCTATATCACTTATATTCGAAAGCACAAATATGTTTTTTCACTGCTTTATGAAATGTCCATGCTTTATACCCATACTCAAGTCATATATTGCATCTATATTAGATTTCATTAGTTGATCTTCCATTTGCTGAGAAAATGCTCCTTAGGTATATCAAGTCTTTAACTTGTTTTAAGATCAACAGATAAACAAGGAACAGGTATTAAGAGCTTCCGAAAAAAACAAATACCAATGAGCCATTCTAAAAAAATGACTCACGGGGAGTGTCTTTCTCAAACGCTCGTTACAGCTAGACACAGAAACAATCAGGTAGGGTTCGAACAGTGTCTGCACAAACACATGCTGTAAGCTTATTGTGCTTGTATATATTAGAGATGAGACAATATCATACATACACACATGTATACACATATAACAAACATGTATACATCATTCAAAGTAGCTTCAAATTTATTAAGATGAGCACACGGAGCCTCTTTCAAGAACCACAGGGAAGCAACGGAAGTAACGAATATGATCAACAAATAAACAAGGAACAGGTATTAAGAGCTTCCGAAAAAAACAAATAGACAAACACGGGACTCAAACCACTTAATTTGTTTTAATAGATGTTAATGGATGGAGGTATTGGTAGAGCTTTCCTTTTCTAGTGAATGCCATTAGAAAGTAAAGCACTACCATCTCCACAAATACCATCTTCACAAGTACTATCTTCACAAATACCATCTCCACAAATACCATCTTCACAAGTACTATCTTCACAAGTACTATCTCCACAAATACCATCTTCACAAGTACCATCTTCACAAGTACCAATATCCACTAGTACCATCTCCACTAGTACCATCTTCACAAATACCATCTCCACAAATACCATCTCCACTAGTACCATCACTTCAAGTGCCATCTCTTCCACATTGAAATCTCACATATAATATAAACATTGTTAAATAAACTATATATGTTTATGAACAAGTTGTAAAATATGAGATATTGACAAGTCATAAGAAATTACCTGTCTAATACTGGCTCTTCTTGCTATATGATTGCTTGTACAAGACTCACACATTTCATCTAGTTCTATCAATGTATGGTTGCCTGTTTGCACATCTCTGACTATTTGATCACAAGACACCACAGAATGGGCTGCTGCAACAAATGGTAAACTCAGCGATCCTGTGGGAGGGGGGAGAGGACAGAGACGGAGGAAGGGGTGTTGGTGGGAGGCAAAGGAATAAAAACAAGACACACCTTGGTCAAACTGATATGTTCATAACAAACAGTTCTCACAGACTGGAACAAACAGTTCTCACAGACTGGAACAAACAGTTCTCACAGACTGGAACAAACAGTTCTCACAGACTGGAACAAACAAAAAAAACAGTCAGAGAGACAGTGCTATCCTAAAACAAAGAGACAGTGATGAGATGAAACAGACCGGGAGACAGTGCTATGATAAAATAGATAAAGATACAGTAGCTAGGCAGTTTTATTTTTAGTCTAGTCATCAGATCAACAGCACTGCACACTGAACCAGTTAGACTACAAATGCTCCCATCTCCTCCTCAGTATGTCTCTCAGTTTAGTCTAGTCGTAAGATCATCATCACAGCACATTGAACCAGTTAGACTATAAATGCTCCCATCTCTTCCTCAGTATGTCACTCAGTTTAGTCTAGTCGTCAGACCATCATCACTACACATTGAACCAGTTAGTCCATAAGTGCCTGATCTCCTCCTCAGTATGTCTCTCAGTTTAGTCTAGTCGTCAGACCATTGTCACTGCACATTGAACCAGTTAGTCCATAAGTGCCTGATCTCCTCCTCAGTATGTCTCTCAGTTTAGTCTAGTCGTCAGACCATCATCACTGCACATTGAACCAGTTAGTCCATAAGTGCCTGATCTCCTCAGTATGTCACTCAGTTTAGTCTAGTCGTCAGACCATCATCACTGCACATTGAACCAGTTAGTCCATAAGTGCTCCTATCTCCTCCTCAGTATGTCTCTCAGTATGTCTCTCAGTATGTCTCTCAGTATGTTGCAACTAGTGACACCAGTTGTATATTAGTTTATTATTTTTCTTTGGCTACCAGTATAATGCTCTTTTCTAGCTACAACATATTTGACTTGGTATTCTTGCAGTCTGGTTAGTGTTGTAGATCCCTCCTCCTGGACATTTCTTAAATCATTTACATGACCTATCTTCCTTAGGGTATTCAGAATATCAGCTTGGGCCTTTCTACAGCAGCCATAGCCACAAGCCTATCGTCGTGTTGCTGCCTCTTTATACCTACATGCCCTGACACCAAAATAAAACTGATTTTTGTCAGCCTAAAATTCTTCAGAGACTCCAACTATTGTCTTCAAGCCTAGCTTGTATCAATCTACCTGAGCAAACTCATGGAGTCCCTGAGAAAACATGCATGGATAAAAGTCTGTGACTCCAGCCAGACGATCGCTTTCATTACAGCCATAATTTCTATAGTGAGACTGCTTGTAGT
Organism: Arion vulgaris; assembly: GCA_020796225.1. Taxonomy (NCBI): domain Eukaryota; kingdom Metazoa; phylum Mollusca; class Gastropoda; order Stylommatophora; family Arionidae; genus Arion; species Arion vulgaris. The sequence continues at coordinate 20,391,500 of CM036778.1, read as the reverse complement.
CCCGACCAAACCACCAGTCTTCCTACACAACATTCCCTCTGACTTGTGCAGGAAAAGCATATGACACATGTGAACTACTGACCCATGACCCATCTGCATAAATGATAATAAATCCTCAGATGAGTTCTCTGAAATTAACATCTGAACTTGTGTCTGAATAATCACTGGATTTTCTATGCTGAAATAATAAAATGTACAGCTGCAATTAGTCAGCTCTGATGGCCTCCCTATAACTGACCAATGCCCGCGTGCCCAGCGTGTTCGTAGCGCGTTGGACTGTGGGTGACTAGCCCTCTGTGTGTACGGGTCCAATTCCGTGGGCAGGCAGAAAAAGCCACAGATTCCCCAGATTCACGGTGTTCGTGGCACCGAACCGAAGGGTTACGATGTCCATGGCACCGAGCCGAAGAGCTGAAAAGCTCAAGTGCTTCTGGATCGGAAAAAATAAATAAATAACTGACCAATGAAATCTGATACCATGCTACAGTATAACTTCAGATGTGGTAACTTAAAGTGGGGATTTTCTGTTGATAAAATCTTAGTTACCCATCTGTGAACAAATTTGTGTCCTGTTGAATAGTATGCACATACTTTGGAAGAAATTTGGCTGTGTGTGTGTGTCTACATGATGTAGAGGCCTTCATTGGAGCATAAAGAACTTGCATGCTAGGCACAAACCCTACAGATCACCAAGAGAGATTTCCTTGGTTGAAAACAATGAATACATACAAACAAACAAACAAACAAACATACAGCTAGTCGAGTTATATCAGAGATGTGATATTTAGTTCAAACTTTCCACGATTTAGCTTCAAATAAAGTTTACTTAGAGAGAGAGAGAGAGAGAGGGGAAATAAATATAGTATAGCAAAATATCTCTGACAAAAGATGATGTACAAGTGAGAAATTATTAAGTCAACATCTAAGAGAGAGTGAGAGAGAGTGAGAGTGAGTGTCTATCTTACCTGAATTCTCTAGGATACACACAAAAGCATGGACAAGTGTCTTGTGATCTGGGAATAGAAATCTACTTGAATGAACATTATATAAGTATGTCAGAGAACAAACTAGCCATAACACTATCTCTACATCATAGACCTACAAGCTCTGTATGCTTGACCAGTCATAGAACTACAAGCAATGTAAGCTTGACCAGTCATAGAACTACAAGCAATGTAAGCTTGACCAGTCATAGACCTACAAGTGCTGTTTGCTTGACTAGTCATAGATCTACAAGCTCTGCATGCTTGACCAGTCATAGACCTACATTCTCTGTATGCTTGACCAGTCATAGACCTACATTCTCTGTATGCTTGACCAGTCATAGACCTACATTCTCTGTATGCTTGACCAGTCATAGATCTACAAGCTCTGTAAGCTTGACCAGTCATAGACCTACAAGCTCTGTATGCTTGACCAGTCATAGATCTACAAGCTATGTATGCTCGACCAGTCATAGACCTGCAAGCTATGTGTGCTTGACCAGTCATAGATCTACAAGCTCTGTAAGCTTGACCAGTCATAGACCTACAAGCTCTGTATGCTTGACCAGTCATAGACCTACAAGCTCTGTATGCTTGACCAGTCATAGATCTACGCTGTATGCTTGAATAGATGATTCAGATGCCCATCATCTATTCTGTGCTTTCTCTCTCTCGTTAGTTTTTCTCCCAAGTTCTTCCCTGTTCTGCTGTAGTCATATAATCATGTTTATGTTTATATATTACCTGTAGCTTGCTAGTAAATTAACATGAGAAGTATTATTATATAAATGATACACATAACTTTTCCTCTATCATCTGTACTCTACTAGGAAGGGGGGATATACTCTACTAGATGTTTTGTTTAAGGTATGCAGTGTTAGGTATACAACTATTAGCCAAGTGCAAGAACTATTTAATAAAGTATGGGAAGAAGAAACTGTCCCAGATCAATGGAAGAAGGGAATAATTGTTAAGATCCCCAAAAAGGTGATCTCAAAGATTGCAACAACTGGAGAGGGATCACCCTATTATCAGTAATGACCAAGACTTTCTGCAAAAATCATTCTTAATAGAATCAAAGGAGCAGTGGACACAACCCTGAGAGAAGAACAAGCTGGTTTTAGACCTGGGAGAAGCTGCTTAGACCAAATAATTACCCTACGACTAATTTTGGAGGAACATATTGAGAAGCAACAACCACTCATACTAAATTTCATCGATTTTAAAAAAGCCTTTGATAGTCTACACAGAATCTCTCTGTGGAATATTCTGAGATGCTATGGAATACCAGACAAAATAATAAACATTATAAAGAGCCTCTATGATGGTTCACAGTGTGCAGTTCGCACTGATGGTGGACACAGTGACTGGTTTATGGTTGAAACTGGAGTAAAGCAAGGCTGTATTCTATCTCTGCTATTGTTTGGAGTGGCCATTGACTGGGTGATGCGAAAATGTTGCAGGGCGAAACTGGCATTGATTGGGTAGAAAATAGTCAACTAGAAGATTTGGATTTTGCAGATGATATTGCCTTGTTAAGTAGAAACAACCAAGATATGCAAAGAAAACAGACAACTTGTCATCTATAGCATCAAAAGTTGGACTGCAGATAAGCTATGAAAAAGAAATATAATGAAGACACCTATGGCAAGTAATGCAGATATCACACTGGAATCTAAAATGATAAAAATAACAGAGCAGTTCACCTATTTAGGTAGCAATTTTGATTGCACAGGAAATGTTAAAAAAGAAATTATGATACGAATTGGCAAAGCAACATCAGCTTTTAAAAGTCTAAATAAAATATGGAACTGCAAGTTATATAGTATTAAAACTAAATTACAAATTTTCAATTCAAATGTTGTATCAATCCTAACATATGCTAGCAGAGTTGGAAAATGACTAAAGATATAGAAAACAAGGTGTATGCATTTGAAAATAGATGTCTGCGAAAAATAATGAATATAAAATGGAACGAATTCAGGAGAAGTGATGAAATCAGAGACATGTCTGGTCAACCACTAGTGACAACTGTTATAAGAAAGAGAAGATGGAGATATGTTGGGCACACCTTGAGGAGAAATGATCAAAGAATATCAAAGCAGGCATTGAAGTGGGATGCAAAGGGTTCAAGAAAGAGGGGTCGACCTAAGGAGACCCTGAAGCGAACTTTGCTGAGAGAGGCAGGAAATATCGGTCTCAGTTCCATGGAGGAGATTGAGCGAGTTGCCCAGGATAGAGCGGTATGGAGAAATTACTTGCAGGCCCTATGTAACGTATAACAGTACGAGAGGAATTATTATTATGCAGTGTTAGCCTATCTACACTTTTCTCCCTTGATATTCTTCAATGTGTCAATGTGTTCTTCTTCTTGTTTGTCAATGTGTCAATGTGTTCTTCTTCTTGTTTGTCAATGTGTTCTTCTTCTTGTTTGTCAATGTGTTCTTCTTCTTGTTTGTCAATGTGTTCTTCTTCTTGTTTGTCAATGTGTCAATGTGTTCTTCTTCTTGTTTGTCAATGTGTCAATGTGTTCTTCTTCTTGTTTGTCAATGTGTTCTTCTTCTTGTTTGTCAATGTGTTCTTCTTCTTGTTTGTCAATGTGTCAATGTGTTCTTCTTCTTGTTTGTCAATGTGTCAATGTGTTCTTCTTCTTGTTCTCATTCAATAATCATCTGTCACATGTCTTACCATCATTCCATCGTACACAAATATCTTTATCTTATTTTGAGATAACTTTCATTTGAGCTCCCAATCTGTATCTCATTCTGTTACATATAGATTACATAGACATCTCATCAATCACACAGATTGAGAACTCTTACTTCAACACATACACAGATTGTCCAGTTATCAATGAACCAATCATAGATTATCTACAGTTATTACTAAACATTTGCATGCAAGTTAAGGGACATGATTTGAACAGTTATACGGTACCTTGAACAGTTTTTCCTATACCAGGAACAGTTCTTCCTATACCATAATGTTGAATGAATGCCTCCAGACCTAAACTGTGGGAGTATCCCCCAGTTGGATAAGCTGATAAACATACAATGCACCCATTACAAAAATATCTACAAGAAACAAATGTTGAACTTGACATAATCTTCTATAACTTTAACCAAGCGGGACTGCAGAGCCGATATATCGGTTCAGAGTAATGTTCATGATGTTGAAAACCGATATATCGGCTTTTGGATGTCTGTTGACGGAAACGAATGTATCTTTACAACCACTTTACTGAAGTTAAATAAATCTTCAGAAACGGAACATACTTAAATGTAGGTACATTTTTTACCTCCTTTTAACAAAGGTTTGAAAGCGGGAAAGCATGTGTTATTGACTTAAAGTCGAGTCATATTTTTCATAAAAAGTAAAGACCAAAATGAGTTTATACAGTGCAATCTTGAGTATTGTTAGATCAAATTATAACTTGTGATTAGTAATGAAGAATATTTAATTGATGGTAATAACGACATTTCATTGTTTATGGAATGTAGTATCGATAGTTGTAATTCTAAGTCTAATGTTATAATTGCTTCTAAAGAATGGGCATTGAACATACCATTTGTTGACATGTCCGCACTAAAAAGTTAATATTATAAAAACTACTGCACCTAGTTAGATGAAACTTATAGAATATGTTCCCACATGGATTATCTTCATTTAACTGCTACTTCTGGAAACATCTATGAATATTAAGATGTAATATAAACCCGAGAGTATAACTTTTTTTAATGATTTTTTGTTTTTTCAAAATAGTCATGCTACAATAATCTAATTTTCTCAAACGTATATCACCTGATGTAAAATATTTTTACATTAATAATCCAATTAGCAACAATTTAATATATTATATGTCATACTTTAGAAAAACAGTACTAGAGTTATACAGATTTAAACTAATTGACATTAAATGTTAAATTGGAACTGCAAAATAAATGCGTCTAGACATAAAAATAATACAGAGCAAAAGGGTTAATAAGGCTAAAGCTGGTTGTCTAAGTGACTAAGTGCATGTTGTCGTTTATATATTTTTTTTTCTGTTTTCCAGCTATGAATTAGGCGCACTCATGGTGCCTAATATGGCAGCTCTGATTGATTATTGCGTGAAGGCTTGCTTTTCTCATCACCAATATCTCTCACCATTCAGGCGAACCTTACTCCGACTTCAGAGGCACTTGTAATTTAGATCCCCAAGTAAAGGATCACCATCACGTGCCTATAATAATCGACACTCAGGGCGCAGAGCACGAGGCAGGCCAAGAACAAGATGGATAGATAACATCTCAGAGTCCCTGCGAAAGCATGGACTGACAACGTCAAGCGCAACACACCTGGCACAAGATAGGAAACTAACTCTCCCCACGCGCTTCACGGCAAATGTGGTTAAGATAAGATAAGATAAGTAAAGGATCACAGCCTCGTATAGTCTAACCTTGTACCATATGCACATTGAGAAAGTTTGCGCAGACTTCAAACCATGGAATTTCCACAGTTCTTGGTTACTAGCGACCAAGTCTTGACTTCAAGTAGTTTGCAGTTAATATAAAAATCAAATGGGAATGGAACGTTACTGAAGACATCTACAACTTCTTTTAGAAGATGTTACGGGCTCACAGGCACATGGGCACAACGTAGCACCAGGATTAGTGAACTGGCAATAATCAAGATCCTGTCTCCCTCCACATGGTGACCCTGGTAATAGACAAAGGTTCCTGTCAGGCTAAGCGGGTAGGGATCAAGGGAGAGCTACTCTGGTGTAGGTAGAGATGCAGACGTAGTCACGTTGGATGGGATCCGCTCGCAACACAGACGAGCGGAATCCCAAAGTGACTATTAATGCACATCTCTCCCGGCCGATGAGAAAAGCTGAACAGATAACCTTAACAGGATGAGGGGTGCATCCAGAGAAGAGACGTTGGCCCGCATGGAGCAAAACTTGGGCTCGAGATGAGTTGCATGTGGGCCCACATAGGGCAAAACTCAGAGCCTGAGGTGGGGGCCCGAGTGAGTCATGTGTCCGGATAGCCTAGAGGCAGGGTAAATGTGAGAACTGATGGAGATGGTGGTGCAGGCACCAAGGCAGAGCGAGCACACATGTGGACGATGCACAGGTGGGCACACGTGCACGGCACTGATGGTGCAGCGAAGAGGGCGTGGCAGGCGTGAGGGTGAGCGGACCACCCAAATGTGATGAAAAACTGTAAAGCCCAGTAGAGACTTGAAGCCAGTGTGTGTTTCCGTCTGCAGGGAACTACTACTGCCTTGTAGTTTGATTGGGGACAATCAAAGGCTAGCGGAGTAAACTGGATGGCAGGAAAACCAAGTAGTCCACAAAAAGACCGGTTTCCTGGGCAGATGACGCTCAACAACCCTGGAGGGCAGGTCATCTAAGGGTCCCTACCCTAAAAGAAAATAGCAGCCTGTTGCCTTGCAGGTCGGCTGAGAACAGTCAAAGGCCAACAGAGAGCGAACCCAGTAAACGCTGGCTGAAACCGGACACGTCACCAAAGGATAAGCACTAGAGCTCCAAAAGGCACTGAACGATGTGTGTAAAACAAATGTTCTTGGCAAAGGCTGATTATGTATCACAATAAGAATGATCAAATTAGCCAAAAAAGTATGATTGCGAGAGAGAGAAGACGTTACGACCGTATATATATTTCTCTCCTATTGTTATACGTTACATGGGGCCTGTAAGTAATTTCCATATATCGCACTGTCCTAGAAAACTCACAGTCTCTTCCATGGAATTGAGTCTGATATTTCTTACCTCTCTCAGCAAAGTTTGTTTCAGGGTTTCCCTAAGGCTTCCTTTTCTTCTTGAACCCTTTACATCCCACTTCAATGCCTGATTTATTATTCTTTGATCATTTCTTCTCACGGTGTGTCCAACATATCTCCATCTTCTCTTTCTTATAACATGTGCTACTAGTGGTTGAACAGATATTTCTTCTCACGGTGCGTCCAACATATCTCCACCTTCTCTTTCTTATAACATGTGCTACTAGTGGTTGAACAGACATTTCTCTGCTTTCATCACTTCTCCTGGTGTTATGCCCTTAGGTTGAGCCAATATTGTCTTTCAATTGACGCTGTGTATGCAAAATGACGCTGTGAATGCAAAATGACGCTGTATATTCAAAATGACGCTGTGTATACAAAATGACGTTGCGTATGCAAAATGACGTTGTGTAGGCAATAGGCAATTGGTTCATAGTTCTCCATAAATATTTTCTCATTAAACTTATCAAGGTCAGAAATATATGACTAAACTTACCACTGTCGACCAACTGAAGTAATGGAATCATTAAGTTAACATCCATAGTTCTGTAAAGGTAAAGATAGTTCATCAATAAAGTTACAATACTTGCATCAGTCACATTATTTTTTTATGAAATCATTAAAACATTTATTGTTCAACTTAAATACATCTGTTTAACAAATTATTATTATTTCGGACACGTTAAACGACACTGGGGTTTGTAGAGAACAGTAATGGAAGACATGGGGTTGGAGGCAGGGGAAGACCAAGATGAAGGTGGCAACAGGACATTAAAAAAAAACCTTGAGGATGACGTTAGGAGAGGTGGAAGAACTTGCTAGAGAGAGAGTTTTTCATTCCGGCTGTGATGAAAGCGACGTTCTGCAAAGGACATAGTACTTGATAATACCTCAAAGACTAGGACATAGTACTTGATAATACCTCAAACACTGTTTGACTTACTATACCTCAAACACTGTTTGACTTACTATACCTCAAAGACTATTTGACTTACTATACCTCAAACACTGTTTGACTTACTATACCTCAAACACTATTTGACTTACTATACCTCAAACACTGTTTGACTTACTATACCTCAAAGACTATTTGACTTACTATACCTCAAAGACTATTTGACTTACTATACCTCAAAGACTATTTGACTTACTATACCTCAAAGACTATTTGACTTACTATACCTCAAAGACTATTTGACTTACTATACCTCAAAGACTATTTGACTTACTATACCTCAAATACTATTTGACTTACTATACCTCAAAGACTATTTGACTTACTATACCTCAAAGACTATTTGACTTACTATACCTCAAGAACTATTTGACTTACTATACCTCAAAGACTATTTGATTTACTATACCTCAAATACTATTTGACTTACTATACCTCAAAGACTATTTGACTTACTATACCTCAAATACTATTTGACTTACTATACCTCAAACACTATTTGACACTATACCTCAAAGACTATTTGACTTACTATACCTCAAATACTATTTGACTTACTATACCTCAAAGACTATTTGACTTACTATACCTCAAACACTATTTGACTTACTATACCTCAAAGACTATTTGACTTACTATACCTCAAATACTATTTGACTTATATACCTCAAAGACTATTTGACTTACTATACCTCAAAGACTATTTGACTTACTATACCTCAAAGACTATTTGACTTACTATACCTCAAAGACTATTTGACTTACTATACCTCAAAGACTATTTGACTTACTATACCTCAAAGACTATTTGACTTACTATACCTCAAACACTTTTTGACTTACTATACCTCAAAGACTATTTGACTTACTATACCTCAAAGACTATTTGACTTACTATACCTCAAAGACTATTTGACTTACTTTACCTCAAAGACTATTTGACTTACTAGACCTCAAACACTATTTGACTTACTATACCTCAAAGACTATTTGACTTACTATACCTCAAACACTATTTGACTTACTATACCTCAAACACTGTTTGACTTACTATACCTCAAATACTATTTGATTTACTATACCTCAAAGACTATTTGACTTACTATACCTCAAACACTGTTTGACTTACTATACCTCAAACACTATTTGACTCACTATACCTCAAACACTATTTGACTTACTATACCTCAAACACTGTTTGACTTACTATACCTCAAATGTAGAGGTAACCTCTATCAAAGGAATGTGCTTCTTACCCTCAAAGCTAGTTACTGCAGTATACCTCAAAGACTTGACTACTACCTCAAAACTTTTGACTTACTATACCTCAAAGACTATTTGATTCTATACCTCAAAACTTTTACACTAACCTCAAACATTTGACTTCTATACCTCAAAACTTTTGACTTACTATACCTCAAAGACTATTTGACTACTATACCTCAAACACTTTTGATTACTATCCTCAAACACTATTTGACTTACTATACCTCAAATACTATTTGACTTACTATACCTCAAAGACTATTTGACTTACTATACCTCAAACACTATTTGACTTACTATCCTCAACATTTGACTTACTATACCTCAAAGACTATTTGACTTACTATACCTCAAACACTATTTGACTTACTATACCTCAAACACTGTTTGACTTACTATACCTCAAACACTATTTGACTTACTATACCTCAAACACTATTTGACTTACTATACCTCAAACACTGTTTGACTTACTATACCTCAAACACTATTTGACACTATACCTCAAAGACTATTTGACTTACTATACCTCAAATACTATTTGACTTACTATACCTCAAACACTATTTGACTTACTATACCTCAAACACTATTTGACTTACTATACCTCAAAGACTATTTGACTTACTATACCTCAAAGACTATTTGACTTACTATACCTCAAACACTATTTGACTTACTATACCTCAAACACTATTTGACTTACTATACCTCAAAGACTATTTGACTTACTAACCTCAACACTATTTGACTTACTATACCTCAAAGACTATTTGACTTACTATACCTCAAACACTATTTGACTTACTATACCTCAAACACTATTTGACTTACTATACCTCAAAGACTATTTGACTTAATATACCTCAAAGACTATTTGACTTACTATACCTCAAACACTATTTGACTTACTATACCTCAAAGACTATTTGGCTTACTAACCTCAAAGACTATTTGACTTACTATACCTCAAAGACTTTTGACTTACTACTCAAATACTGTTGACTACTATCCTCAAAGACTATTTGACACTACCTCAAAGCATTTGACACTTACCTCAAGACATTTGACTACTATACCTCAAAGACTTTTGCTTACTATACCTCAAAGACTATTTGACTTACTATACCTCAAACACTATTTGCCTTATATACCTCAAAGACTATTTGACTTACTATACCTCAAACACTATTTGACTTACTATACCTCAAACACTATTGACATATACCTCAAAATATTTGACTTACTATACTCAAAGACTTTTGACTTACTACTCAAATATATTTGACACTATACCTCAAAGACTATTTGACTTACTATACCTCAAAGACTATTTGACTTATATACCTCAAATACTATTTGACTTACTATACCTCAAAGACTATTTGACTACTATACCTCAAGACTATTTGACTTACTATACTCAAGACTATTTGACTATATACCTCAAAGACTATTTGACTTCTATCCTCAAGACTATTTGACTTACTATACCTCAAAGACTTTTGACTTACTATACCCAAGACTATTTGATTACTATACCTCAAAGACTTTGACTTATATACCTCAAATACTATTTGATTACTATACCTCAAGACTATTGACTTACTATACCTCAAAGACTATTTGACTTACTATACCTCAAGACTATTTGACTTACATACTCAAAGACTATTTGATTTACTTACCAAATATATTTGATTACTTACCTCAAGACTATTTGACACATACCTCAAATCTATTTGACTTACTATACCTCAAATACTATTTGACTACTATACCTCAAGACTATTTGACTACTATACCTCAATACTATTTGATTACTATACCAAAGATATTTGACTTACTTACCTCAAACACTATTTGACTTACTATCCTCAAAGACTATTTGACTTACTAACCTCAAATCATTTGACTTATTATACCTCAAAGACTATTTGACTTACTATACCTCAAAGACTATTTGACTTACTATACTCAAAGACTTTGACTTATATACCTCAAGACTATTTGACTCTATACCTAAAGACTATTTGACTTACTATACCTCAAGACTTTTGACTACTATACTCAAACACTATTTGACTTACTATACCTCAAAGACTTTTGACTCTATACCTCAAAGACTATTTGACTTATACCTCAAGACTATTTGACTTCTTTACCTCAAAGACTATTTGACTTACTAGACTCAAACATTTGACTACTATCCTCAAAGACTATTTGACTATATACCTCAAACACTATTTGACTTACTATACCTCAAACACTGTTTGACTTACTATACCTCAAATACTATTTGATTTACTATACCTCAAAGACTATTTGACTTACTATACCTCAAACACTGTTTGACTTACTATACCTCAAACACTATTTGACTCACTATACCTCAAACACTATTTGACTTACTATACCTCAAACACTGTTTGACTTACTATACCTCAAATGTAGAGGTAAACCTCTATCAAAGGAGATGTAAGGCGCCTTCTTCCCTCCGCTAGTCTACGAGACACCCTTGGGCAAGGTGGAGTACCTGTATAGTCCCCACCCCGGCAGGGTCACGTGGAAGCCATGGGAGCAGCTGGTGGATGAGTGAGGGAGCAGCCGACAGAGTGTCAATGGTTATGGTCTCAAAACTCGCGATGGTAGACAGAGGATCTCTGTAATAGAGACAATGTTATGTTATGCGATCAACGTCATGGCACATTGAGCATTCCCATTCATGCTCTGTCCTCCGCTGCAGCAACCATAGAGACAATGGTTATGGACCAGTATGGTCACTGCCAGGAAGGAAAGCAACGGCAGACTACCTTCCAAGATAATGCCTAGAAAACCCCAACAATAATATGGAATACAACATAGTAGAGTATGGGTGTGAAGCATGGACATTTAATAAAGCAGTGGAAAAACATATATGTGCTTTTGAATTTAAGTGTTACGGAAGAGTCCTTCGTATATCTTGGACAGAGAAGAGAACAAATAGATCTATCCAGAAAGAACTCAAAATCAAAGAAAACTGGCTGATGCTACAAATAAGAAAGAGAAAATTGAGATATTTTGGACATATAAAAAGACATGAAGGGCTGGAGAAGACCATCATGGAAGGAGGCATACCGGCAAAGAAAGAAGAGGAAGACCATGGAGAAAATGGATTCAGGATGTAACTGATGGTTTGAACATGACGGCTGCAGAGGCAGGACATCTGGCCTATGAGAGAGAAATTCCGGAGGACTGTTGGGGTGGCAAAGTTCTGCTCAGGACAAGCTATTTGATGATAATGATACCTCAAACACTATTTGACTGACTATATCTCAAACACTAGATTGAATTTTCTTTTAGTGTCTACTTTTGCTGTCTTCAGACTTGCTAGAATCTGACAGAGATTCAAAAGATAGAAGACATACACAAGCCAACATCTAGAAAGGCCCATTTGAAGAAGATGCTGCAATTTCATCAACTTTTAGTATATTTACAAATTGAAGACATCATCTCACAAACATGTCATTCGTCAATTATTTACTCAATATTGTCTGTTGCATCTTTACAAGTGAGATTCTTAACGTTGTTACTTCTAACTTCAGCTCAAAGTCTAGTATGTTACTATCATATGTAGACTTCATTGTTATATAGTTCTCATCGTTACTCGACTTACGTTTGATGTGATCTTAGAAGTGTTGTATAATATAGCCTATGTCAAATTAGCACACATTATTATGTGACTTACCTAATAGATAGATCAAATCAAACCATAGATGCCATCTTCAATATAAAGTACATACACTCTGAAACACACATACAAGTCTGGTAATGAAGACTAGTGACTAGGACTTCACATGTGTCATCTGTCTAAGTCTTGCTAGATTCTACGATTATTCACTTTATGCACGGTTTCTTTTCTCTTTACTGATATCAGTGACAATAATTGACAAAATGACTATCAGAAAATCACTTATATGGTTGTCAAGTAATACGATATGCATGAAAATCTAGCATGAATAAGAAATGATCTCAAAGATAGCAGACCCATGTTACTTGATCCCCGACAGATGTGTCTCCTGTGTTATCCCAAGAAGAGTTGCAGGCTGGTAGTTTTTACCGAGTGAGTGGTAGACCCACAGTTTATTCTCAACATTCTGCAAGTGATTCCATCAACTGGTCTCTCCTATGCAGTTTTAAACACATGATTTAACTATAACAAGAATATGTTAATATTGCTGATAACATTTCCAATTAATTAATTATAAATGAATAATTTACTTACACGATCATTGGCTCCATCGCTGCTGCTAAACTGTTAATAAAGTGCCGCTAGATTGTACCCTTGAAGTCGTTAGACAGTTTACACAAAGTCGCTAGATCTAGCCCTATCAAATCTTGATCATGGATGGTTCGAGCAAAATAAACACGAGCATACGCCCGAATGATTCATAGTTCATAGTTCATAAGTACGGTTCCAACTTCACTGCAACGGGTCACCCCATAATTGCTCCATTCCTGTGTCAATGAAAATCACACGAAATGCTAACAACTGTGAAACGTTTAATGTGGGAACTAATTCCAGAATGAAACAGCCGCGTACCGCCACAAAAACAACATGCACCGCATAAAATGCATATGGCCGTCGCTAATGTAGCAACACAAAACTGTTCATCCCTTGAATTGCAATTCTTGTCGAAGGGAACATCAATCATGACAAAATCCAGCTTTCTACACTCGCAATATAACTGCATACGGCAGATTGAGCTTGTTCGTCATTACCGCTGTCCGCCATTTTCTGTATAGACACAACAAACGCACGGTTGACACAGCAAAAAGCATTCCATGTAGCAGTCATAGCTCACAGCGTTGCTCAAGCACTAACTCAGTAGCTCGGCAAACGAAACCGGAAAATACCCGACCAAACATGGCGAAAATGCGCTAGCAAAGTCGTGTTCAGAATCAAACAGTTCTGACTCTGAATGGCCCTCCCGCATTCCGCCATTGCTGGCCAGATTTTACCGAATGGTTACCGGGGCCAAGTGTGGGGTGTAAAGAATAGAACCATTGTTACCTGCCATGCATGTCGTAAGAGGCGACTAAGGAGGTTTGGATGAAATCGGATGCACATGTCCTAAACGTGTAGAAGTCTATGCGTTTAGGATCCTACCAAACCAATGTGCAACTTATACACGTTCTTAGCAAAGATCAAACATATTACAAAGAATGATTAAAATTGGTCGTAAAGAACGAACGCAAAGAAGAAGAAGAAGGAGCACGAGCATAGAGCATCAATCGAATGGATGAGGGTCACCACAAACGTTCAATTGCCAGATATCCCATGGACAATACAGTGCAAAACTGCAAACGGTGCAGCTAAACCATGTTCAAGATAAAAAAAAAACTGGCTGATGCTAAAAATAAGAAAGAGAAAAATTGAGGCCTTTTGGACATATCAAAAGACACGAAGAGTTGGAGACATTCCCGAGGACTGTTGGGGTGGCAAAGTTCTGCTTAGGACAAGCTATTTGATAATGATGATGAAACCATACTCCACAGAAAGGTGCTAACACAATAAATGATAATCTCTCTTTCTCTGTCTACATATATAGGGATGAGCTGAAAGACAAGAGAGACAAGTGAGAACTCAGAAGTTGTCACAGTAAAATATATAGCCGTCCATCGCGAGCGATGATGACAACAATCTCAGACGTGTGCTGCTGAACCTCTCTGGTGTGTGCGGAGGTGACTGTAGAGTCCAATCCTAGAACAGAATCCCCTACCACAGGTGGGGCATACATGATCAAGGTTAGACATGTGCGTGTTGTGTGCTCTGTCTTTTCGCGCAGCTCGTTTTCTCTGTGCCTCAACAATATGATGATTCTCAGCTATTCGGGTTCCTCTTTTGTTGTTACAGCGCCACATTTGGCGATCTTGCGCAAAGGATTCCCAGCACGAGGTGTCTATATCGAAGCATTTCAGAGACACTTTAAGAGTGTTTTTAAAGCGTTTTTTCTGTCCACCAGCTAAACGTCTGCCCCTTCAAGTTCGCCATACATCAACTGTTTTGGGATGCGTTTATCAGGCATTCGAACAATGTGACCGACCCATTTCATTTGGGCCTTCTGCAACAGTGTGTTGATGCTTGGGATCTTTGCTCTTGTGAGGACTTCGCTGTCTGGAATTTTGTCCTTCCAGTTTATTTTTAGTATTCTGCTTAGACAGCTTATGTGGAAATGGTTTAATTTTCTTGCGTGTCTGCTATACACTGTCCATGTCTCGCTTCGTACAGCAGCGTGGTTAGCACTATGGCCTGGTAAACTTTCAGCTTTGTGACTATGCTTATACCCTTCCGTTCCCACACAGTGACATGTAACCTTCCGAACGCAGCACTGGCTTTGGATATCCTATTGTTGACCTCAGAATCTATGATTGCTGATCTGGATAGGAGGCTGCCAAGATAGACAAAGTTGTCCGTTGGCAGGAGACGCTGGTGTTTAATGTTGATGACTGGATCGTAGTACTGCTCTCTAGGGGCGGGCTGGAACATGACCTCTGTTTTTGGTGTTAATGGTGAGGAGAAACTTATCACAGGCCATTGAGAACTTGTCCATGTAAGTCTGCATTTCTTCCTCAGAGTTGGTAGCGAGGGCGCAGTCGTCAGCAAACAACAGGTTTGAGATAGTTGATTCTTTTACCTTGGTGGAGGATTGTAACCTCCAAAGATTGAATAGGTTACCGTCTGTCCTGCATCTAATCTTTACCCCATGTTCGTCGCCTTCCCAAAAGACGTTCGTGAGCATAGCAGCAAACATCATGCTGAAGAGTGTTGGGGCAAGTACACAGCCCTGTTTGACGCCGTTGGTGACCTGGAAGGCTTCCGACAGCTCCCCCTTCATCAAGTACCCGTGCCATCATGCCCTCGTGAAACTGTTGGACGATCTTAATGAATTTCACTGGGCATCCAAATTTGTTCATGATCTTCCATAGACCCTCTCTGTTGACCGTGTCGAAAGCCTTTGTCATATCGACAAAGACCATGTAGAGGTTACGGTGCTGCTCTTGGCATTTTTCCTGTAATTGGCGAGCAGCAAATATCATGTCTGCTGTTCCACGACCTGCTCTGAAGCCGCATTGGGTCTCAGAGAGTAAGTCCTTTTCCCAGGTGATCGATTAATCGATTGAGGAGGACTCTGGCCAGTATCTTGCCAGCAATTGACAGAAGGGAGATCTCCCTGTGATTATCGCAGACCTGGTGGTTTCCTTTGCCCTTGTACAGGTGGACAATAGTGGCATCCTTTAGTTCCTGTGGCACACGTTCGTTGCGCCAGATGGATGTAAATAACTCTGTCAGTTTTATCATCAGCATGGGCCCTCCTTCTTTGTAGACTTCGGTTGGTATTGAGTCCGCACCCGGTGCCTTCCCGCTGGACATCTGGCTTGTTGCCTTCTTGACCTCTTTTAAGGTAGGTGGAATATCAAGCTTGGCATTGATTGGGACCTGGGTCATGCGCTCTATGGCTTCATAACATATAGTGGATAGATGGTTGAGGACAGAACGGAAGTGTTCTGCCCAGCGATTTAGTATCTGAGGCTTGTCAGTTAATAGCCTTGCTCCATCTGCATCGAGTATGGGAGTGGAGTGAGATTGTTGAGGGCCGTAAACAGTTTTAGGGCATCGTAGAAGCGTTTGAAATCATGTCTGTCTGCATACATCTGGATTTCATCAGATTTTTTGCTTAGCCAAGCGTCCTGCAATTTCCTGATTCTCTCTTTAGCCCTTCTCCAAGCATCTAGGAAGGCTGTTTTTTGGATGATGATGATGGGTCATTTTGATGGGCTGGGTATGTCCCATGTTTCGCGAGGAGAATAGACTTTATTTCTTCGTCATTTTTGTCAAACCAGTCGTGGCTCTTGCGTACAGAGCGTCCTGTGAGCTCAGAGGTAGATATGTACACGGTGTCTCTGAGGGCAGTCCAGTCATCGTCCACGCTGGTTTTGCCAAACTGGAGGTCCTTCAATTTGTCGTCCAGGTCTCTTATTAAACTTTCGGTGACAGCGGAGCTTTTCAATTTGGAGACTGCCAGCTTTTTTGTTGGTTTGCGACCCTGGTGACGTTTTCTAGGCTTGATGCGGAGGTTGAGCTTTGACACGATCAATCTATGATCGGTCCAACATTCTGCTCCGCACATAGCCTTTGTGACTCTGACGTCACGTCTGTCACTTTTCCTTACGATGACGTAGTCAATGAGGTGCCATTGTTTGGAACGGGGATGCATCCATGACGTTTTGTTTCGGGTTGGTAAACGAAACAAGGAGTTTGTAATTGTTAGGTCGTGGGCAGCACATAGTCTGAGTAATAGAAGCCCATTACTATTGCACTTGCCACGCCGTGTACTCCTAGTACTCCATCCCAGACCCGATGGTCTGTCCCTACTCTGGCATTGAAGTTCCCGAGTATGATGAGTTTCTTAGACCTTGGGACCGCTGAGATAGCTGAGTCAAGGTCCTCGTAGAAACCATCCTTGATTTCGCTTGGATTTGTCATTGTCGGGGCGTAGACGCTGAGTAAAGTGGCACTCTTTTTTCTCCTAGTGAGATCTGAAGAGTCATCACTCTGTCACTGACACCTTTTGGGAGTCTGGTGAGGCCGCGCACAAGATGGGATTTGACAGCAAACCCTACACCAGATTCCCGACGTTCTGTACTGGCTCGCCCACTCCAAAAGAAAGTGTAACCACCGCCCACTTCTGACAGCTGACCCTCGTCAGGGAGTCTGGTCTCACTCAAGGCAGCTATGTCGATATCATAGCATGCCAGTTCTCTAGCCACAAGTGCAGTCCGTCTCTCAGCTTTGTTGTTATCTAATAGTGTTCGCACGTTCCACGCGCCTATGGTGAGAGCTTTAAGCTTGTTCTTCATGTTGTGTGATTTGTGTTGTGTGTAGTTGTCTGAAACTGTAGCTTGCGCTCTAACTGTTGATTGTAATATACAGTTAGAGCGAAACTATCTGAAACTGTAGCTTGTAATCTAACTGTTGATTGTAATCTACAGTTAGAGCGAAACTATCTGAAACTGTAGCTTGTAATCTAACTGTTGATTGTAATCTACAGTTAGAGCGAAACTATCTGAAACTGTAGCTTGTAATCTAACTGTTGATTGTAATCTACAGTTAGAGCGAAACTATCTGAAACTGTAGCTTGTAATCTAACTGTTGATTGTAATCTACAGTTAGAGCGAAACTATCTGAAACTGTAGCTTGTAATCTAACTGTAGAAAGAGAGATTGTCATTTATTGTGTTAGCAGCTTTTTGGGGAGTATCGTTTCATCATCAAATAACTTTTACCATGCAGGAAAAACATAACGGTCGGTCGGTCGGTCGGTCGGTCGTTCGGTCGGTCGGTCGGTCGGTCGGTCGGTCGGTCGGTCGGTCGGTCGTTCGGTCGGTCGGTCGGTCGGTCGGTCGTTCGGTCGGTCGTTCGGTCGGTCGGTCGGTCGGTCGGTCGGTCGTTCGGTCGGTCTATCTGTCTGTCATCTGTCTGTGATAAATGAAAATCGTGACATATCCTTAAGGACGAAGCCATCAACCACAGTAAACAAGTCGTTGATTTTCTAAGCAGCACTTATACGTTCAGTAGTTTACCATTGCTTTCTGAACAGTGAGGTCTATATTTAACTTTTGTAAAAATCTCACATCCTGTGTTGACGTTTCAACTTTACCCCCAACCCCTCCCACCCCACCTGTGTTGTGTCTTCAAACTAGATTTATAATGTGTCAGACCGAATTGTACAATAAATACCTTCACCCATTCTCCCTTGGTTCCTCTATCCTCTCCCCTCCCATAAATTAAAGTGTTGTTTTTCTAACAGCTTTCTTCTGTACACTATAGCTTATTGCCATCAGAAGTTACCAACAACATACGACACGACAAATGGCAAAACCCCAGGTCCAGACAATACAACAACAGAAGAAATAGAAGCAACATGTGAATTGGTGTAGGCGTTTTAACAAAATTATTCAATGACATCTACAACACTAGATTTACTATAATCCTTTTTTATAGCACTACCAAAGACAGCAGGAACAATAGAATGCGAAGAACACCTCACAATCAGTCGCTGAGTCCCGTAACGAAATTACTTTTCAGCATTATCATGAGAAGGGTACGAAACAAAATAAGACCAGAAGTGAAGGAAGAACAATGTGGCTTTGTTGAACGCAGGGAAACAAACAACGCAATATATACAATAAGAACAATAATGGAAAGATCAATAGAAATAAAGTTTGACTTATACTTATGTTTCATAGACTACTCAAAAGCTTTTGATAAAGTAAAACATGGAGAAATAATTCGAATGTTAGAAAGTATAAATGTTGATGGGAAAGATCTGAGACTGATCAAGAATTTGTACTGGCAACAAAGCGCAGCCATAAGACTAGAGAATCAGAGTGGAATCTATCAGGAGATACAATTAGAAGTAAGACAAGGATGCGTATTCTCAACAGACCTGTTTAACCTATACAGTGAAAACATCATGCGACATATAGAAGAAAGAGCAGGAATAACAGCTGGCGGACAAAACATGAACAATCTAAGATACGCTGATGATGTAATTCTCATGGCTACAAATGAACAAGTTCTACAAGGCTTGATAGACATACTAGTGAGAGAAAGTGAAAAGAAAGGATTAAGCATGAATATAAAGAAAACAGAGGTTATGGTTGTCTCCAAGAAACAGGAAACACCAACATGTAATATCAAAATAAATAACACAACACTGAAACAAGTCCATCGATTCAAGTATCTGGGAACATTCCTAACATCAGATGGAAGATGTACTACAGAGATTAGGAGTAGAATAGTTCAAGCGTAAGCTGCTTTTATGAAAATGAAAAACACACTATGCGTGAATTCACCACCAATGACACTGCGGAAGCGAGTACTCCAGTGCTATATTGAACCAATACTCCTGTATGGCAGCGAATCATGGACAATGAACAAGAAATCAATTAGATCACTGGAAGCCACAAACATGTGGTTTTACAGAATTCCATGAACAGCGAAGAAAACAAATGATGAGGTTTTAAAACAGGCTTGCACACAAACAAACATTATCAAAAGAATAATAATCAGACAATCAAGGTTATTCTGACATATAACACGAAGAGGAGGTTTAGAACAGACATTTAGTGACAGCGATTACAATTCATGGAAGGAGAGATAGCGGAAGACAGAGGGAGAAGATGTTGTATGGTCTGACATCGTGGTTCGACAAAAGATCAACATCAGAACTGATTAACTGCACCAAGGAGAGAGAGAGAGAGAGAGAGAGAGAGAGAGCTGTGGAGATACATGATCGTCTACGCTGGTAGATTGATAGATTTCTAGAGATAACTCTGGAAACTTTAACAGCCTAGAAAGTGATTGTCTCCCCTTACTATCCGCGCCATTGTTATTAAAATTGCCTAACTACAAGACAATTTCAACTTTGTTGATTCCATATTACAAAGGTTTGCAAACTTGGTTGATAGACTCCCATATTACAAGGGTTTGCAAACTGTTCTTGACTTCCAGATTCATTTAGTTTAACCTGCAAATCTTAAATAAATTGTAGACATTTTTCATTGTTTGCTCAGGTATTGTCAGGGCTAGCAAGAGGAGCAAAGAAGAGTAACACTGCAACCTACACTGCAACCTACACTGGCTACACTGCAACCTACACTGGCTACACTGCAACCTACACTGTAGCCTACACTACAACCTACACTGCAACCTACACTGCAGCCTACACTGCAACCTACACTGGCTACACTGCAACCTACACTGCAACCTACACTGGCTACACTGCAACCTACACTGGCTACACTGCAACCTACACTGCAACCTACACTGGCTACACTGCATGTCGTAAGAGGCTACTGGGATAGGGACCTATGGAAGCTACCCTAGTAAATAAAACGCGTTGTAGAAGTCGGATGTACTGGCCTACTTGTAGGAGCATAACTTGCACAATGTACAATCGCTCTTAGACTTGGATCACATACAAATCACAAAGTGTGCTTTAACAAGTGGTCGATATGGAGCGTTCGAAGAAGAAGAATAAGAAGCTAGTTTTCTCATTCTTATCTGTAGCATTAGCTACCTCATTCTTATATGTAGCATTAGCTACCTCATTCTTATCTGTAGTATTAGCTACCCCATTCTTATCTGTAGCATTAGCTACCTCATTTTTATCTGTAGCATTAGCTACCTCATTCTTATCTGTAGCATTAGCTACCTCATTCTTATCTGTAGCATTAGCTACCTCATTCTTATCTGTAGCATTAACTACCTCATTTCTTATCTGTAGCATTAGTACCTCATTCTTAGCTGTGGCATTGCTACCTCATTCTTATCTGTAGCATTAGCTACCTCATTCTTATCTGTAGCATTAGCTACCTCATTCTTATCTGTAGCATTAGCTACCTCATTCTTATCTGTAGCATTAGCTACCTCATTCTTATCTGTAGCATTAGCTACCTCATTCTTATCTGTAGCATTAGCTACCTCATTCTTATATGTAGCATTAGCTACCTCCTTCTTATCTGTAGCATTAGCTACCTCATTCTTATCTGTAGCATTAGCTACCTCCTTCTTATCTGTAGCATTAGCTACCTCATTCTTATCTGTAGCATTAGCTACCTCATTCTTATCTGTAGCATTAGCTACCTCATTCTTATCTGTAGCATTAGCTACCTCATTCTTATCTGTAGTATTAGCTACCTCCTTCTTATCTGTAGCATTAGCTACCTCATTCTTATCTGTAGCATTAGCTACCTCATTCTTATCTGTAGCATTAGCTACCTCCTTCTTATCTGTAGCATTAGCTACCTCATTCTTATCTGTAGCATTAGCTACCTCTTCTTATCTGTGCATTACTACCTCATTCTTTCTGTAGCATTAGCTACCTCATTCTTATCTGTAGCATTAGCTACCTCCTTCTTATCTGTAGCATTAGCTACCTCATTCTTATCTGTAGCATTAACTATCTCATTCTTATCTGTAGCATTAGCTACAATAATGTATTTTATCAACATGAAATTATATATTTACTACCCTACTATCAATAAATCCATCAATCATTGAATCCATCAATCAATCAATTAATCCATCAATCAATCCATCAATCAATCCATCAATCATCCATCAACCCATCAATCAATCATTTCATCAATCAATGAATTTACTTAAACTTCTGAAAGTTTCAGTAAATGCGTCGTGTGATGGATCATATCACTTATCGTGGACAACGATACCTCTAATAAACCTCAGGATGAAATATGATTCTTTACTACTTTACTTTCTTGTACTGATATTTTCTCTTTGACTTAACAACCTCAGTGAACAGTCACAACACCTCATTGACACACAACACACTCAGTGACACACAACACACCTCATTGCACAGTTAACACACCTCAGTGACCGCTTACACACCTCAGTGAACACTTAACACTCTCGAAGCACAGCGACACACCTCAGTGACACGATCACACACTCAGTGACACATCCTAACACACCTCAGTGACACAGCTTGACACATCTCAGTGACCGCTTAACACACACCAGTGACACAGCTTAACACACCTCAGTGACACAGCTTAACACACCTCAGTGACACAGCTTAACACACCTCATTGACACAGCTTAACACACCTCAGTGACACAGCTTAACACACCTCAGTGACACAGCTTAACACTCCTCAGTAACACAGCTTGACACACCTCAGTGACACAGCTTAACACACCTCAGTGACACAGCTTAACACACCTCAGTGACACAGCTTGACACATCTCAGTGACACAGCTTAACACACACCAGTGACACAGCTTAACACACATCAGTGACACAGCTTAACACACCTCAGTGACACAGCTTAACACACCTCATTGACACAGCTTAACACACCTCAGTGACACAGCTTAACACACCTCAGTGACACAGCTTAACACTCCTCAGTAACACAGCTTGACACACCTCAGTGACACAGCTTAACACACCTCAGTGACACAGCTTAACACACCTCAGTGACACAGCTTGACACATCTCAGTGACACAGCTTAACACACACCAGTGACACAGCTTAACACACATCAGTGACACAGCTTAACACACCTCAGTGACACAGCTTAACACATCTCATTGACACAGCTTAACACACCTCAATGACACAGCTTAACACTCCTCAGTAGCACAGCTTGACACACCTCAGTGACACAGCTTAACACACCTCAGTGACACAGCTTAACACACCTCAGTGATACAGCTCAACATACCTCAGCAACACAGACTGATAACCGATGATCTTGCCGACAATTTGATGAGGTGACAGTATGCTAAACAGAATTTACCGTAGTGAAATAAATTGCCAGTTATCGTTAAAACCATAAATAACTCTCCAATAACTCAACTCTTGTCACATTCATAGTCTTGTTATTCTTTGTGATTCTTTCTAACATGTCGATTAACCTGCTTTGTGACGAGAATCTTTGTTTGTGACTGAGACATTGTTCTCGTGTCATGGTAGAGCATTCTTTATAATGAAATGTCTGGCACTATTTAACCTGTTTACGGGGGGCAAAGTGCCCTCATTGACACCCGCCACAAGAAACCTGCGTAAAAGTCAGATACGTGCACGTTCTTCTACAAGTTGTCTGATAGAACATAGATTTCTTCTACACGTTGTCAGATAGAACATAGATTTCTTCTACAAGTTGTCAGATAGAACAGAGATTTCTTCTACAAGTTGTCAGATAGAACATAGATTTCTTCTACAAGTTGTCTGATAGAACATAGATTTCTTCTACAAGTTGTCTGATAGAACATAGATTTCTTCTACAAGTTGTCAGATAGAACATAGATTTCTTCTACAAGTTGTCAGATAGAACATAGATTTCTTCTACAAGTTGTCTGATAGAACAGAGATTTCTTCTACAAGTTGTCTGATAGAACAGAGATTTCTTCTACAAGTTGTCTGATAGAACAGAGATTTCTTCTACAAGTTGTCTGATAGAACAGAGATTTCTTCTACAAGTTGTCTGATAGAACATAGATTTCTTCTACACGTTGTCTGATAGAACATAGATTTCTATAGGTGGATTACTGGTACAGAAAACTGCACTGAGATAGACATCAGAGGGTAAACGAAAACGTGGAAGACCAAAATGGCACAAAGACATGAAGGAGAACAGTAGAACAAGAACTGAAAGAAATAAATAACAGCTAGAGCACAGTGCAGAGGACGACCAAGAACTGAGCAGCAGAATGGTGTTTATTTGTTGCTGTTCCATGTTCCAATGTCGTCACAAGATAGAGAGAGTGAGAAAGTTACTAGTAAAGTTTTACAAACAAAAATCGTACGTTTTACTGCCACATCTACTCAGTTATACTGCGACATGGTGTCAGATATTAGTGGTCATGGGTGTGGCCATTAGAACTAACAGATATTGAGAGAATGTGGGACGGTAGCGTACAGAAGTAGGCTGGCGCATCTAGTAAAGAGAAAGACAACTAACAAAGACAGTAGTACGCTGTTCTGAAGAGAATTGGAGACTGTGGAAGAATCGTCAACGATGTCTAACATGATGACTCAACTTTTAACACTCCTAATCTTCAATATATTTCAATGTTTGACTAAAGTCTCCAGTTTTTTGCTTCAGAAATCTCTCCAATATCTTTTTGACCCTACCAGAAGTCAAACACGGAAGTAGCAATCTGAATAAACATTGACCTCTGACCTGGTGTTCTTGTACTGTGTACACAAGATGTCCATCCTTCCGTTACTAAAAATAGAAAATGCGAGCGCAGATTTCAGCACGTCAATACTCGTTACTATATATAGAAAATATGTGCGTGTGTGTTTGTGAGTATGTGTGGTGGTTTGTATGCATGTGCGTGCTATCTATTTATTGAACTAATCTTCACGCGCCGGTTCTGCAACTAGATTATAATTATATATAGCGGACAGCAAAACAACCAACAATGCAAACAGCCAAACAACCAACAGGACAAACAGCCAAACAACCAACAGGGTAAACAATCAAACAACCAACAGGGTAAACAGCCAAACAACCAACAGGACAAACAGCCAAACAACCAACAGGGTAAACAGCCAAACAATCAACAGGGTAAACAGCCAAACAACCAACAGTGCAAACAGCCAAACAACCAACAGGACAAACAGCCAAACAACCAACAGTGAAAACAGTCAAACAACCAACAAGGTAAAACAGTGCAAACAACCAACAAGGTAAAACAGTGCAAACAACCAACAGTCCAAACAGCCAACAAGATAAAACAGTGCAAACAACCAACAGTGCAAACAGTGCAAACAACCAACAGTGCAAACAGTGCAAACAACCAACAAGATAAAACACCGGAAGTCAGTGAATATATGAGCAATAAATAGATGGCGAACAAATATGTAGGGTCTTCTGGGAAAATAATTATCATACACAGGACTCGAACCACACACCTTAATGTGTGTGGTGGTTTGTATGCATGTGCGTGCTATCTATTTATTGAACTAATCTTCACGCGCCGGTTCTGCAACTAGATTATAATTATATATAGCGGACAGCAAAACAACCAACAATGCAAACAGCCAAACAACCAACAGTGCAAACAGCCAAACAACCAACAGGACAAACAGCCAAACAACCAACAGGGTAAACAGCCAAACAACCAACAGTGCAAACATCCAAACAACCAACAGGACAAACAGCCAAACAACCAACAGGGTAAACAGTCAAACAACCAACAGGGTAAACAGCTAAACAACCAACAGGACAAACAGCCAAACAACCAACAGTGAAAACAGTCAAACAACCAACAAGGTAAAACAGTGCAAACAACCAACAAGGTAAAACAGTGCAAACAACCAACAGTGCAAACAGTGCAAACAACCAACAGTGCAAACAGTGCAAACAACCAACAAGATAAAACACCGGAAGTCAGTGAATATATGAGCAATAAATAGATGGCGAACAAATATGTGGGGTCTTCTGGGAAAAATAATTATCATACACAGGACTCGAACCACACACCTTAATTTCTCATGGCACACTGTGTTTTATAGTCGACGCTGTTTATAAAAGATATGACTTAGTGAAGCTCTTTTTTGAGGTGATGTTTGCCATGTCCGCCAAGATGGACTGAAGACTCTCGTCGGGTGATGTTTGCCATGTCCGTCAAGATGGACTGAAGACTCTCGTCAGGTAGTGTTTGTCATGTCCGTCAAGATGGACTGAAGACTCTCGTCAGGTGATGTTTGCCATGTCCGTCAAGATGGACTGAAGACTCTCGTCAGGTGATGTTTGCCATGTCCGCCAAGATGGACTGAATATCAGGTGATGTTTGCCATGTCCGTCAAGATGGACTGAAGACTCTCGGCGGGTGATGTTTGCCATGTCCGTCAAGATGGACTGAAGACTCTCGGCGGGTGATGTTTGCCATGTCCGTCAAGATTCAAGATGGACTGAAGACTCTCGGCGGGTGATGTTTGCCATGTCCGTCAAGATGGACTGAAGACTCTCGGCGGGTGATGTTTGCCATGTCCGCCAAGATGGACTGAAGACTCTCGGCGGGTGATGTTTGCCATGTCCGCCAAGATGGACTGAAGACTCTCGGCGGGTGGTGTTTGCCATGTCCGCCAAGATGGACTGAAGACTCTCGTCAGGTGATGTTTGCCATGTCCGCCAAGATGGACTGAAGACTCTCGGCGGGTGGTGTTTGCCATGTCCGCCAAGATGGACTGAAGACTCTCGGCGGGTGGTGTTTGCCATGTCCGTCAAGATGGACTGATTCATATGGAGAAACCTGGCACAATGAAGTCATATTTTCGCATTTAGAATAATTTACATAAAGAATTATTTACATATAGAATAATTTACATATAGAACTATTTACATATATAATTATTTACATATAGAATTATTTACATATATAATTATTTACATAAAGAATAATTTACATATAGAATTATTTACATATATAATTATTTACATAAAGAATTATTTACATAAAGAATAATAAAGGTTTGACACAAACAGAAATACACAAAATTTACAGGCTATAGCAAAAATGGGTACACACAAGGAAAGCACTGGAATAGAGATAAACAGATTCAGACAGAGCATAGAAGTTATCAACTTTTAGTTGTAACTGATATGCCTGATCTTAAATTCATGAGCCGAATCTTCTTTCTTTTGTCCTTCTCTGCTTTTTGCCGCTAGGCGTAGCAGGTTTAACTGATGATCGGTTTCCGACGACACCCGAGATATTTCTTTCTTCGAACTAATTATGTAACGTTTATATGCAATCTAATTTGCATAATATTGCTTAAAGTTACAGTTAACATGGGTGGGTGTGATGATTAACTGTGCCAGGTCAGAGTGAATTTGAAATTAAGTCACATTTGAAGGCTGTGAGATTGCGTACTTTATTTCAAAGTCATTTCTAATCTCATAAAGGCAACAATACAGACCTGTACACAGATGTTCCATATTTCATGCCACAACTTTTCAAATTTACAGTAAAGTCAAGGATCTGACGTCGGTCCGATTAATTATGTTGACAGGCTGTGTTTACCTGAACATACCCTCCCTGGGGCTGGCTGCTTGTACTTGTCTTCGCCAAGATATTCCGTGTTTTAGTCTAAGGTTTCACGTTGTTGACAAAACACTTATCATATCCTTGTGTCACTTGATCAGTTTCTAGAGGCAAGATCCTCACAGGCTGTTTTTTTGGGGTAAGTTGGAAAAAATTTCCACTTCTGTTGAGAAAACTAGAAATACGTACACACGCAAACACACACGCAGACACACACAATTCCCACGCATATTTATTTTTGGTTTTGTCACATTGGGATATAAATTGTGTTTTCGTTTTTCTCTTGCGCTTCATTATTAATTTCTAAATCCATTTTTGGCGAAGTTGACAGTAGCACTTTAGCGTCATTTCCCGCCATCTTGTGTAACATTCCTCGTTATTTTTTCAGCATATATGTTAAACAGACAAGAAGAAGTTATGTACGAAGGCAGTGGATACAATTAATACAAAACGCGACAATCCAGACACTTACCTTCATCTTTGTCCCAGGTCATTCTAAGGTGAAGGGCAATGAGAGAGCGGATGCAATGACGAGCAATTCTATGATCAAGAATGAGCCTTCTATGGACAGAAGCGACATCATCAACACTCTAAGAGAAAGCATACGCTCTGAAGATTCCAACGAAGAAGATAAAGGGTATTCTCTATCTCCTCGGTTGCGCAAGCTATGCATACTGATAGGTGCGACAAGACGGGAAAACCATGAGAGAAACCCTAGTAGATACATCAACCAATACAGAACGGAAGTTGTTAGTCTAAACACACTGAAATAATAGCCGTCCATCACAAGCGATGACGACAACAGCATCAGACGTGTGCTGTTGCACCTCTCTGGTGTGTGCGGAGGTGACTGTAGAGTTCAATCCTAGAACACAATCCCCTACCACAGGTGGGGCATACATGATCACGGTTAGATATGTGGGTGTTGTGTATTCTGTCTTTTTGCACAGCTCGTTTTATCTGTGCCTCAGCGGCACGACGATTCTCAGCTATGTGAGTTATTCTTGTGTTGTTACAGCGCAACATTTGGCGATCTTGTGCCAGGGATTCCCAGGACATGGTCTCTATATTGAATCATTTCAGAGACACTTTAAGAGTGTCTTTAAAGCGTTTTTCTGTCCACCAGCTGAACGTTTGCCCCCTTCTTGTTCTCCATACATCAACTGTTTTGGGACTCGTTTATCAGGCATCAGAGCAACGTGACCGATCCATCTCCCTTGGACCTTCTGCAATAGTGTGTTAACGCTTCGGATCTTTGCTCTTGTGAGGACTTCAGTATCTCGAATTTTGACCTGCCCGTTTATTTTTGTAGTCTGTGTAAAAATCTTGTGTGGAAGGGGTTTAGTAGTCTGTGTAAAAAGCTTGTGTTGAAGTGGTTTAGTATTCTGTGTAGACATCTTGTGTGGAAGTGGTTTAGTAGTCTGTGTAGACAGCTTGTGTTGAAGTGGTTTAGTATTCTGTGTAGACAGCTTGTGTTGAAGTGGTTTAGTAGTCTGTGTAGACATCTTGTGTGGAAGTGGTTTAGTATTCTGTGTAGACATCTTGTGTGGAAGTGGTTTAGTATTCTGTGTAGACATCTTGTGTGGAAGTGGTTTAGTATTCTGTGTAGACATCTTGTGTGGAAGTGGTTTAGTACTCTGAAATACATGCTTGGGAAGAGATTGGATATGTCCGATGGCAATGAAGATGATCAGCAAATGGACAATGAACGTAACCAGCCACGATTGGGTCGGATTAGCGTAGAAGCATAAGCTTTCGCCTATCGACTCGGATACAAGAGAGCTGTTGGTTCAATTCCACACTCGATGAGGTAAGGAATTGGTCCTCCTACCTCCTGCGCACTAGGATCTAAAAATGTGAAGGGACAGACGCGTTATACTTAAAGCTGCGCCATCCAACGTAGCGCGTGGTGGGGGCACACATTCATAGCGCCCTATCTTACTCTGCAGCGCCATTCAACGTAGCGCCCTATCTTACTTTGTCCATTTGGACGGTAACTAGATTTCAAGAAAAGAAAAAACTATTTTTTCGTAACACATATAGACAAGTCAACCCTTCGTCTTGAAGTTATATATGTTTTCGTACAACATATAGACAAGTCAACCCTTCGTCTTGAAGTTATATATGTTTTGGAAGCCATATAGACAAGTCAACCCTTCGTCTTGAAGTTATATATATTTTGGAAGCCATATGACATAGGGGATGATAAGACGAAGGGTTGACTTAACCCTTCGTCTTCAGGCTCATGTTTCATATATATTTTGGAAGCCATATAGGTAAGTGAACCCTTCGTGTTCAGATTCTAGTTTTGACAGCCATATGTATTAAAAAAAAAAATCTTTATGAGAGAACTCATTAAATCAGACACCAGATTTATTTCATGTTTCTAAATTGAATCAAAACACAATTAAAGTTTGCTTTGTGTAGATAAGTTTGCTATTAAAATTCCACTCAGAAAAATAATGACATAAATTATAATGTCAAGTACAGGAAGAGATTTCTGTTGTAATTAACTAGACATTTTGATATCAAACCCCCGTTCTAGAAATCTCTTCTGATCCTA